>JANFOE010000252.1:0-182786 GCA_025667525.1 Glebionis coronaria | reverse complement strand
ACTTCATTTTGCAGGGATATTTTCTCTAAGTTAACCCGCCTGAGAGTATCACATTCAGCCTTAGCATTAATCATTTCAGTTTTAACAGAGTGAAACTTGTCAAGAAGGTTCTTCCTTTGTTCCTCAACAAAGTGCAAGTCAACAATGGTGTAATCAAGAACATGCTTACGTTCATCACAATCAGACATAGAAAGAAGCCTGTGTACCTTTTTCATTGTGATGTCGACCCATTGTCCTGATCTTGCATCACCTTTTCCAACAGCTGGTTCATCATCAGCTATTGCCATAAAAGCCCTGACTCTTGTGGTATCTTCTTCATCTGAAGTCAATGGTTCATCATTCCAATCATAGGTTTCAGCAACCAACCCTTTCTCAGCCTTTTTCTCACCACCTTTCTTTTTGGACATAGCTTCAATCTTCAAGTTCATCTGTTCTAACTCAGCCTTAAGTGCCTTGTACTTATTTTTGTAATCTTTCTTCTCAGTGTCTGAAGAATTGGATTGTGATGAGTTGTTATGTTGTTTGAACTTGTAGGGTTTGGATGAAGATGATGGATAAGAGGGTGAGGATGTTTTGGTGGAGGGACATTCTTTTTGAAAATGTCCAAGCTTTCCACAGGCAAAACATGTTTCTTTTGACCTGTCAGTTGGTTTGCTGGCTGATCCTACTCTTCCAGATCTTTTGTAGTATCTTCTTTGGTTGGCTAGCAGTGCTCTTTCATGAAATTCTGCATTGAGGTCTGACAAGAACTCTTGGCTACTACGAGTATCTTCTTCCATATCAGAATCGCTGTCAATAGGATGTGTTGCAGAGATCAAAGCTTTGGAAGATGCTCCTTGTATACAAATCTTTCAGTCTCTGATTTGTAGATAGTATCGATCAGCCCTTCTTCATAATTGTACTTTCCATAGAGCTGAGCAAGGGTATCATTTTTGATTGAGTTGTTAGCTCTCTGAGTCTGATTCATGCTCAGCCACTTTCTTGGAAGGCTGTTGACAAAGGTGGCATTGATTTCAGCTTGACCAATAGTAACATCATTCATAGCGAGGTCATTTAGAAGAATCTTCAGCCTAGTATAGGTTTGCTGAACTTTTTCACCTTCAAGAGACTTAAAGGCATTAAACTGAAGTCTGAGTGCCTGAATCTTTGTCTCTCTTGTTTCAGAGGGTCCTTCATGGCCAAGAATAAGGTCTGTCCACATCTGTTTAGCTGTGGGACACTGAATAACAGACTTCATGATATGCTTTGGAAGACAGGAAATTATGATGCTTTTGAGACGTTTATCTTGGTTTGCTAATTTCCTATCAGCAGCGGTCCATTGTTTGACAGGCTTGGGAAGAGGGTTTTCTTCAGTAGAAGTGAGTGCCATGGAAATATATGGACCATTTTCTAAAATTTCTAAGAGAAAAGGTTCAAGACCATCAAGGTATACAAGAAACTGACTCTTCCAACTGGCAAAGTCTTCTTCATCAAAGACTGGTACACTGGTTACGTGTGATCCACCTCTTGAGTCAAGAAGTTGGGGTAGATCATCGTCATTTGGTGGGGCGGTAAGTCTTGGTGAAGATGGGTTTCTGGAAGGTGAGTGTGGGCTAGAGGTTTCTGGCATGGTGGATCTTGATTATAAAACTGAGAACGATGTTTCTTGAAGGTTTTAATATCAAACACCGCTCTGATACCAATTGAAAGTCCCTAATCAATGCGAGAAACCCTAATCTTAACTTAATCAACACAAGGTATTACTTTTCAAACGTAATCTTATTATTGTATAATAAAGAATTACAAGTGTTATGGATAACACCGTTTGATGACAATGTGTTGTGCACACTTTGAACAACAATAAACCTTAACTTATGAATACAGTCGTAGCTGTTTGATTCACTAAGTTACACGCACTAATGATCTTGATATTGCAAAGTGTTAAAACTTAATGCAAGGATACACATCCTATTTATAGTGTTACGAGTTTGACTTGAACAGTACTTGATGTCGACTACACAACTTTTACAAGTTCCCACATCAGTCACATGATGTCCTTCTATTCTTGGTAGTCTTCCATTATGCTTTAAGGAACAGTTGTCCAAAACAGTTTCCTTATTCTTCATATTCTCGAACACACAAATGGCATGTCCAAAGTGTGCTGAGAGTTATCAGGGTATTGCCACCCCTGTTAACTCTCAACCCCTCAGAGTCCCTAATACATCTTGGCTGTTATCCATCACAGCCAAGGAGTATGTCTTCAGGTAATCTTCGACTTCCCTGACAATGTCTCTGACATGGACTCCTCTGAGGTTGCTCACAGAGATTCGGATCTCTGTGAGTCTTGTGAAACTTACCTGCCTCCTAGGCACAGGCAAGGGACAATCTATCAGCCTAATTATGTTTAAATCAATGAACAGGGAATCTAACAAGTTTAGATTCCCAACACTAAGAGACCTCATGACCACATTAGTTCGTCTATGAACTTTTAACTCTTACATCCCCACTAAGGGCATTCCGACCCATCTCTCAGGGCCACCTACTTAATCGTGTAGGCGCGACCAAGTCTTTCATATGTCTACCTCAACGCTCCCAATCAATACGAACCCAAAACTACATCCTGAATCCACTAGATACGATCAACGAATCAAACCCACGGATAACTAACGACATTTCACTGCACGAGTTAAAACAGACCAAAACCACGAAAACTCAAAAGGAACATGTACCAATTCAAATGACTCATGACAACGAAAAATGATCCAAGAAACACTTAATGGCAACCAAAACATCTTATGCTCCGCGACATATTATTTAAATCGTGCACAAGATCGACTTTTCCAAAAGAATATTTTTTTTCTTTCCTCACCACATCTATGTGACTCAAACAATCTACAAACAACCTTCTAGACGATCTCTAAACTCAACTCAAAGACTAGGTATCCCATGCATCCCAAATAAAAAAAAACTACTATTCAAAACTCAACCTTGAACCCGTCACTTGTACCAAAATTTCGATCAAGCTACTGACACCCCATGACTATACATACCAAATATTTGAAAAGTACATTCCGAGTACAAAATTTTAGGCTTTTGAATCACCCAAAAAGTTTTAAAAACGAACAAGTTATAACCAAAACAGTTTTTATACTAGTTGTTTTTTTTAGAAAAAAAAACACTAAAGAATCCTCTTAGTAATTAACGTAATCCTTTTTAAATGAAAAGAAATAAATGTATGTGAAATTTTCATGAACTTTGTTTAGTCTTGCCTAAATAATTATAAATGACGTATATTGATTAAGCTCACTTATATAAACTATTTAAGTAGAAAGAATTTTTATTTCGCTTTATTTTAAAGAAAGTCTTTTAGAATTTGAAATAAATAAGTGTTGATTAAAAAAAAATCTTATGTTACATCTTGTTTCAAACACGACTCCAACACCTTACCCTTATTTTACCGAATACAACCAACTATCTAACTCTATAGTAGATTTCCAAGTCCCTTTTTTTCAATATATACCGACCAAAAGAAATATAAGACCCAACACCAAAGATTTCATTATCTCAAAAGAAATCCCAAGTTATTTCAATAGACTTAAAACCAAGAACACCATTTAAAAACGTACACGTTAAATACGAAACTCAAAGAATACGCTACAACGGAGGTTTAATATAAAAAAAACGAGCTAGCCACCCTCCTAAGGATACAATCGATAATTGCAAGGGATCATACATATGTAGGCATATCGAGATACATATACTTAAATCCGTCCAACATCTACTATACAAGCATGTATTAACCTTCTTTCATGCAATCATACTTAGGAATCAATTGAAGTTGTGGTACTTGTATAACTATGTTGGCCACCATACTTATACAATTACCCTTTCCCTAATGCACTCCCTCCTATGATGACACTTATAAGAATTAATACAACACATAACACATATATCCATCTACTCACATAAGCTCATAACCACATAACCAATAAAGTCCAAAAATCCATCCATTAAAATAACATAGTCAAACTCTTGAAATACATAAATCCATAGTCTAGCTAAAACAGCATAGACTAAATCCAAAAACGAAAACATAATCAGTTATAAGTCATGTCGCCCATAAGAGTGGAAACAACTTAAAATCCTTCATATCCACCTACTCCTAATAACTCGAACCACCACATGATTCTTAGGGAACATGACTTAAACATCAAAAGAAAAAATACTATACCTCAGGTACATAAAATAACCCAACAAAAGATAGAAACTAACATGTACCAAATTATGTACTATAATGTACAGTTTAAGCAAAATACGACAATGACTAGCGTGGATGATTATAGACAGACAAACCCAATAAAATAATTGATTTTTTTATATACAATATAAACTTCATGTCTGTCTTTTATGCATACGCATACATAAGTAATCTAGCATTATCTTATGAATATATACGACATAACTGCTTTTACCTTCAATCCTCTTTGCCATCTCAAAAAGCTCAGCATAACCACCCCAATTATACTCTTTACCAAAAAAAAAACACCCCAATTATACTCTCCAACAGACTAAGCGACATAAAATAGATAAACTTCATGTCTGTCTTTTATGCATACGCATACATAAGTAATCTAGCATTATCCTATGAATATATACGAACATGGTAAAATGGAAATGCAAACATAGTAAGGGGTGGAACTTGTCGGCCGACAGACTCAGCAGCACAACACCGTATGCTTCTTGATTCAAAAGAAAACAGATAGAGATTAACTTCAACACCGTATGCTTCATGACTCAGCAGCCAGAACACCTAAAGAAACTGGATTCTTGAAGTTCAACCTCTACATCCTTATCAAACTGAAGCAGAGATAACAATTCCATAAATGAATCCACATGTTCCGAAAGGCCTTCAGAATTATTAAGAAACAACAATACTCCTCAATCTGTCCTAAGCAGAAGTTTCTACCTGCAAGCAGAAGGATAAGCGACATAACTGCTTTTACCTTCAATCCTCTTTGTCATCTCAAAAAGCTCAGCATAACCACCCCAATTATACTCTCCTTCCAACTCTTCCAACAGCCCGCGCGTTGGATGGCAATGTTTTCTATTGCTTATCTAAATTAGGTGTTTTGTGCTCGCTCCGTTTTGAGTATCATTTCTTGAGTCTTCATTGGGTGTTCTCGGTCGTAAAAGGCCAAACACGCAGACGAAACTGTCACACCCCACCATGGCGGAATATGGGACGCGACGCATGGATATCATCACAACAATAGCGTGTCCATAGAGAGAACTATATGAATTAGAAATGTCATAAAAGGTGACACAAATGTCATGACAATATCTCATCAATGCATGAGTCTAAGTAAGTAGGTAACAGTCCTACCTCTTACCCAAGACAAACAAATAACACAAACAAATCAACATATAGGTTCATAGTATCACTTATTGAAACAAACAGAAAAATAAACTAAGAAGGAACAGGTATCTCCTTCTAAATGCAATCCTAATGCCTCCGAAACTAGCCACTTCTATTCTCAAGCTTAACCACATTCTCACCTGAAAGAGACACTAAAACACGTCAACATAAAGTTGGTGAGAGTCATAGGTTTAGACTCCAACGCCAAAATCAAACCATAAGCTGTGAACAACAACCACTAACAAATGAACATATGGACAATGTGATATAAACATGCATTAACAACTAATATTCAAGATTTAACAAACCAAACCAAATCCAAGGCTCCCAACCTTACCAAACACCATGGTACCATAGGCGCCCATACACCTATGTACCAATCCCAAGGCCCCGCCTTGTCATTATCCATTGGTCCCATAGATGCTCACACATCTATGTACCTCCACAAGGCCCCGCCTTGTCAACATCCCCTTGGTACCAAGTCAAAACATAAAACAATCATGAATCAACTAGCAGTTAATCACATAAGTATGCACAAGTCCATCACCAAACACAAAACATTCACAACATAATTTATAAAAACAAGACAGTGTCTCTTCCATCCCATCTGGAAGTCAAAATGATTAGTAGACATGGGACTATGAAACTCACTTGATTGAGCTTCTCCAAAAATCCGCGCACTAGAAAAAAGCTAACAAACAAAAGCACACAATCAAAACATGAACCAAACACTAAAATGGCTCATCAATCCATGATGGACATCTAACCTTCTCCCATATATATACCTCACTTATATGCTCTAAGCATCTCATTACACCCCTTTATAAAGCCCTTAACTTAGTTTACTTCATAACCCGTCTCATTAACATTTTACCCAAAATAGTCCCGGTTTTTAGGTCTCCAAACTATAAGCCAAATGCCCACCTAACCATACCCATGACATCTGTAAAGGAAACCCTATGCCCTTACATATGTTAGCTAACTCCTCCCCTTTGCCCCAACCTTAAAGCTACTGTTAAGGCCCCAATATATATATATATATATATATATATATATATATATATATATATATATATATATATATATATATATATATATATATATATATATATATATATATATATATATATATATATATATATATATATATATATATATATATATATATATATATATATATATATATATATATATATATATATATATATATATATATATATATATATATATATATATATATATATATATATATATATATATATATATATATATATATATATATATATATATATATATATATATATATATATATATATATATATATATATATATATATATATATATATATATATATATATATATATATATATATATATATATATATATATATATATATATATATATATATATATATATATATATATATATATATATATATATATATATATATATATATATATATATATATATATATATATATATATATATATATATATATATATATATATATATATATATATATATATATATATATATATATATATATATATATATATACTTTTGTCTATCCGGATTTTATTGATTTTGAACATACAAAAAGTTTGTTATGATTAGGGGGTCTTACCCTAACCCATTTGCTTAGCCCTCCTCCAGGACTCTTATTTAATATATAAACCAACTCCCATTCTCATTAGAGGGCTCAAGTGTACTCCTAAGTACCCCAATCACCATAAATCATTAATTGAAAACCCGCTGATTTCAAAACTGTTTTGACCTCCGACTGTTGTAACCTATTTTTGACCCACTTCCCTACCTCCAATTTAGTTCTCGTTTCTTGCATTTGAAAGCCAACTCAATTACCTTTCCAGGGATACTTAGATCGTAAAATAAGAGTTTGTAGAACTCTATATATGGTCAAAACAATTGACCTAAAATTCTGCCCAGTTTTTAAAAAACGATTTTAACATAATTAGTCTAATTAATTACCCATAACTCCACTAATTCCAAGCCATAATTCACCTAATCATTATAATATCATTAATATACAGATTTTAATTTAAACCTAACCGAAATCCATCATAAGATGATTGAGAAAGAATTAAAAACAATTAAATTGAAAAGGGATTTGAAGGTTTTACCTTAAGATTAATGGAAACCAAGATTTTTTTTTGAAGAACCCCAACTTTTCTCAATTCGCCGTCGTTTTTTCTTTTGCTCCAGGGATTATGTCTTTTCCATCTTATTTTACACCTTATATAGTTATTGACAAGTCCTAGCCCAAGTATAATTGTCCACTTTCCTTTTTTTCTTTTTTTTTCCCTTCCTTTTGTTTTAACCGACCCTTACCCCCCATAATTTCGTTTCTTTATTAAACTAATTAATAATTGTAATAACAATATTACCTTAATTTTCCTTAATTTATTTCAGCTCCTAAAGCCTTCAAAACCTCAAAACCGTAAAACTAGTCAAATTTACGCGTATACCGTAAAAAAACATAAAATATACAGTTTTAAAAAAAAATCTTAAATTTTGAAATAAACTTTATAACTAAGTCCTAAATGACTGAAAACCATCCCGAAAAATACTCACATGACTAAACACCTTACCCGAGACCTCTAAATGCTAAACTCCAAATCCTAAAAAAATACAATTTACTATAATACTTATACGTATACGTAAACACCAAAATAACACCATTTCATTTCTTAGTCACTAATTTGTGAGCTCATGAACATGAAATAACCGTTCCTCGATTTACATATGAATACTTTATACCCATAAACGATATCCACACCAACCTCGTTCACGCAAAATAACATGTAAACACGCAAATCACATAGTCACACATAAATTAACCTTAAAATAAGACCAAGTGACGAACCTCAAAACCACGGTTGTCACAGAAACTCTGCTCCCGGTCATGTCATTTCAGGTCTGGGTTCGCGCAACACACCGATATTCCTAAACTTGCAGCGAGGCGCGAGGTTGGTTCTATCGCTCTCTTTTTATCCTTTTAGTTAACTTTTTTACAATTAATTAAAATATCGGGTTATCAGGTTATGGGTCAAACTGGACGGGTGTGTGGCGAGTTAGAAACAATATCAAGCATAATTAGACTGTGTTTTATACACTCTTTTATTAATTGTTAGATCTTAACCAAAAAAGAGATAACTGTCGTGTCTAACTTTCAGAAGCAAAATTCCTACTATACATCTTTTTGTGGTTTGAACAAGGTGAAAACTAAGAAGCACGTTTATTATGTGAAAACTAAAAGGAAATGGGTTAAACGACTATAACAAAAATAGAAAAAAAGGAAACGAGACGAATTGACTACAAAAGGTTGTCGACGACGTGTTAATTCAGCAAAACAATCAAATGGCCACTAATTCCACAAGTAATGTCATTGAACTTAAGAATATTTATGTTCTTTGATGTAGTCTTTATTTTGCGTCTGCCTATTTTTTTTTCTATAATATGTGCTAGACTGTTACGTTATTCTTCTAAGAAGATATGCATGTATATGTTTAGTTTGTCGTTTATAATCTTTACCAAAAAAAAGTTTATCGTTTATAACATGTAAATTTGTAATTGCGTAAGTAATTTTTATAACGTAAACATATTCAAGAAATATGAAAATTGTACCAATGTGAGATAAGTTACAGTATATCTTTAGAAGAATAAAAAAAGCGAGGTGATTTGCACACTCCAAAAAATGATTGATACACTCAAAATATGTGTGTTTTGTCATTTGTACCCTTCCATTAAATAGTGTGGGCAACTTGTAACACATGTATTAAGGGTAAAAATGTCAACATACACACATTTTAAGTGTGCTAATAATTTTGTGGAGTGTGCAAATCACCTCCCATAAAAAAATAAGCCAAATCTTGGACTCTTTGGTGCTAAGATAGATGCATGAGACATTAAAGTTAATGAAAGTATTTGTCATTCATTCACATGTGTAATGCAAATAAGAGCAAAAAATGCAGCATATACTTTTGGCCTAACAAAAATTTTAAGTCCAATGATATGAGAATCGCGATGTGAATGATACTGATATATTGATCAAAACAGAATGCAGTTCTTACTGTGCAGGACATATCTAGAAACAAGTTGATCATCAGCAGTGATCATGTCCATGCTCAATCTGTCAAATCTGTTATCAACTAAATATGTAAATGGACATGATCAATACCAGTTGTTTCGCACATATATACTTATGATCAGGGACGAAGCCAGGACGAAATATGACCGGGTGCACAAAATTTTTTAATCGTAATATAACACATGTAAAAATTGAATTAAAACCAAGGGTAGAAACACGTTCTGATTGACTGGGTGCATTTAAGATGAATTTAGGAAAAATCGATGTTTTCTTCACAAATTAACACTATACAGAAAAATTCCATAGGGGTCACGGGCACCCGCGGGAACCCCCCTAGCTCCGTCCCTGCTTATGATTTAAGAGTTTTGTTAATAACTGGTGACTTTGGCGACTTCTAAGTTGCAGATTTCGCTTTATCAATCTACTTACCAAAAACATGTGTTGAAAGTTTCAAAAATTTTAGGAAGATGTCTTGACCTATTATAGCTTTTGACCGTTACTAGACACATATAGATTTTTATTTGAGCCGTAATATAAAACATTGTTATTATGTTGTTGTCACTACATGTCATTTGAAGTTGTGGATCTATGCATGATCTTCTCCTGTAATAAAGATGACTTACCTTTTTTATTGATATTTTGACTGTTCTTTGCAAGTCTAAAATAGTAAAATAAATTTGAATTAAAAACCATATTCTATATTTAATGAGTTGATGTTCTTTGCCAAACACCCCTTCTGCTGCAAATGGGGTGTGTGGTTGCTGTTAAAACAGTTGACAAACACCCCTTCTGCTGCAAATGGCGTGTGTGGCTACTGTTATACCGTAATATAATGGGTCTAAGAGTGAAAGGTATCATGGCTAGCCAAATACCTCTTCACTGCGCCACATCAGCGCCACGTCATACCAACTAATCTCTCTCCTCTTCTCCAAAAACACCCCCTTTATCACAACTAGTCTCTCTCCTCTTCACTTGGGTCCCACCACTCACCATTTTATTTAATTTTTCAATTTTCACACAAAATAAAAATTCATTTCATAAAATTAAAAATTACAATACGAAAAAAAAAACACGGAAAAAAAAAACAATACAAAAAAAAAAACAATATAAAAATACGGAAAAAAAAGACAATACGAAAAAAAAAACAATACAAAAAAAAACATCCTAGATTTGATAGTTTGCCGCGATTTGTAGTTGTTTCCTCATGATAACCGACTTTTGAGGTTCTGGCAAATCGTCGGTCCGAATGGAGAGAAACTCCAGCTCTTTAAACTCCATATCGGCATCCACTTTAGCCTTCTCGGCATCGGCTTTAGCTTTCCTCGAATCGTACAGCTCTTTACCCGCGTTTAATTTGCGTTTAATTTGCGGAGTAAAGCATCGTTGATGTCTTCCTTCGAAGTGGTCGATCCACTACCCGTGCTGCTCTCAGTTGTTTCTGATCGTGTCTTCTTGGCGGGTCTCTGTTTGCCGGGTGGTCGACGCTTAGCATCTGGAGCAAATACGTTGCTATGATCAATTTGGTCAAGACCCTCGGGTGCGTTCCATTTTGAGTAGTTTCTAAGCACCCTCCACATATGTTCAAGCGTAAATTTTCGGCGTTCGTTACAAGCCGCGAATTCACGTCGTGCAGCTTCAAGCACGTCGTCGTCGTTTTCACCGCTAGCCTTTTTAAGGCTTTTGAAGAGAGCGTGAAACTTCTGAACATCGGGGTGCGAACGACTCCATTTCCCGGTCAGCATATTCTTCGTACGCTTGATTGAGTTACGCCGGTTGAAATCTTCCAAAATCGTGTTCCAAAAAAACTCTTCAGTTTGATCATTCCCGCGTTCTTTGTCTTCGGAAGCGGCGACCCAAACCTCGGCCAGTATTTTTCCCTCATCAGGTGACCACCGTTGGGGTGCCGAAAATTCAACTTCATCTACCTCATCGATGTCGTCCTCGTCTGCGGACAAATCAACCGCAACATTTTTTTTTGCCGGCCGTTTCCCTCTGCCACGACCGGTATTTTTTGGCTTTCGTTGTGGCGGTTGAGATTGTGGTACCTTGATTCGGATCCGTGCCGTGGTTGAGGATGTTAGCGTAGTTGAGGTAATCGTTTGGGAGGTTTGACATTTTTTTTGTGATTTTTAGAGTGTTTTTTTGATTGTAGAATGTATTTTGTGTGTTTAAAAATGTATAAGGTAATGAGTTTATATAGGGTTTAAAAATAATTAAAAAAAATTTTTTTTTTTTTTTTTTAAAAAAGAGCCGTTTATAGCCGTTTGAAACGGTAATAAAATATTGTGGGCCCCACTTGTTTTACACGGCGAGCTATGTCACTTTGTGACATTTAAGAACCGGCGAGGGGGGGTGGGTGTAACGGCGAAGGCCGGCGAGGGCCGGCGAGGCTGCCACCTATGCACGGCGAGCAAGCCTCGCCGTTACACCGTTCACTCTAAACTTCTATTTGAAAACTTGAACTGTAGAGTATGTAGATACGTGTTGACACGGGTCATTCTGGTTTGGTTTGACCCACCAACACTTTTTGTTCACTTATGTGTAGTAGTACTACTATTTAATGCAATATTTGTATAGACTTTGTATAGCTTATGAGCTATTCTGTTTAAAGCCAAGCTTTTTTATCTGACCCATTTGACAAAAAACACAACCCTGATTGGACCACTTACAAGTAAACGGGTTGAGATACATATGTATAGATCTAGGGATGTGAAACTATATGTGTTATGGGTGAGTAAATTATATACAAACCAAATCAACCCATTTTAGGTAAATAGGTTGATACTTTCACTTTTATCACACAGTACAAATGTTTAAGGTCTGCGACTATTGTATGCCATCTTCCCTTCTAAATACGATAAAATGGGAAAACTGTTCTTTATCTAATAAAGCTATTACAGAATCCAATTAAGCGATAAGGGGTATTTTCATTTATCAGCAAGTATTGACTTCATTGCAACATGATGAATATGTTTGTTGGTTCGGGTTTGAGCAAAGAGCTAATCTCACTGTTATTGCTGCTACAAATAGACCAAATAAGATCCCTACTAATAAACACTTTTGTTAATTAATCCCTACTAATATTAATTTGTTTTTGCAACATTCATTAAGTAGAAAAACATAATTAAAACTTTTGCCTAAGCTTGAGTTGTTAGAGTTTAGATCCATTTTATTAGCCTCGAACAGTATGGCCGATTGGAGCCCGAAATATTTTATTTTATGAGTTATTTGTAAGTTGTAGTTGGATGGGTCATAAAACGTGTATAGTTGTCTTATAAACAACATTTAGATTGTGGTATCAGTAGTGGAATATGCAAGTTTGTAGTACTTTAGTTAGAATATCAATTTTATTACTTCTCATTATTTTTGTGGTTTCTTTTATTAAATTGAGGAGTAAATAGAGTTTTTCAAACCGGCCAGAAGTTCTTATTATGGCATGGTTAAAACGTGTATGTACTTGGTAAAGTCTTTATATTAAGATTTTTATACCAACTTAATATACATTCGTATTTTATTGTAGTTCGTTTAAAGGAGGTGAATAATCTTTCTGATTAGATGTGGTCGGTAGTTTTTTTTCTGTTGATGCAGGTACCTCAGCTGGTCTTACATCTGCTTTAGGCGTATCAGTTACGTTTATATTGGTAATGTACACACAAAACTTAGAGCAATTTCTTATATTTGATTGTAAGGATTCTGATTCATATTGCATCTTAATATAAACTACCTTTTTGTGTAGATTCAAGTTACAGTGAAGCCACGGATTCGTCCAGGTGGTCTATTGAATGGTGTTCGTCTTCTAAACGGCTACGGCTATCAAAGAATGGAACTTAGTGAACCATCCAACAAAATTATTCTTAATCTACAGGTTACTGTTCTCTTTTCTTTAATGAAATATGGTTGAGTTAAATGAAGTCAACATATGTGTTAATCCATATCCAGTTGACTTTGAACAAAAAGTCAAACCAACGATTACCAAAATGAAGGCTGCTAGCATTAATTTGAATAAATGTTGAATGTAATCATGTGGACGTTTTTCGCAATTGAGCCAATGTACTTAGTCAAGAACAAGAAACTTTATAAGTCTATGAAGATAACAAGGTACAATAATTTTACTCAGTATGGAGTAAATATATATTGGATCCTTAGTCCTGTTTCTCTTTTCAACATAACAATTATGTGCATACATACTTGGATCCTTAGTCCTGTTTCTCTTTTCGATCAGGATGAGGATGCTTTCTTTGCCGACTATGTTGTATCACACATGAAACTCTATGAATTTGGGGTTAACTTGCTTTATTTATCTATAACATAGCGTTTATGCTCACATTGAAAAGGTGATTGATTCATTACTTATCTGCACCGACTGTAGATTTGCTGAGACTTAAGGATTGTGATGCGAGTAAAATGCCAAGGGAAGGATGACCTGATGGTTGTTGCATCATCTTTTGCTTTTAAACTTTAGTGGTTTTTGTTTTGTTTTCAAGAGATATTTATGGGTTCAAAAAACACATGTGTGCAAAGAAACCCTTCTTTGAGGAGTGGTTGTATTGGTGTAGTTTAATTAATATGATCTCATCCTGCTTTTGTTAGACGTGTTCATTACTTGGTGTGCCTTATATGTGTTATGTCTTTTAACCATTTTGGCAAATTCGTGATTGTGATTGCGAACACGACTTTTGAAATGCTGGCCAACCTGTGTATATTTACCTCATTTTAGCAGTTTTAGTTGGCCAAGATATAAATTTACTGTGAAGATGACAGAACCACATACTAGGATAATGGTGTTGATTCGAAGCACGCTTGCTTTATCAATAGTGTTTCTATAATGGTAGAAAAGGGGGTGTTTGGAACAGGCAACCATTAAAAGGTTGTTATCTACTCTTTTCATAAGGTATATTTGCTTATGGGCTTTGCATAGTAATTTTGGTACATTAGTAACAACAAAATTCTTTATTGAGTTTAATTATCTGATAGGCAAATTAATCTAAAGTGTGTTAACGTTTGTTCATTTCATGGCTACATTTGATAATGCTCTTTCTTAGGTGATATTAAGGACACCAGATGGTATGTAATGCATTTATTTTAGAGGCATTTTAAAATTGTTTGTAATTAAATCTAAATTATTGTTTAAATTTTCTTTTTAATAACTTTTACGTTCAATTTTTAGGTGTTCACGAAATGGGCATCAGTTTTCACTTTATTGAGACTCACATACGTCATGCGTGATGACTATAATAGATCGTAGGCTTCTTTTTATTATTCTTACAAACTTTAGTGGTTTATCGAATACTTCATGTTCTTTATATTATTGTATTCATGTATTACGAAAACCCATTTCATTTTTTTAAATATAAATATCCGTAAATTTTTATTACAAAAATCACTTTTTAAAGTAGTCCCGGCGTTAGACAGGTCTTTAAGCTAGTTATATATACTTGATGAAAAATATATGAATTGACAAGTTTTTAAATGTATTTTAATTAATATAATTTTCATCAAATACTAATAAAAAAAAAACTTATTTAAAGTCAAAGTTGAAGAAAAAAGACTTCCAAAGTCAAAATGGACACTTGTTTGGTTGTTTGTCAATGAGTTTTCATACTTTTGGACTTGCATAATCAGTTTGTAAGCTTTTCTAGTAAGAGAAGTTGCATTGGGTGTAGCAGTCCATTAGTGATGAAGACAATATCAATGAAATCAGAGAAGTAACAACACAATGCATATCAAAAGAGGAAAGTGCCAACCTAAGACACGGCATGCGCAAAATTCACAGTTAAAAACACAACTCAAGGATTCAAAACAAGCAGAAAAGACACAAAATGACTCGTCTCACATATTAGTACTCCTATAAACAAACTTAAGCTATCACCACAGCAAAAGTAAAACTCCAGTGGGTCAGCTGACCCCCTTCAAGCAAGTGTGGCAAAGGCCCTTTGGTGGCTTAGATTTTTTAATTTAAAACTGCAATATTCCTTCTACATAAGCTAATCCAAACACCCCAAAGTAAATATTCTTTCCAATGCAAGTTTGCAAAGTAGGAAAACCGAAAACAAGTGATATAAAATAATGAAATGACTCACTGGAGACGCTTTGATTCCGGAGTGACTATAGTAGAAAGGTAGACTTCGACGGCATAGAACATGTCATTCCGGGTGTAGCCGTCATTCTTTTCAAACAGGAGAGTCAGCATAGAACATTTAGGTTTAGGTTTCCAGTAGCATTTCACAACGTCAAGTAAGTAATGTCGGACTTGATATGGGACGAGTTGGTCATACATTGTACGAACGAGCATCACTGAGGTTGAAAATGAGGCGTTGGCCGACAACATCGACGACGTTGTTGGCATCTCCGTGAACATTCGAGACGACATTTTTTTGTTTCTGGTCTCTACAAACCAATGTTTTGAAACCCGGGTCGACCCGGCCGGTTCAAACGGTTGAACCGGTTCTGGTCGAGAAAACGGGTCAAATTGACCCGGGTTTTATATATTAGAAACCCGGTGTGACCCGCCGGGTTTGAAGCGACCCGGGTTGACCCGGTTCGTGAGACCCGACCGGGTTTTCAATTTTTAGTTTATTTTTTATTTTTTTCGTGTTATTTTCGCGATTTAATTATGTATTTGCAACGTAACTTTGTTTTTACATGTTATATATTTTTTAGTAAATGGATTTTAGGCCAAATATGTGAAAAATTTATGATTTTTATATAAATATTTTTTGTAATATTTAAAATTTATAAATAATTTTTTTTATAGAAAACTGGGTCAACCCGGCGGTCTAACTGGTTGAACCGGTGACTCAGTGACCCGGTATCTTGACCGGGTCGTTTTTAGACCCGGGTTTCAAAACATTGCTACAAACAATTCAAGCAGAGGAAATGGGTAAATTGGAGTATTGATCTTAAGAAACCTCCAACTACCTAAGTTTAGTGTGTCATGTTGTGATTTTGTCTTTCCTGGATTATTAAATTTTGCAAGATGTGTTCATTTTCTTTCCACCTTTTGGTGAAAATATGACATGATTACAACCAATAAAGAGCTTACACCAATTGATTTGCAAAATCTTTTAGATGGGGTTATTTACTGCAGAGACCCTCTAGAGAGAGGGTTCTCTTGCAGTAACCCACTTTAAAACAATTAACCAAAGTAGCCCAGTTCTCCGCGTTGAAATTGGCGCGGAGCAAGAACAGCACACGTGGCAGCTTCACAATTAACCAACAAAAAAAAAAAAGTAATAAAAAGTTCTCCGCGCCTATTTCTAAGCGGAGCATTAAATTGCCATTTTAAAATAAGTTTGCCGCGCCTAAATTGGAGCGGAGCAGTATTTATTTTTTTTCCTAAACTATTTTCTTCATTTATTTTTTTTTTCTTGGTTTAATCTGATCCACTTTCCATTTAATTTTTTTTCTTTCCCTAAACTATTTTTTTTCTAAACTTTTATTTAGATTTCTTATGTTTTTTTTTAATTAAAAGCCAATTTCGAGAGTGATTATATATATATCAAACTTTTTTAAAGATTTTTTTGTATTATGGTTTATTTTCTTTATGAGGCGTGCTATCAAACGCATAAAATTTTTACATCATTAGAGCCAATTATAAGCAAGATATGATGCGTTAAAGTGTGTCCGAGAGTTTTTGAAACGTTTAAATATTTGTGGAGCACCAACTTCTGGACTGTTTATATATGTGTATAATTTTTTTACCGAATTAAATTTTCGAATCATTGTGAACTCCACGACAAGGGCTTTTAAACGCACAAAAAATGCACATGATTGGAGCTAGTATAAGCAAGCTATGTTTTGTTAAAGTGTGTCTGAGAGTTTTTCAAACATTCATTTCTTTTCAAAGTTAGAATAACCATTAAATGACTATACTGTACACGTTAAAGTATGTTTTTCTGTCTATTATTTTAAAACGACAATTATTGATTTGTGTTGATGTGTAGTCGTTGGTAATGTATACTTTGTAAAATTAAGAACAATAAAAGAAATAACACTTGATTGTTAACCAAAAAAATGTCACAACAAATAACAAATCACATGTAGATCAGTACACGACCAACCTTTATTTTGACGATTTTAACAACAGAACATTACATAACGAGAACATGGAAGATAATCATGAAAGATCTACATTGAAATGTAGTTATTAATGAGTTTTTGCTTACTTGTTAAGCTTAACATCAACTCTTGCCTTGCAGCGGTCAAGTTTTGTATAATACGTTCGTCGGCTTCATGAGACAGTAGTAGAGTATGTAACCCATAAGTGTTCAGACTTGTAAGTGGCATAGAATGAACATATGCCGTTTGTAGTTCACGATTGCGCTTTCGCTGAGCATAAGTATTCAACTCGATCAATAGTTTTTGGGCAAGCCTCATCTCTTCTTTTGCCTCTTTTTTCAATCTTGCAATAATGATGTCACGTACTTCATTTGGAGACTCTGACATAATTTAATATAGTCTAAAGATATGAATCAAGGATTGAGAGAGAATTGTGTGTTTATTTTTTAGTCACTAGTGGGTTTATAAAGCAAATGAAATTGCTTGCTTATGTCATATGTTGATTGGATTTTAGTGTTGACAGAATTAATTGAATGATTTTTTGTGTATGGGAGACAGTGATAGTGATAGATCAGATAATGGAGTAGTCTACATGATCTTATTGACTGATGCGTTACATTTTGATTAAAAATAAAATCGATAGATGCGTTACATAAGCAGTGAAAAGAAACAGGTGCTAAATCATAAGCCTACATAAAAACCATTTATTTATTACATCGTTTATTTGAAATAGCCATTGGACGTTTCCCTGATTTAGTTTCCTCGTTCTGAAAGTGCTCTTGTTCAGCCCACTCAACCATTTGATCGATAGTGAAATCATTTTGTGTTGTTTCTCTTTTTTCTTCTTCACTGTCATCCTTGTAGTCTGTTATGACATCACACATCATTCTTGCTAGCCTGTCATTTGATATTATATGTTTGTGTATAATAAAATTAACACGCTCATGGTCAATGTAGATTTCTAACTTTCCTTTTGACGCCGAAATATCGAACATCACATGCATGTCATAGTTGTTTCTTAGTTTCACGGTGCTTGAAAAGCCTCTGTGCGGTACTTTGTAATAAAGAGCATGAATTTCTTTATCAACAATATTATTAAAATATTGTTTTAGAGCTTGTAGTTTCATTCTAGGAATGTTGATTGTCATTTGTCCACCATTGACGTAGTTTGTGTTATTTGTTTCATCGATCACTAGTTGGCCATGATTGTGAACAAGAAAATCGAAACGGGTTTGTGTATATGGTGTTATTGGTTTTTGTTTTCCAAGGAAGTTGAACTCGCTATAAACATAGTCATAGTAATCGGGGTTTTTGTTTTTTCTTGTCTTCATTTGGTGTAGATAACTTAGTGCTTCTTGTTGTTTGAGTTTTGTTTCTTCAGAAATGATACTTGCAAATGAGTCTTCAAATGAACCATCTTCCGGAACTAAGGCCGTGGTTAGATCAATAGGATGATGAGAGACGTAAATTTCTAACTTCCCAGCAGCCTTTGCGATGTCATACATAATGTTAACATCATGATTTGTTTGAAGTGATTTCATACCATTTACCATGTTGTTTGGTGGCAACTTGTAATAAAGACCGTACACTTCTATTGTTGCGTAATATAAACATGTTAATTTGGTTGAAATATATGTAAGCATCTGTTGGTAATCCATTTCTGGAACGTTAATGTTGAGTAACGAACCGTGTTCATATGTTAGTGGGGTAAGTTTGAAAATTCCGTTGTGATGAACACCAAACTCAAACATATTGTTTGTGGATGTTGACATGTTGTTATTGATTAAAGTGGGATACAACATAAAAGAGGCATATGTATTTATATGCATATGTAGAAAAAAACGAATAAAGTTGAATAGTATAGAATCAGTCAGAATTTTTTAATAATGCATTAGGGGTAGTGGAAGTGATTCAGTGAAGTGTCATATCCAACAGTAAAACGTCATGTCACACAGTGTATAAAGTGTATTCTGACGTCATTCTCCGCGTCAATATTCAAGCGGAGAACATTTTTTCAGTGAAACGTCATGTCACACAGTGTATAAAGTGTATGATGACGTCATTCTCCGCGTCAATATTCAAGCGGAGAACATTTTTTCAGTGAAACGTCATGTCACACAGTGTATAAAGTGTATGATGACGTCATTCTCCGCGTCAATATTCAAGCGGAGAACATTTTTTCAGTGAAACGTCATGTCACACAGTGAAACGTCATGTCACACAGTGTATGAAGTGTATGCTGACGTCAAGCGGAGAATATTTTTTCAGTGAAACGTCATGTGACACAGTGTGTATAAAGGGTATAAAGTATGTGTTTCATTTTCTATAAATGTGTCCCACTGTATCGAGGTGGTTGTCAATCTTAAATTATTTATTTACAATATACGTTTGCACAACAACTTTATAAGATAGTTTCAATGTAAGAAAATATATTACAAGAAAATATATTAAAAGAAAATATATTACAAGAAAATATATTACAATAATAAGAGAATTTATTACAAGATGCATAAAATTCATAAACTAATTTATTAAGAAAATAAGTTGAACAAACTGTTTGGCCAGTTGGGGTTGATATTGTCAAGATGCTGAGAAGCATTATTTTGTGACACATAATGATCAAATGGTTGAGATGCGTATGTTGTTCGATCATATTGGTTTGACGGTCCTGTGTTTTCATTGTAGTTTTCGGAACTGAATATATTTTGAGTGTAAGCTTGTGATTGATCATGATTATATGGATGTGATACATTTGGGTTGTAAGCTTGTGATGGATATTGATCATTATGATAGGGATGTGCCTGATATTGCATATGTTGGTTAAGTTCGTGTGCTTGCCAGGGTTGTGAAGTATTTTCCCCATAAGTGTTAAATGATTTTCCTGTTGGTTCATGGAAGGAGTGTATTGGCTCATGTTGTTGAGTTGATTGGTTGTTTTTCTGCTTGTTTTTTCTTGGGAACATTTTTGCTGGCTCAGGGATGTATGATTTTTTGCATTGATCTCGCTTGTGTCCCACTTCATTGCATCTGCTACAGTGTATCGTCCTTGGTTCTTCTCCCTGAGACAAAATTCTATTTGTGTTTTTAGGTCGGCCAGGCTGTCGGCTGTACATTACAGGAGGAATAACTGGACGAACATGGCTTGGATACTCCCATTCATGTTGCTCTCCAACAAAATATATTGACTCTGCGTATGTAGCTTGATACTTTTCTTTTTTAAACCAGTCTGCTACAAAATTTACGCAGTCGGTTAAACCCAAAAACTTGGTCACCACAATAACGTGACCACAAGGTATCCCTGAAACTTGCCATTTGCGACATTCACAAGTACCGTTCATCAGATTGACTTCACGATTATATTGGCCATCCGATACTTGAAACTAATTTTGGTTCACACCGTAAACTTGCCAATTAGCGCTTTTCATTTTTCTTTTCATCACTTTATCCGCTGCCCAGTCAGTGATCTCATACTTCATATTCGCTGCAGCAGAATGAACAAATTGTTCTTAGATTAATAAATGATGTTTTCATTAAAGTAAAGTGGCTAATAATACTTTAAGATTTGTACCTGCAGCTTGCCTCCGATTATAATACCATTCTTGCACCATTCCTCGAAACGACTCGGTCATCATTGTTATAGGTAGCTTTCGTGTTTTCCTAGTACAATTATTTACTGATTCAACACTATTAGATGTACAGTAATTGTACCGAGGTCGTGGAGAATACGCCCGAGACCATCTTTGAGGGTTCGCTTCCATTAGCTTGTTGTATGCATCAGGTTGTACAGCATGTAGCGTTTCCATATTTCTTGCAAATTCATCTACGGTATACGCTTTGCATATTTTCCAGAACGTACGCTTTGTTTTACCTTTTTTAACGAAAGGTTCATCATTAAATGGCGACAACATATACCGTGAAACGCTAATGGAAACTCGTTGCGTACAGCCAAAGCGATAGCAGCATGTCTGTCAGAAATAAAAATCATATTGGGGTTGACACCTATACACTCTTTGAGTACAGACATCCACCATGACCAGTTTGGACCGGTTTCACCTCTACATATACCATATGCGACAGGAACAATTTGATTGTTTCCGTCCATGCCTACAGCCAACAAATTAGCACCCTTGTATAAACCCTTTAAATGTGCAGCGTCTATTATGAGCATAGGTCGTAGATGATTAAGAAAAGTTCGCACCTGTGAAATGACATTAAACAAATACAACAATACTACATTAAAGAACACGTAGATAACGAAAGTCACATTAGTGTGACTTGAATTAAGATAATGTTGACAACTTTTTTAATTAAAGTGATTTGTATTAAGATAATGTTGACTTACTGAAACCCCCAACGCGATGAATAGCATTTCGAACACTCCTTCTTCGTTTGTCTTGATACGTGTTACTGTACCTGGGTTTTTTTTTCTAAGTTGTAACAGTAATATGGTAGCATTTCGAAAGATTCGTATGGAGACCCTCGCATCATATCCAACCCATAGTCCTTACCTCTCCACGCTTGTTGATAAGATACACTAATTTTATACTGTGCCATGATATCTTGTTGTATTTGTTTACTTTTTAAATCACTCTTATTATCTTTTAGCTTCTCCCTCATAATGTAACCTATGACCTTTTTGTTTGCATTGCGATGGTTTGGATATGTTTGTGTTTTGGAATAAGTGTGAATATCATTCATTCTGGTAATTTCAAAAACATCTGTATTAACCCATCGCCTAGACCAAATCTTCCAACTACAATCTTTGAAATGGTAACACTTATAGTCGGCTCTATCTGGGTTCGATCTATCTTTTTTAAATTGGTAACCTTCTTTGATAACTTTCAACCTAATAGCTAGGTCTAATTCTTCCCTATTTAAAAAGGTTTTACCGACATGCACTTCCATATCTTTATTTGTATGAATAGATTGACTAGGTTTGGAAGTGTATATAGGTGTTTCTGGAACATCAGGCATAAATGGCATGAAATTTTTCCATTTATGGTATAAAGGTTTTTGTGGTTGTGTTTCCCAATCATTAAAACTTACTTGTTCTTGTTCCGCAACATTGTCGTCTGGTGAAAAGGTACATGAGGAACCAGGTTTGGTAAAATTTGGACGTTCACCATCATCAGAATCACCATTTTCATCATCTGATAAGAATGCAAATGAGGACCCCGGTTTTGTAAAATTTGGATCATAAGCATAACCAGTATCCTCGTTTTCGTCATCATCAGAATACTCGTTGTCAAATTTTTGTTGATTTGAGTTCATTTGTATGTTGATGATTTTTCTGAGTTACGTTATTCCATTTGTGTATATTTAAAGTGTATGATGACGTCATTCTCCGCGTCATTATTGTAGCGGAGAACATTTTTTCAGTGAAAAGTCGTGTCCCACAGTATGATGACGTCATTCTCCGCGTCAGTATCGAAGCGGAGAACATTTTTTCAGTGAAAAGTCATGTCCCACAGTATGATGACGTCATTCTCCGCGTCAGTATCGAAGCGGAGAACATTTTTTCAGTGAAACGTCGTGTCACACAGTGTATAAAGTGTATGCTGACGTCATTCTCCGCGTCAATATTCAAGCGGAGAACATTTTTTCAGTGAAAAGTCATGTCACACAGTGTATAAAGTGTATGATGACGTCATTGTCAGTTAATTGTTATATATACAGCCTATTGAATACAAAATACGTTAACCAAATCTCAAACATTCCAAACATGTCAAGATACATACCTTTTGACATACAACGAGAAATCATGTTACGTCTTCCGGCGGATTCTTTGGCGAATTTTCGTAGGGTTTCAAGAAGATGGCGGGCAACAATAGACCGACCAAGCTTTCGTCGTCGATATGGTGCTCGTCATTCAGACACCTGTTTCTTTATTTTGGCCTATAAGAATGGAACTACCGGATACATGTTTAGGGTTAATAATACTTTAACATTTGCCCCTCTAGTTGACAGTGTAAATGTCCCTGTTCTAAGACCACTCGCTACATCTGAAGGAATTTGGTGCTTTGTATGCGGTGATAATATTGCATTGGTGGTTTGGAACCCGTCCATCCAAAGAAGTCTTACACTTATCACATACATCAATGATGAACCAGCATCTTCGAAGATGCTTTTTGGTTTTGGTGTTCAGCCAGACACACTCGAACCAATGTTTCTAAAAATTCATTTACCGACAGAAGGTCCTGGACCGTGGGTGGTGTATGTGTTTACAAACATGAACGGATGGACTAGAATCGAAGACGATCGACTGCCGCATGAATGGGTTAGGATCAAAAGGTCCGGTCAAGCTGTTGTTGGTGGGAAAATTTTCTGGATTGGTTCTGAGTTGTATGCATGTGATCATGGCACTTTATATAAAAGGTACTTGCTTGTCTCATTCGATATGGTTCATCGCAACTTTCAAATTGAGGGTATTCCTGAAGTGGTAAGAGCTTGGTTACAGCCTCCGTTTTATATATCTCAATTACAAAACTCTGTCGTAATATGGGGTAGTTACATATATGAAGGAATAAGAGTTCTTCGTGGTTGGGCATTAGATAATGGTTCGGTATCATCAGTTAGAGATATATTTGTCCTTGATATGCCAACTCACCATTATCCAAAGTTACTAGGATTTAATATAAACACAGAGCCTATATTTGAAGTGACGATCATGGATCAAGTTAGACCAGTTACGCTCCTACAAGTATGGAGTCAACAAATGCAGGTCTTTCACAACATAAATGGACTAGAAGGAAATGCTGGGTCTTTTATTATTGGGCCCTACAAAGAATCATTAACTCTAATAAGCCACCCACGAGGTGAAGTACTCAATTAAGTATTTGTTGTTGTTGTTGTTTTTTTAATTAGTTGTATTTGATTTTTCGTTGTTTCTATTATCTGTTTATGTTTTTATTTGTAACGGCCTATGGTTTAATGTTGGTACTTTTCCTGTTTCATATGCAATTTAACAGTGTTTATTTTAAATAAACTAAAATTCTGAATTCAAAGGATTGGCGAACAAATACCCAATACAGATAACGATGATATAAAAGATAATTCAAATGATTACAACTACCGAATACAACTACCGAATCAAACTACCAAATACAATTAGAAATACCAACTTAAGACATTCAAAACTCAAACACTGCATCTTTGGGAAATACCTTCACTACATTCTTCAATGTGATGTTTAGATAGTAAATTGATGGTTTAGGAATAAACACTGAAACGTTCTGTAGTATCAAAACAGCCCCAACCTTGAACAATTGATCATATATCTTATGCGCTACAACTTTATGATGAATTGTGCCGTTAATAGTTCCAGTTGGATCCTTGAGTGTTACGGTGAGATCACCCAGTGCATTTGGTGTGCATGTCTTGATTACTGCTACAATTTTTTCAAGTTTTCCTTTAGGGGTAAGGTGGGCTGCAATACTACCTAAACAACCACTTATAATGCTCCCTTGATCAGCTTCATATTGAACTGCGCAAATCCATGGATCACTGCTAAAATGCTCATCTTCACCAACATCCTCACTTAAAAGAATAGCAATCTCTTGTGTTGGTATTCCACAGTCGACACCAAGTGAACTCTTACGGATCTTAGCTTGTTGAATGAGACCAGCAGGACCTGGAATGATCCTAACTGGTTTCTCAACAGAATTTGGATTAATGGGAGAAGAAGGGTGTGGCATATTTGGTTGTGATGAAGAACTGGCTAAATTATGTTCTATTTTCTTACGAAAGTTATTGGGTTGGGTAGACATTATGTTACTTGGAAGGTTTAGTGTACAATGTAGTGACCATACGATTTTTATAGTATTTATACACGTGTTTTTTATTTGTGGACAACATTTTTTCAGTGTATAAAGTGTATGCTGACGTCATTCTCCGCGTCAATATTGAAGCGGAGAATATTTTTTCAGTGAAAAGTCAAGTCACACAGTGTATAAAGTGTATGATGACGTCATTATCCGCGTCATTATTGTAGCGGAGAACATCTTTTCAGTGAAAAGTCATGTCCCACAGTGAAACGTCATGTCACACAGTGTATAAAGTGTATGCTGACGTCATTCTCCGCGTAAATATTCAAGCGGAGAACATTTTTTCAGTGAAACGTCATGTCACACAGTGCATAAAGTGTATGATGACGTCATTGTCCGCGTCATTATTGTAGCGGAGAACATCTTTTCAGTGAAAAGTCATGTCCCACAGTGAATAAGGAATGTGTTTATTTTTTTCTATAAATAACGTAACATATTAGGCTCAATTATCAAACTCAGCTTTTGTATAACAGCACAAACTAATATGTCTACATACATACCATTTGAAATCCAAAGACAAATCATGCTACGATTTCCAGTCGTTTCTTTACTTCGGTTTCGTAGGGTATCACGACGATGGCGAGCAACCATAGACCGTCGAAGCTTTCGGCGAGAATACGGTTCGCGTTATTCATCCACATGTTCTTTCATTTTGGAATGTAAGCATGTCACAAACGGTAGAATGTATATGGTCGATGATAACTTCACATTCACCCCTTTGCATTATCTTCAGAATCTAGATGAGATTCAACATGTTGGTACTTCAAAAGGTATATGGTGCTTTTCATATGCTAATGCTTTCGCATTTGTGTTGTTCAACCCGTCTATTCCAAAAATAGTAACAATCTTAACACCAAATTATTTAAACCAACCTGATTCTCCAAAAATGATTTTTGGTTTTGGTATCAACCCGATCACTCTAGACCCGATCCTTTTAAAAATAAACTACCCATACTATGGTGAGGGTCCATGGTATGTGTCGGTGCGAAAAATGAGTTCTAACACTTGGATCAATCTCGGAAATGACCATTTACCACGCAACACAATTAGATTAAAACGGTCAGGTCAAGCTGTGGTTGACAGTAAAATATATTGGGTTGGGTCTGAAAAGAATTTTTTCCCTAACGGTAACTGGTCTAAATCCTACATGATTATATCGTTTGATTTGATTGACTGTTACTTTCAAATTATAGACATTCCTAATGTGATAACTTCCACAATTCCACCACCTTACTATGTTGTCAAGTTAGGAGATACTTTGGTGATTTCAGGATCTTACAACACTGAATACGCACGTGTATTTCGTGCTTGGCAGTTACAAATTAATGGTGTGTTTGTTAATTCAGTTCAAGAATTATTCAACATTGAGATGCCTATAGAGCAAATCCCAAAATTATTAGGATTTAACAATTCGGCTGAACCAATAGTTCAGGTTAATGAGAACCCACAACTATGGTTTCACCAACTACAAGTATGGAATCGTAATTCGGAAGGCTTGGAAACGGTACCAGGGATTGAAGGAAACGGTGGTTCTTTTTTTCTTGGACAATACAAAGAATCACTTATTCTTCACAACCATCGCCAAAATGAATTTATAGTGTAGCTTTATTGGTGGGATGTAATCGTTTTTAAGTTTCTGTTTTTATTGCCTTTCTGTTTTACATATGTATTGGTTTTATGTGATTTAATGGTTTTTTTTTTGGTTTTGATTGTCTATTTCAAATAAACAATAAATACTACATTAAAGAACACGTAGATAACGAATGTCACATTAAAAATGAAAACCTTTTATTTATAATACATTTATAAAATACAAACAAACAACATCAAACCATATCATAACCACAATTGGCAGTCTCCTCACAACGAGTTTCATAAAACCTTCTTGCCATTTCAAGTCTAAACTGTCCGAAGAAGACGTTAGGTTGACTTATGTACTCGGGCGATCTTCCTTGAATAAGTTGCTCTAATAGCCAACATGTAATAACGCCGCAGTCGTAACCGTTCTCCTGTTGTGGGACGTTGACACCTTCTGGGTTGTAACTATACAAGAAATGATAAGGAGCACGTCCTGTTCTTCGAAAGTGACCAGATGAATTCAAAAACTCATTCAAAATAGTTGTCCAATGGTCTAAGTTGTTAAAAATCATCCGCCCTCTTTCCGGACAATTGTTCGAGTCATATATAGTGAAAGTTGAAAAAATTAGGTTTATAACACCTGAGACCCAATGATTGCCATGCATGATTGGCAAAAAAACCTACAGATAACATTTTAATTATATAAATAAGCATTATAACATATTTTAAACACAATAAACATGTAAAAATTAATACGTACCCATTCTACATCATCCCACGAAGGATACGGCTGGCTCGTGCCGTCAATAGTTCCTCTAATGAAGTAATCGAAATCCAAAGTGTACTTGTTTTCCAGTGGGTCTAGTGTTGTAGTCTTTCCCTTTGCAACTGTCCAAATACTATTGGGGGGCCTAGTTCTAATTATCAACTCTATCCATGCGTTCATTTGCTGTTTATGCATTTAAATAATATAACTTAGCTATGTTCATACAATTTAAACTAAATAGGCAAAATTAATTTAGTTGATAAACTTACATCGTCAGTCAACCAACCCCGTTTCTCCCATGGGATATATGAAGAAACACTGAGAGTGCCAGTCAGATCAGGAACTAGTGACAACCAAAACTCTGGTTCAACAACATAACCCCTCATGTGACAGTCCAAATAAATACTATAAGGACTTTGTAAGAATGTCATTAAGTCCTCATATAATCCTCGACGAACCTATACAAGAAAATTCATATTTTAAGAGTAATTATCTAACATATACTTAAATAAGTAAAATATTCAAATATCATAATAATCACCTTAGATAAATCCACGTTATCGAGTACGATGACTGGTGGCATTTCTAAATCAAAAGAAGATATGTTCTGTGATTGTTGGTTGGTTTTGGTCTTCCTAACTCGTTTCGGGACTAATATAGTCGTTGGAGGCAACGAAACATATGGACTTTGCTTTTGTCTTCCAGGTCGACATTCTCTCTTTTCTCGATTCATGCCATCCTAAAAATAGTATACACAATTGGTTAAATATATACAAAGATAGGGAATACAACTATAAAAACCATAAACATTAATGGTAGACTTACAAATACAACACCGTGTTCAGCACGAGTGTTCGATGGACCACATTCGCCCATGCGAGAAACCGACTCACGATTGTTCACAGCAAATCCTAGTGGTGGGCCCATGTTAGTTTGTGGAGTGGGGAGGGGTGACATGTTCCTCATATTACTTGGTTGACCGTGTGTAGGCATTTGGGCACTATTACGGAAAGACTGTGGATAAACCGGCGTATTAGGTGAAGGCCACCTAGCACCGTCGAAAAAATGACTACTCGGAGGGTCATCAAAATTTCTAGACGGACCCATGAAGTCCTGCAATTCAACATTTTCACTTTATTTTAATTTACACTAAATAATATAATATAATTTCACTTTAAATAAATGGATAAATTATACATGCGTACGAGGCACACCACTCAGCAACGAACTAACACGATGATTGACCGGGGCTGCACAAGTTTCTGGTCGCCTCAAATCCTGCTTAAAATAATTATACAAACTACTAAACACGTATTATTATAATAACTAGTATAACACAAACTAGGTCACGAAATTCACCTTCATAAAATCCAACACATCTTTTATCTGTTTGGTATGTTCACTCAAAACCTGATATACGTCTTGTGGAAGATCATCACGGACATATGGATTAGCACGAGGAGGTATAGGCGGATGAACATGTATCTCACCGTCAAAATATGCCCTGCTTTCAATCCACCAACGTGCCCGAGACTCCTCGGCATCTGGTGTTATATTTACAGGCTCAAGTCCCTAAAAATTATTTATGTAATTAGTGTTGTAATAAAACATTTCAAAAATAGAAAATAATTAAAAAATTAATAACTACTTACATCTATTAAAGCGAGAAGCTGCCTTCGATAAAACCTTTTCAAACGCCTCCAACGATTCACTCTAGGATGGTTATGTACATATTTATAATAATGCACACTTTTTGATCTAAAGCACTCTAATATCCAGGTCTGCAAAAAATAATAAATGTTACAATTATTCTACATTAAATTTACTAATATTACTAAAGAAAAAAAAATACCTTGAATGCCCATGTGAATCCAATTAGCGTATAGCTATGCACTCTCCCTTCTGGAAGGTCATTTATAAAGTGATGAACACGCCATCCAACCGCATCCCTAAGTTGCCAATAGAGAGTGGGCCATACATGCGAACCCTAGGGGTACATGTTAAACGCTTCCCTATTATCCACTATCCTAAAATACCATTCTGGGACACAATGTGATATCTCATGTCCTAACAGTATCAAGTCCATACACGCTAACAAGCACAAGCCAACCGCATCGTTGTCATTCAAGTCATAAAAAGAATCGCTTAAAATCTTTTCTAACAACTGCCCGGCGCGTATCACGCGTCCATCATACCTTGATCCAAATACTCGTCTCCTAAACGGCATAGGGCCTGATGTAAATTCCTCCTTAAATTCAACACCAAATTTCAACGAGGTGACCAAACAGAATTCCTCCCTCCCAAAATATAATTCATGCCCATTTACGTAGTAAGTGAAACGGGTATTTATGTCATGTTCTTCTTCACTATATCCTTGACAACATCCTAAATAATGTATCAATACACAATTTTCATCACTGGTAAAGTCTAAATCCCAAAGCCAACCTAAACAAGAAGCCCTAAATAAAGCTTCTTTAGGGGTGTCTTCTAATTTACTCCTAATGTCGCCAATCATGGATATCTTACTTCTACATGTAAGTTTCGCAGGATAATCCTAAAATAATAAAAAAATTAATACACAATATTAATACTAATACAAACATACATTAAGTTAAAATAAAAATAAAACATACCTGTAAGGGAACAATTCTTGCCATGTTTGAGAATACTAAGTTAATACTGATGAATACTACTACTCTTGAACTACTACTGAAACTTCAAAATAAATAACATCAACTATAAAACCTTGCCACCTTCTTTATCATGTGAACTACTAACTAATCTTGATCAACTACAAAACCATGCATGCCTTTCATCTTCACTGAGCATCTTTCTACAAAATCAATACAATGAACATCTTGATCAACTACAAAACCAATACAATGAGATCTTTCTTCTTCAGTGAATTTTTGTGTAATTTTGGAGATACAACAATGCAGTGAAAACCCCCCAATTTATACGAGTGAAAATATATTGGTATTTACTGTCAAATCAAAATTTAACTAGGGAAACGAGTTTTTTTGTATTTTTCCTTGCTGCGCGTTGTTTATGGCGCAGAGACAATAAATTAACCTAAGGTGGGACGCGGAGAACTTTTCTGGGGAAAGTAAGTTTGACAGCAAAAGCTGTCGATTTGACTTGTGCCTGCAATTTAATGCTCCGCTTAGAAATAGGCGCGGAGAACTTTTTATTACTTTTTTTTTTGTTGGTTAATTGTGAAGCTGCCACGTGTGCTGTTCTTGCTCCGCGCCAATTTCAACGCGGAGAACTGGGCTACTTTGGTCAAATGTTTTAAAGTGGGTTACTGCAAGAGAACCCTCTCTCTAGAGGGTCTCTGCAGTAAATAACCCTTTAGATGTGGAGAAGTCCCTGCAATATCATAGGCCTAGGTGCAGGAAAGTAGCCTAAAATAAGTAACAATAAGTTTAGAAAACATGAAAAGCAACTTGGAGCAGACATGCTAAAAGTTGGCTTTATATTTGTACAATGGTTTCTTCCATGCTCTTCTTTGTGAAAAAAGATAAATAAAGGTTTCGCAAAAAAAATAAAAAGTGAAAGGAAATATATATGTTTAAAACTTACTTATTCATTTGAATAGTCTATGTTATACACTCAGTTGATTCGGCCCAAGGTATCAATCCAAAGGAAGGAAATCGGGACACTACAAATCATCGCACTGCTAAGTGCTAATGCAGTCGCCAATAGATTTATCAATGCATAGTGTGTTCCATTGTAAGCTCAATCCTAAACTCATATAGGATCGGATTTTGTTTGTCCTACAGGCCTACGATGAACCTTTAAAACACAAAACATCATTCAAGTTGGCAAAATAAGGTCAATGGCCGTAATGCAACAGAAGTGCACAATAATATATACAATCCTAACAGATAACATTTTCATTCATTTTGGTAACTAATAATACTAGTTATTTAAAACGTCAAGATCAAATTAAAGATTAACAATAGTTTTCGTTCAAAGTGAAGCTTTGAATCATGAGTCATGACATGATTTTGGCCTTTTTAGCCTCACGAGTGCCAATGTCTTCACCCTCAATCCCATCGTTAACTTCATCCTCGTCTTTCTTTTTGCGTTTTAGAAAATTAACGAGCCCTTCTAGTCAGCATTGCTGGACTTCATGAGCTCCTCAGCCACCTCCGCTGGAGTAACCTTGTTGCATTCGATCAACTCTTTAAATCTGGTTTTTGATTTCTTGAGCTTTTTTTATTATGAATGGCAAGTAAGAACAAATTATAATATCTTTGTAGTTTTTGTCAAAAATCAGCTCCATGTATGTTTTCTTCTGATCACCGTCACTGCTGGCCCTCCTTCGGTCTGGTTGCTCACTGTGGTACATCCATGTAACCGTAACTCCTTCAAACGAATCTACTATCTTCTTGGAATCTGCAAGCTTAATCTTGATGTGTTCATCATTTATTGATTTTGTGATCCTATAAAGATGTAGGTAAATTACAAATTAATATAGATATTTTTTCTTCATAAAGCAAAGACATGTAACCATGTTGTGGTTAGATAGTTTTCCCAATGGGGTCGACGAGTTTATGAATAATTCTAGACAATTTTTCATATATGGTGTCACAGGGGATTTTAGCACCTATCAAAAACTGAGTACACAAATCTCAGTTACAATGATTTAACCCAAAAAAGTTACAGCAGTAACAAAAGAATCCCCCAAAGCAAGCTGTAAATACCAAAATTTAACCCCATACTACAATATATACCATAAACTTTGCTTACCACCACAGATTCAATGGGGTCAACTCTTCATATAAACGTGGCAAAGGAGCTAAGGTGACTTGAAAAAGAACATAATGAGCCAAAATAATGGCCTCCTTCAGAGCTTAAAATTACAAAAGCCCTTCTACATAAGCTAATCCAAACACCTCAAGAGAAATGGTGGCAATTTGATACTCATTGGTTACACATTGGTCGAGTTGGGTCTCCCTAAATATATAGATGGGTCTAATGATACGATTCTGGCAGAGACAAGACAAAAACAACTATTATTATCTATTTTTTTAACTTATTTACTTTCCTTTTAATATTTCTTAATGAATAAGTTTATCGTCTCTTATAAATAGAGATTAGGTCTGTAATATGAATTATGGAGAGAAATATGATTATGTTTTATTTTGGTTTATTGTTTTCTTAGTTAATTGAGGAGTCGGTTTATCTCACTAATATAAGCCATCGGGGGGTCGGGTTATCCCATTATTATAGCCTATCTATCCTTTTATCTCTATAATCGCTCCGGTTCATATCAATTGGTATCAGAGCTGTTTCGATTCTAGGGTTTAAAAAAAAATCCATCTGTTACTGTTCAGCGGCTACTGTTGTTCATCGGCGGCTACTGTTCATAAAAAAAGTTGCTGTAATGGAATCAAAGAGTTTGGAAGAAGGGTTAAGTGAGGTCATGAAGATGATGAAAGAGTTACGGTCCACGTTCTTGTTGCACCATTCTACACTAACAGAATCTATAAGACATGCGCGTCAAGATTGCTCATTGCGGATTGAGAAGATTCAAGGATCGATAAAATCAGTGAAGGAAGAGATTAATAAGGAGGGACAAGTCGATTCTTTAGGGGTGCAACTAAATCAACGGATTCCTAACCGGAAGATCAAGGCAAGGCTGTTTTGGAATAAGTTTGTGGTGGCACATGTCCGAACCAGAAAACCTAGAAAGCTAGGTACCTCACTTGGTCTTGGATTTGAAAGGTTAGATCCACATGAAGAATTACAAGTCTGCACAAGAAAGCTCAAACACGTATACCAAGACTACTGCTTGCTCTTGAAGCGCACAATGGGGATACAAAGAACTTGGGATCCCGAAATCACTGCAGGCAACTTTTTCAAGACAACACCTTGAGGACAATATGTTTTTGGGGGCGGGAGTATTGATATGATCCTCACAGATTATTATCAATATTAAATAAATAATTAGTTTATTTACTTTCCTAATACTGTATTGTCTTAGTCAAAAAGTTATCTATTCTTATATATAGAGATAAGAGGGCTGTAATTCAATATGGAGAGAAATATGATTATGTTTTATTTTGATTTATTGTTTTCTTAGTTAATTGGGAAGTTTGTTTATCTCACTAATATAAGCCATCGGGGGGTCGGGTTATCCCATTATTATAGCCTATCTATCCTTTTATTTCATAATCGATCCGGTTCATATCAATTGGTATCAGAGCCGTTTCGATTCTAGGGTTTCAAAAAAAAAACTGTTCATCTGTTACTGTTCATCGATGGCTACTGTTCATCAAGAAAAAAAAAATACTGGAATGGAAGAACAGAGGTGGCAAGAATGGCATCAAAGGAATCAAAAGTGTCAAGAATGGCATAAATGGAGTCAAAGGCGTCAAGAATGGCATCAATGGAATCAGAGGTGTCAAGAACAACATGAATGGAATCAAAGACGGGAACAAATGGCTATTAGAGCTTCTGAAGAGGAGAAGAGGCGTGAAGAATGGATTCAATGGAATCAAGTCAAAGAGATGGTGTAACAGTTATAATCCACGATCTCGTTGCACCATTCTCAAATGATTGATTCTTTAACACAAATGAAGGAATCTTTGACACAGGCGCGTCAAGATTGCTCATCGAGGTTTGAGAAATTTCAAGGAAGAATAAATGCATTAAAAGAAGAGATTGAGCATGAAGAAAAAGTCCATTCAGTGGGGGTCCAAATAAATCAAGAAAGTCCTAACAGGAAGGTAAAGGCAAGGTTGTTTTGGAATAAGTTTGTGGTTGCACATGTCCAAACCAGAAAACCTACAAAGCTAGGTACCTCACTTGGCACTGGATTTGAAAGATCAGATTCACGTGAAGAATTAGGAGTCTGCACAAAGCTCAAATACATATACCAAGCGTGCTGCTTGCTCTTGAAGCGCACAAAGGGGATAAAACGAAGAACTTGGGATCCCGGAATCACATCAGGAAAGATAACAACACCTTGAGGACAAGGTGTTCTTGCGGGGCGGAGTAATGATACGATTCTGGCAGAGACAAGACAAAGACAAGTAGTATTATCTATTTTATTAGCTTATTTACTTTCCTTTATTATTTCTTAATGAATAAGTTTATCGTCTCTTATAAATAGAGATTAGGTCTGTAATATGAATTATGGAGAGAAATATGATTATGTTTTATTTTGGTTTATTGTTTTCTTAGTTAATTGGGGAGTCAGTTTATCTCACTAATATAAGCCATCGGGGGGTCGGGTTATCCCATTATTATAGCCTATCTATCCTTTTATCTCTATAATCGATCCGGTTCATATCATCTAATTGGTTGATGTATTTGATATAAAGTGCAATTATATGACATTATGACAACTAACTAACCGTTCTACAACAACAACAACAACAACAACATCATAACCAATCCCGACATATGGGAGAGGTGACAATTAACTAACGGGTCTATTTTTTTTAAAAAAAAATTCATATTTTACTTAAGAAAAGACATCTACACCCGTGATCCAACCCAACCCATCTATTTGGCCACCTCTGCTTAAAAGTAAAGATATACTAATGTAATGCAAGTTGTATGGAAACGAATACTGTATAATGAGGCAGTGACTTACTTGAGACGCTTAGAATTTGCAGTGATTTTGGTAGAAAGGAAGACTTCGACGGCATAAAACATGTCATTTACGACGCGACCATCTTTCTATTCGAAAAAGAGAGTGAGTTTATCAGAGGGTTTAGCTTTAGCCATCCAATAGCCTTTTACGACATCAATTATGTAACTTCGGACTTGTGTTGGGACAAGTTGGTCATACATCGTACGAAAGAGCATCATTGAGGTTGAAAATGAGGCATAGGCCGACAAGATCGAGGATGTTGTTGGCATCTCCGTGAACATTCGAGACGACATTTTTGTTTCTGCTTTGTGCTAAAGATTCAAAAACATGAATTGGGAGAAATTTGAAACCCTGACTTCAAAATATAACCATCCTATAGTAATTATGTATTATCTGTCTATTTTGGATTTACTATTACTTTCTGCATTCTCAAAGTATGTATGTTCATTTCAAAAATTTAATGGAAAAGCAAGCTATGACATGACTACAGCCTAAAAAGAGCTTACACCAGTAGCCTAGGAGCAGGAACTTGCCTAATATATGTACGTATAAATGAGTGTAAGGAGAAAAAGAAAGCAAACCAAAAATGGGCAACAAGAAAGGTGATTCTGATTTATGCAATGATTTTTTTATTTTATTAATTATTCCATAAATAACAAGTATACAATGGGGCAGCAAACAACATAAAATAAAATTGGCTTCAAATAAAAATGCTAGGTGAATCTGCTAGAATTGAATATTACAACAACCTATTTCTTTCGAATCTATAATTTTTTTCATGCACTTCTTGTATCGTTGGTTAAAACAACATCACACGTGGTTTTTTTTCCGTGGTGAAGTCAATTTTAGAGAAGAAAATTATTAGTTTAGTACATTAACTTTTCTTTTCATTTTCATAAAACTGAAAAAAAACCTAGACTGATGGGGATCTTGAAGATGAAGAAGACAACAATAGAGAGAAAAGAAACAGGAGATATAAATCTTTGTTAAGTATCAAAGATATTTCGTGTCTCTTCACAAAAACAACCAACCTATTAATAAGGTTCCATCACTACAAACTAAGGAAAGAAATCAAGCACCAATCAATCACTAGTTGGTCATTATTTAATTTACTAAAATTAAAAAGAAATCTGACTTAAGGCCCAACTTCATGACTTGATGAATCTCCATCTATGATATTATCCATATCCGCATCATCCTCCCTGGCTTGGAAAGGACTCGACCACGAGTCCGGAATAACACCATCATCATCAGAAACATAGGGAGTTAAATCTCCCACATTAAAAGTCTCGGATACGTTATAGTGCCCTGGTAACTCAATTTTATACGCATTATCATTAATGCGCTTAAGTACCTTAAACGGCCCATCGACACGTGGTTGAAGTTTACCAAAACGTCCACCCAGAAAACGTTCTTTGCGGAGATGTATCCACACCAGATCACCCTCTTTAAAGACCACATGCTTTCGATGTACATTTGCTCGTTTTTTATACTGCAAATTATGCTTAACAATTTGCTCGCGTACTTGCATGTGAAGGTCGCAAATTTGGTTCGATCGGTCGTCTCCATCAGCGCTAAAATGGTCAGTGATCGGACAAGGTGTGAGATCAAGCGGTGTAAACAGGTTTCATCCATAAACGACAAAAAATGGACTTTTCCCAGTAGAGCTATGATTTGAACGGTTATACGTAAATTCTGCCTGAGGTAACACCAAGTCCCATTGCTTTGGGTTATCAACAATAAGACTACGAAGTAGATTGCCCAAGCTACGATTAGTTACTTCCGTTTGACCGTCAGATTGGGGATGGTGGGAACTACTAAACTGTAAACGCGAACCCAAACGCTTCCACAAAGTACGCCAAAAGTGGATTACGAACTTGACATCTCTATCGGACGTAATACTTTTAGGATTCCCATGTAAACGAACAATTTCGGTAAAATATAAACGTGCTACCTGGCTTGCATCATACGTTTTAGCACAAGGAACAAAATGAGCCATTTTGGAGAAACGATCAACAACGACCATAATCGAGTCTTTTTGACATTGTGTGCGGGGAAGGCCTAAAACAAAATCAATGCTAACATCTTCCCATGGTGCATTCCGAACTGGCAGTGGTGTATAAAGACCCGCATTTGTGTGGTGTGTTTTCGCTATATGACAAATTCGGCACCGTGCGATTATTCTCGAACATCCTTGACCACATGTGGCCAATAATACCGATCGCGAACAAGACCAACAATTTTGTCTCTACGGAAATGTCCTTCTAAACCTCCCTGATGATATTCCAACACAATAGAATCTCGGAGTGAACAACGTGGAATGCACAAACGGTTATGTTTAAACAAGAACCCATCATGTTTGATAAACTCTTGAAAAGGTGGTGCTGGGCAACCTTTCCATGCGGATGAGAAATCAGGATCATCTACATATAAATGTTGAAACATTTCAAACCCTTGCACATGAAGTCGAATAGAGGTTAAAAGGGTGTGACGCCGACTTAAAGCATCGGAAACCGTATTTGAGGATCCCGCTTTATGTCAAATAACGATTGAGAAATCTTGTAACAACTCGACCCACTTAGCATGTCGCGGACTAAGTTTGGCTTGGCCTTGAATATATCTAAGCGTCTGATGATCCGAAAAAAGGATGAATTCCGTTGGCAACAAGTAGTGACGCCAATATTCGAGACCCCGAATGATTGCGTAGAATTCCTTATCGTATGTGCCATACTTACGTCTCGTCTCGTTGAGTTTTTAGCTAAAGAAGGCAATTGGCCGCTTGCCTTGGATAAGTACTCCACCAATGCCTAGACCCGATGCATCACATTCTACTTGGAAGACTTCACCAAAATTCGGAAGTTCAAGGACAGGTGCGCTGGTAACACAAAGTTTGAGATTGTCGAACGATTTTTTTGCCGCCACTGTCCATACAAACGAACCACCCTTTAAACACGCAGTAATTGGTGCCACGATATTATTAAAGTTACAAATAAATCGTCGATAGAATGACGCTAGGCCGTGGAAACTACGGACATCATGTAGTGTTTTCGGAGTTGGCCATGAAGTAATAACATGAACCTTAGTGTCATCCATGCGAATACCCACACCTGAAATAAGATAACCAAGGAAGATGACTTCATTTGTGAGAAAATGGCACTTACTTGGATTAGCAAACAATTGTTGGTCCTTGAGAACAGTAAACACATCGCGGAGGTGTTGTATATGTTGTTGTATGGTCGAACTAAAAATGAGAATGTCATCAAAGTAGACAACCACAAAACGCCCAATGAAATCTTGAAAGACATGGTTCATTAGTCTCATAAAGGTGCTTGGAGCATTCGAAAGACCAGACGACATTACCATCCATTCGTATAACCCATCACGTGTTTTGAAAGCCGTTTTGCATTCGTCTCCCAGTCGTAGACGAATTTGATGATACCCACTTCGAAGATTAATTTTGGAAAAAAAATTAGCGCCGTATAATTGATCGAGTAAGTCTTCAAAACATGGAATAAGGAAGGGATACTTGATGGTAATTTGGATAACAGCGCGACTGTCAATACACATACGATATGCACCCCCGTGTTTTGGAACTAGTAAGGACGGGACGGAACAAGGACTCATACTCTCGCGAATAAGGCCTTTCTCAAGTAATTCACTAACTTGGCGATGTAATTTTGTGTACTCCTTCGGGTTCATATGATAAGCAGGTTTATTGGGGATACTCGCGCCAGGTAAGAAGTCGATACAATGTTGGATTTCACGCATGATAGGAAGGCCAGCTGGAATGTCGTCTGGGAAAACCATTGCGAATTCAGCAAGCAGGGGCTGAATTAATGGTGGTATCTCGCTGATGGTATTGTTCTTTTCCGTCACTACTAGCGCAAGTAAGAAAAGTGGATCAGTTGCTTTATAATAGTTGAGGAAAGCGGACTGTGACAAAAGTGAAACGCTTGTAGGGGAGTCGCGAGTGTCTAGAGGAGCAAGAACAATGTTTAGGCCATCCTTTCGAAAACTATAAGTTTTGTGGAACCCATCATGCTTCGTGCGACGGTCATATTGCCATGGACCCCCCAACAGTAAGTGACAAGCATCCATCAGGATGACTTCACACCACACTTCGTCCGTGTATTTGTTTCCAATAGAGAAATTGACCAAACAACGTTGGGTCACACGTATCACATTCCCCTTTTTCAGCCATGTCAACTGATATGGTGTAGGATGGTCTTGAACCGATAACCCCAATTTATCTACCATCGATGTGGCGACTATATTGTCACAACTACCCCCATCAATAATCACCGTACATACCTTGCCCTTTGTTGTACATTTGGTGCGGAAAATATTGTTTTGTAGCCAAGAAGTATCATCCGTAGGAGTGTCAACATTAGTGGAAAGAACACGATGTATAACTAAGGCTTCACCCTGGTCTGGCAAAATAATCTGCTGGTCTAATGGGGTAATTTCATCATCGCCTTCAGTATCATAAACACAAGTATCATCAACAAAAGTAACGCTTTGTTTATTCGGGCATTCCCGAGAAAAATGGCTTAGCCCCTGACATTTATAACAACGTTTTCTTACTTGTGGAATCTTAGATCCCATGGGCGCCCCCTCGGAACGCTGCATAGGCGCTGTGCGCGCATGGGAGCTCGATGGTGCAGAAGATTGAGCTACAGGTTTGGGACGAGTAGGGGCTGATCGGGGTTTTTTTGCTGAGTTGTTTTTCCACCTTGAGTGCCAGACGACAGACATCGTCAAGGGTCCAAAATTGTTGTAAATGTACAATATCCGCAATATCCGGGTTCAGTGCTCCCAAAACCCTGGCGATGACCTGTTCCTCATCTTCGTCTGCCGCACAACGCATGCGTAACCTATCAAAATCTGCAATAAACTGCTCGACGGACAAATTGTTTTGCCTAAAACTATGATATTCAACGAATGCATCCTGTTGATAGTTAAGTGGTAAAAATTTTGATCGTAAAAGTTTGTTCATCTTATCCCATGTTTCTACTCGTGATTTACCTTGTTGGCGACGTTTATGCTTGACATGATCCCACCAAAGGGATGCATATTTGCGCAACTTAATAGCGACGACGTTAACCTTGAGATGACCGGGAATGTCTCATAGATCAAACACGCATTCCACCGTAGGGATCCAATCGATGAATTCATCAGGTTGCGATGTACCCATGAATTCTGGAATCTCAACTTGTAATCCCAAAGAACGGAGTACATCATTGTTAGCAGGTGGTCGGTTGTGATGTTGTGGACACGGGCCGAAAGGATTCTCCTCTCCGTCAAAATCATCGACCCAGACGATTGAAACTGACTCGGTTTCCTTGTTGCGGTCATCCGGAGGAATCTTTAATTCTCGGATTCGTTGTTGTAGCCTCTCGATTTCTCCAACGTCTCGTGGGTCGCGGTTGGGAACAGGTACCGCAGGTGCGCCACCCTGGCGGGTGTTTCTTGGTCGTCCTTTGCCTACCATGTTGTCGTAACCCTGAAAGTTGATACCACTTGATGGGGATCTTGAAGATGAAGAAGACAACAATAGAGAGAAAAGAAACTGGAGATATAAATCTCTGTTAATTATCAAAGATATTTCATGTCTCTTTACAAAAACAACCAACCTATTAATAAGGTTCCATCACTACAAACTAAGGAAAAAAATCAAGCACCAATCAATCACTAATTGGTCATTATTCAATTTACTAAAATTAAAAAGAAATCTCCAGATATGCTTCAATCGATAACTTAAGGCCCAAGTTCATGACTTGATGAATCTCCATCTATGATATATCCATATCCACATCATAGACACTTGAAACTATTGACTTCCCTTTTCCTCCTGACGGTTTATGTCATGTACTTCTTGTTATTGCATTTTTACCATTAGAGTGAAAGGTTTCATGGCATGCCAAAACCTCCTCACTCTGGTCTCATGGGGTGTCACGTCATTTGATACACAAAACTCATGTTACCATGACATACCACGCCTCCTCACTTTGGCCCCACCACTACCTATTTTATTTTATTTTCCTTTATTTTTAACCAAAATAGTTTTATTTCATAAAATTAAAAATTACAATACAATTAAGAAAAGTACAAATTATAAATGTATTTTTATAAAATTAAAATATATTTTATTAAATCAAATACACATTTTTTAAACAAAACTATAATAATAAACTAAAATTTAAAACTAAACAAAACTATAAGGACTTAAATGCAATTTTGCTTTATATTAAAACAAAATTCTTCATCTCCTACCATATGGACTTTCTTCCCCAGCCATACCAAAATTCTTCCCTAGCCACACCTGCAAATAAAAAAAAAACTAGAGACAATCAAAGAAAGAAGAATGAAAATAAAAAACGAAAATAAAAAAGAGACTTTGGAAATAGTAGGGCTGATACAAAGCTTTTGCTTGGGTTCAATTTAATTCTCGGTATCTTCTCGAATCGATCACGGTTCAAAGTGAAGTAGTTGTTCTTGGTTACTAAAAAGGGGTTTGGTTTTCTATTCTACTAAAAAGGATAAATGCGTGAAGTAAATAAAGATAAACTAAGAACATTTAATTAAAAGCAATTAATAAAATAAAGCATGAATTAAAATTAAACAATTAAACAATAAATCAGAAACAGTAGAATAACCTTTACTGAAAAATGCTTGATTCAGAATATAACACAAAAGGTTCATTCATAATACTCAATGAAGAAGTTTCGTTCGGAACAATTGTGCTCATGCGGAATAATCTAAGAGAACTGCTCATTCGGAATAATGCTGATCCGGAATAACTGAACTCATCCAGAATAATACCTATCCGGAATAATTTCTTTGATTCGGAATATCTAACAAAAATGCTTCGTTCGGAATAAAGTGCACTGACTCGGAATAATCAACTAAAGAGTTTCATTCGAAACATTAAACTAATTCGGAATATTTTTATAAACCTTGATTCGAAATAATGCCACTCATCTGGAATATTGATTATTCCGGATGAACTGACTGATCCGGAATAACTGAATTAAATCTGTTGGTTCGGAATGTCTGACTTGATTCGGAATAAATTAACTAAGATCCTTCATCCGGAATATTGGCTGACTCGGAATATTTTAACGTAAAGCTTGACTCGGAATGTTTAATAAGCAAGATGCTTCATTCGGAACATTTAAGGAAACACTTTATCCGGAATGTTTTAACAAACCCTTCATCCGGAATAAACTTGGTTCATTCGGAATCTGGGCTGATGAAGAAGTGCGCAGAACAGGGAAACCACAAAGCCACGAATTTAACCAAAATCAACAAAGTTTTTAACCAAAACTTAAACAAAACTAATCACCAATCATTTACTAAAAATAAACATCAAATCAAAACAATAAAAACACAAAACCCACTTACTTTTGAAGATTAAAATCAACCAAATAAGAACTTTAAACTTTAAATAAAAAAGATGAAGATGAACAAGATGAAATGAACAATTGTATTGATTGATAAAGGTTAAGTAAACTAAAGGGAAGATTAAACTTACAAGATTCAACAAAAATGAAAAATCACCAACACCTTAATGGTGTTGGTTACCTACGAAACAAAGAAAAGAACGAAGACTGGAAAATAAAAGCTAGCTCAAAATGTGTGAAGGAAGGTCCTATTTATAGGTCTTCAAGTTGGTTGGTGAGTGGGCTTTCTCCCTTTCTTCTTGTCTTCTCGTCTTTTCAGAAAAGTTGACGTTTTCGATTTCGATTCGGGATTTGTCGACGAATAAATTCAACCCGTCTTTTAATTTCTTCGTTTAATAAACTTGAGTTCTTCGACATATGTAAATCTCCCATCTTTGGTCCTTTTCTTCGATAAATCTTCAAATAGGCCCTTTGACTTCAAATCTTTTGCATCTCTTGGACAATAGACTTCGTCTTGAGTCTTTTTCTTCGATAAAACCCGTGCAATCCCATGTTTTCTTTAATATTTATCCGGTTGGCTCTGAAAACACAACAAACACACAAACAACGTATAATTCCAAACAAATGACATTAAATACGCGTTTTGGTCTTGTTTTAGCAAGAAATAAGTGGTAAAAGGATGGGTGTTTTCACACCTATCAAATCCCCTACACTTAACCATTGCCATGCCTTCATGTAATGCTTAGTGATAAAGCAATTATACACTTTTCTCATAATCAATCAACCTTGGCCTTATTAACAATAACCACTACTACTAAAGAGATATATAAAAACTTTGAATGAAACAAAAGGGATAGAAAACCATTTTCACTTGAAAATAGCTATATGGAAATAACTCGCAAAGAGATCTAAGACTTACATTAGGGCTTCGGTGCTGCGAAGATTTATCACCCTGAAGTTTAACGTTCCCCAAACTAAGCTTAAAAACGAGATCATTGTTATTATAAGTTAGCAAAACAAACACTTACACACATGGCTTAATTATATGCTTAAACTCCCTTATTCCTAGGTGTATCTCTTATATTTTATTGTTGTCTTAGAATGATCATGAAGATGCATTTTTGGACTTATTTCGATAGTTTATTTAGGCTGAAAGCAATGTAGGACGATTTGATTAATAGTTAGCTAAAGGACAAAATCTCTTAAAACTGCTTCTCGGGATATCAAAAGGTTCATATATTGCCATAACTCGCTTCACGATTTGAGACCTTTCTCGGGTCGATATCTGGCATGTACTTCATACTTCATATCTTGAGAGACGTTCTTGAAATAATAGTCTTCTCTTCGTTAATAGAGTTTCTTCACTTGGAGATTTTTGAGGGATACTCCAACTTTATTGACCCTGACTTCATCATTATTTCTTCAATCATTATTTGGGATTTTGAGATACAACGATCCGCCTCCTTTTCGTACTTGGATCTATTTATCCTCATACCTTGTTAGGGTCTTTTCAGATAGACTTCTCCATGATCTTTATGGGAGTTGATTGCTTTTCGTCGTGAGTCTTGATCCTTCATATTGATTTTGGGAATAATGCTTTTCACATCACCTTGGATCTTTAGCAATAAAATGGAATCCTCATGCCCTGTTAGGGCCTTCGGACTCGCCAATCTTCGAGCCCCGCTTCATAAGTTATGCCTTGGCTATGAACTCTTATCATTACCGAGCAACTTTTAAACGATCTTGGGCTAGAAGCTAAGTTATTCAATAAAATCATACGAACTTACTTATTGCAGATAAATTACTAGCAAGTGATGGGAGAATAGGCTTATAATCACACCAAGTGTGCTTGTGCAAGAATACCGACTTATAACTGACTCTATCATTTCTCGTTCTCCACAATTTAAAATCTCAAGTAATTAGACTCGTGGATGCTTAGCCTAATAAACCAATTAAGGTCTACATGGTTAAGGATACTTGCTAGAATAAACTTGAGTAAGTCTATTCTGGTTGAGTCAAAATAATCACAACGGGCCTAATATGTCAAAGACTTCAAAACTAGCTACACCACTTTATTAATATTTTTGACTTTATTGCGGGATATACATATGAAAGCAACGATAAAAATTTAGAAATTACGACTATTTGGCCAAAATTAATTAAAAATTTGAAAAATGCTGAAAAAGATGATTTTCCGGTTAAATGAAGGTATTTTAATGGAAAAGTCCACTTAAAACTTCGATAGAAGTCCCCCCTACACTTAATATAAACATTGTCCTCAATGTTTAAGCATGTGGGAAAAGTCTCCCCTACACTTATGACATTGTGCACGTTGGTTAAATCAAGTTAAGGAAGAGACGACTAAAGTGATCATTTTCAAATGTGAGTATGAATAAAATTGAATCACGATAGTTGAGAGATAGAACCGGATTTCGGATAACACAGGAGCACGATTCTTCAAAGGTTCCAAAAGTGCATTCATCCCTGTAATCACATCACCACATAAACACAAACAACCTATATAGGTCCCCCTATACTTAGGAGGTAAAACGGAAAAGGATAGATACTCGGGTTGCCTCCCGAGGAGCGCTTGTTTTTGATAACCGAGTCACGAGCCTGACTCGACCCAAAACTAGTTCATGGGAAACGTGGTGAGGGATGGAATCATCTCATGAGAGATGTCCTCACCAAAGTACAACTTCACTCGTTGGCCATTCACCTTGAAATTGGGTCCATTAGGTTGAGCGAGCTCGAGAGTACCATATGGAAAATTTTTGGCAATGGTGAATGGGCCGGACCAACGAGATTTCAGCTTGCCCGAAAAGATTTTCAACCGAGAGTTAAAGAGTAAAACTTTGTCTCGAACTTGGAACTCTCGGTTTTTAATCTTAGAATCATGAATGAGCTTAGTTCTTTCCTTATAGATCAAGGAATTTTCATAAGCATCATTCCGGAGTTCATTGAGCTCATTGAGTTAGATTTTGCGTAGGTCACCGGCTTTGTTGATGTCGAAATTAGCCCACTTCAAGGCCCAGTAAGCCTTGTGCTCCAACTCAATGGGGAGGTGGCATGCTTTCTCGTACACGAGACGATATGGTGTACAACCAATCGGAGTCTTGTATGCGGTACGAAAAGCCCACAGAGCATCATCAAGTTTATCGGCCCATGAGGCACGATGCTCTCCCACGGTTCGTTCAAGAATTCGCTTTAACCCTTGGTTAGAGATTTTAGCCTGCCCATTAGTTTGTGGGTGGTATGCGGTGGAAAGACGATGATTGACACCATACTTAGCCATGACTCTTGCAAATTGATCATTGCAAAAATGAGTCCCGCGATCACTAATAATGGCACGAGGCACACCGAATCTAGCGAATAGCGACTTCAAAAAGTTACAAACCACCCTTGCGTCGTTAGTGGGTCAAGCTTTGGCTTCAACCCATTTAGAAACATAGTCAACGACAACAAGGATGTATTTGTTTCCTTTAGATGAAGGGAATGGCCCGATAAAGTCGATGCCCCATACATCAAAGATTTCACATTCTTGTATGAAATTTTGAGGCATCTCATATTTATGTGTGATCTTGCCTTGTCGTTGGCAAGCATCACAATGTTTAACCATTTCGTGAGCGTCACGATAAATGGTGGGCCAATAAAATCCCGAGTCAAACACTTTCTTAGCGGTGAAGTTGGGACCAAAGTGACCACCGGTGGGTCCTTTGTGGAAAGCTTCGAGAATGTCTAAAGCTGCCGGTCCATCAACACATCAGCGAGTAATCAAATCAGCGCATTGTTTGAAGAGATACGGGTCATCCCAAAACTAAGTCTTAATGTCTTTGAAGAACTTTTTCTTTTGTTGGGATGTTAACCCGTCAATGAGAATTCCACCTGCCAAGTAGTTTTCAATGTCCGCAAACCACGGGGCTTCATCATTATTCGAGTTGATAGACATTAAGGTCTCCAGGGGAAAAGAGTCATTGATCTCTTTGTTCGGATGATCCCCTTGATAAGGATCCTCAAGTCTACTGAGATGATCCGCGGCTAGGTTTTCGGCTCCCTTCTTATCACGAATTTCGATTTTAAATTCTTGAAGTAGCAAAACCCAGCGAAGAAGTCTTGGCTTAGAATCTTGTTTAGTTAACAAGTACTTCAACGCGGAATGATCGGTATACACGATGGTGGTAGAAAGGACAAGATAGGGGCGAAATTTTTCAAAAGCATAGACAACAACTAAAAGCTCTTTTTCGGTTGTCGTGTAATGCAATTGAGCCCCCGTCATTGTTTTGCTAGCGTAATGGATCGGTTGGAAGTGTTTATTCACTCTTTGGCCCAAAACCGCTCCAATAGCAAAGTCGGTAGCATCGCACATCAACTCAAAAGGTAGCTCCCAATTAGGGGTAACCAAGACCGGTGCCTTAGTTAGCTTATCCTTAAGAAGGTTGAAGGCTTCAATACACTCTTTGGAAAAGATAAAAGGGGTATCTTTTTCCAAGAGGTGGGTCATCGAGCGAGCGATTTTAAAGAAATCTTTGATGAATCGACGGTAGAAGCCCGCATGACCAAGGAAACTTCTCACACCCTTCACGGTTGAAGGTGGAGGCAATTTTGCAATAACATCGACTTTACACCGCTTAAGCATACGTTCTAAATTGTCAAGGAAGTAGAGAAAGAATCGCCATAAACCGAGAAATCATCCATGAAGACTTCCATAGTTTCTTCAACCATGTCATGGAAGATAGCCATCATACACCTTTGGAACTTCCCAGGAGAATTGCATAAACCGAAAGGCATGCGTTTGTAAGCAAATGTTCCGTAGGGACAAGTGAATGTGGTTTTCTCTTGGTCTTTGGGATCGATGGGAATTTGAAAATACCCGGAGAAACCGTCTAAGAAGCAGTAATAGTCATTACCCGCTAGACGCTCGAGCATTTGATCCATGAAAGGAAGAGGAAAGTGATCTTTTCTCGTGGCATCATTGATTTTGCGATAGTCGATACAAACTCTCCACCCAGTAACGAGACGAGTAGGAATCAACTCGTTGTGTTCATTGGGAACAACAGTTATTCCGCCTTTCATTGGCACACAATGGACGAGACTTACCCATGGCGAATCCGAAATAGGGTAAATCATGCCGGCATCAAGAAGTTTGATAACCTCTTGTTTGATGACATCATGAATTCGAGGATTAACCCTTCTTTAGCTTTGGATTGCGGGTTTAAAGTCATCTTCCATGAAAATTTTGTGAGTACAAAAGTTTGGATCAATTCCGCGGATATCGGAAATTTTCCATGCAATTGCCTTCTTATGATCTTTAAGCACGACGATAAGGCGAGATTTTTCTTCTTCTTTCAAGTCCTTCGCGATGATGATGGGTGACTTCTTCTTGTCTTCAAGGAACACATACTCGAGATGGGACGGTAATTCTTAAGCTCTAAATCCAGAGGATTTTCGATGGAAGGCGTATTCAAATTTGGTTCATCGATAGCGATAGCCTTGGGAGATGGTGGAGAAATATGGTCCTCTTTGAGAAGTTTCTCAATGAGACGAATGTCTTCATCCCAGTCGGTGGGAGAATCGTCATATTCTAAGTTCACATCTCCCATGGTTGCTTCAAAATCTTTCCAAAGGAAATCACTTTCTCCAGATAGAGTTAGTGATGAATCAATAGAGGCAACGGTCTCAACATTGGGAAGAGAGGTACGACTACTTTTACAAGCGTCTTTAAAGTGTTCTTCACAAGCCTCATCAAGAACGTCGATACAAATAACACTCTCGTACGAATAAGGCTGTTGAGAAATCTTACCCATGTTGAAGACAATTTGATCGTCACCAACTCTCATGATAAGCTCACCTGCTTCTACATCGATGAGAGTGCGACCGGTCCTCAAGAATGGACGTCCAACGATTAATGAAACACGAGGATCCATCTCGTAGTCAACGACAACAAAATCCGCCGGGAAGGTGAATTTGTCAACGCCAACGAAAACGTCTTCGGCTATCCCCACTGGATAAGCAACCGTACGGTTAGCTAATTCCAAAGTCATTTTGGTGGGGACTAGCTCGGGGAGAGATAATTGCTTCCAAACGCTTAATGGCATTAAGCTAATACTAGCACCTAGATCGGCTAGGGCCTTGCAATTCTCTACTCCCGGGAAGTTGCAAGGGATTAAGAAGCGACCCGGATCACCAAGTTTGGTTGGAAATTTCCTTAAGAGCACTGCAGAGTAATTCTCATTAAGTTGGGTGTTAGCGATATCAAGAAGCTTTTCCTTGTCACTAAGAAGATCTTTAAACATCTTCGCGTATTTAGGCATGTGAGCGAGAGCCTCAGCGAAGGAGATGTTGAAATTCAATTGTTTAAACATTTTGAGAAATTTCGAAACTTGAATATCATCCTTGCTTTTGAGCTTCTCTTTCCTCAACCTTGAGGGGTAAGGTATATCGGAAGAAGAGGAAGGATTTGGAATAGTAGGATCACTCACATCCTTGGGTGGTGGAGGGGTAGAAGTAAGAGGTGGAGGAATTGGGGAAGTAGAAGGTTGAGGAATATGAGTAGGTGACTCGTTTTCCTTTGTCACAACCACCGGTGTAGGTATAGGAAGCTCGGGTTCCTTGGTACCATTTCCACTGCGAGTGGTGATTGCTTTCATCTCCCCTCTTGGATTAGCAACGGTGTTACTCAGAAGAGTACCCGAAGAAGAGGTTTGATTACCTTGGAAGAAACTAGCCATCATGTCCCTTAATTCATTCGTTTGACCACTCAAAGAGTTTCGCATATCGGCTCTAAGATCGTTCCCTTGTTTCACCATGTCGCCCTTCAAATTAATAATCTGGGTCTGCAGATTCTTCACCAACACATCATTCGTCCGCATGTACGTTTCGACCTCGTGGTTGAAAACGATGGGTTGAGTAGGAGGAGGTGCTTGATAAGCAGGTGGTTGGTAAGGGGCGGGTTGGTAAACTTGAGTAGGATTTTGAGGTGGATATGGTTGTCTTTGAGGTGGTTGGTATGATGCTCGAGGTTGGTTTTGATTGGTTCGGTTAAGGTTTTGTTGTTGGTTTTGATTGGTTGGAGGAAAACCGGGCGGGGAAAGAAAGTTGTTTGAGCGATAGCTGAGCAAGTTGCGGTCTCCTTGAGGACGAGCTTGATAACCAGCCGGAGGATAGGTACCGTATGATGCGTTAAAATTCTCAGAAGGATAGTCTTGGGTAGAGGTACAAGTAGTGTAAGAGTGAGGACCCCCGCATATTTCACATGGTTGGCTTACAGCATTGACTTGAGCGTTGATGCTTTTGGTGTTGTTAGCGGTGTGGGTAGCAAGCGATTCAAGAAGCGACGTAATTTTGTCAAGTCTCTTGTCGTTGTCACTAGTACTAGCACTAGCGGCATTGGTCCGAACACTCTTGGTTTGCACTCTAGACTTATTCTCAATAATATCCAAAGCGGCATTAGAACTCTTAACCAAAATATTACCCCCCGAGGCACTATTTAGTGAATCTTGGTCATTCATGCTTAATCCATTGTAAAAAGTATTAATTTGGTGCACTTCGGTAAAACCATGTTGTGGGCACTTTCTTAAAAGTTCTTTAAAACGGTCCCGAGATTCACTAAAAGTCTCATCGTACTTTTGTTCAAAATTAATAATTTCATTCCGCAAAGCGGTAGTACGAGAGGGTGGGAAAAAGTAGTTTATGAATTTGGTCTCTAAGTCCGTCCACGTCAGAATACTTTGTGGCGATTCCTTTGTAAGCCAATGTCGGGCTTGTCCCTCTAAGGAGAAAGGAAAAAGTTGTAAACGGATTACCTCTTGTGGAACACCATTGAATTTGACCGTATTTGTGAGTTGCAGGAACCTTTTGATGTGGTCATGAGGATCATCAATGGTACGCCCCAAGAATGGTTGAGCAGAGACCATTTGAATAAAGCCGGATTTGAGCTCAAAGTTGTTGGCTGCAATCGCGGGTATGACAATTGGATCGTTGTTGCCCTCTACATGTGCTTGCAAAAGTTCGATCATAGGGCGATTGTCCGGTAGAGGTTCATTGTTGTTGTTATTCATGTTGTTTTGAGGTGGATTGTTATTGTTGTTGTGTACACCGGCCATGTCTAAATTATCGAGAGTCTCGGGCTCCTGATAAGACGTTGATCGAGTGCGCATACACCTGCAAAAGAACTAACAAAGCAAGAAATATTTTTGGTTTTTTATGTTTTTTTATTTTTTTGTATTTTTGAAAATTTTATATTTTTTAGGGTTTTTTGAAAAAAAATTTATGATGAAAAAGTAACGTTCACGGTGAACGGATCCCAAAATCCAATTTCTCACAAAAAACCGTTTATCCTTACGAAAAGAGCCGGCAGCGGCGCCATTTGATACAAAGCTTTTGCTTGGGTTCAATTTAATTCTCGGTATCTTCTCGAATCGATCACGGTTCAAAGTGGAGTAGTTGTTCTTGGTTACTAAAACGGGGTTTGGTTTTCTATTCTACTAAAAAGGATAAATGCGTGAAGTAAATAAAGATAAACTAAGAACATTTAATTAAAAGCAATTAATAAAATAAAGCATGAATTAAAATTAAACAATTAAACAATAAATCATAAACAGTAGAATAACCTTTACTGAAAAATGCTTGATTCGGAATATAACACAAAAGGTTCATTCGGAATACTCAATGAAGAAGCTTCGTTCGGAACAATTGTGCTCATGCGGAATAATCTAAGAGAACTGCTCATTCGGAATAATGCTGATCCGGAATAACTGAACTCATCTGGAATAATACTGATCCGGAATAATTTCTTTGATTCGGAATATCTAACAAAAATGCTTCGTTCGGAATAAAGTGCACTGACTCGGAATAATCAACTAAAGAGCTTCATTCGGAACATTAAACTGATTCGGAATATTTTTATAAACCTTGATTCGGAATAATGCCACTGATCCGGAATATTGATTATTCCGGATGAACTGACTGATCCGGAATAACTGAATTAAATCTGTTGGTTCGCAATGTCTGACTTGATTCCGAATAAATTAACTAAGATCCTTCATCCGGAATATTGGCTGACTCGGAATATTTTAATGTAAAGCTTGACTCGGAATGTTTAATAAGCAAGATGCTTCATTCGGAACATTTAAGGAAACACTTTATCCGGAATGTTTTAACAAACCCTTCATCCGGAATAAACTTGCTTCATTCAGAATCTGGGCTGATGAAGAAGTGCGAAGAACAGGGAAACCACAAAGCCACGAATTTAACCAAAATCAACAAAGTTTTTAACCAAAACTTAAACAAAACTAATCACCAATCATTTACTAACAATAAACATCAAATCAAAACAATAAAAACACAAAACCCACTTACTTTTGAAGATTAAAATCAACCAAATAAGATTTTAAACTTTAAATCAAAAAGATGAAGATGAACAAGATGAAATGAACGATTGTATTGATTGATAAAGGTTAAGTAAACTAAAGGGAAGATTAAACTTACAAGATTCAACAAAAATGAAAAATCACCAACACCTTAATGGTGTTGGTTACCTACGAAACAAAGAAAAGAAAGAAGACTGGAAAATAAAAGCTAGCTCAAAATGTGTGAAGGAAGGTCTTATTTATAGGTCTTCAAGTTGGTTGGTGAGTGGGCTTTCTCCCTTTCTTCTTGTCTTCTCGTCTTTTCAGAAAAGTTGACGTTTTCGATTTCGATTCGGGATTTGTCGACGAATAAATTCAACTCGTCTTTTAATTTCTTCGTTTAATAAACTTGAGTTCTTCGACATATGTAAATCTTCCATCTTTGGTCCTTTTCTTCGATAAATCTTCAAATAGGCCCATTTACTTCAAATCTTTTGCATCTCTTAGACAATAGACTTCGTCTTGAGTCTTTTTCTTCGATAAAACCCGTGCAATCCCATGTTTTCTTTAATATTTATCCGGTTGGCTCTGAAAACACAACATACACATAAACCACGCATAATTCCAAACAAATGACATTAAATACGCGTTTTGGTCTTGTTTTAGCAAGAAATAAGTGGTAAAAGGATGGGTGTTTTCACACCTATCAAGGGCCCATAAATTTTTGTATTTTACTTCCTCACTTGGCTTGCGAGATAGCTTGTGGCGAGCGAATGGCGAGCTATGATGGTGTCATGGCGAGCTGTGGTGAGCTACCTTCTAGGATTGGCAAGCCAGCTTCGCCATGATACCTAGCGCTCTTATATAGATATTAAAAAATTTCATGATTCGTCCCTATCGTTTACCCAAAATATCAAGTTTCGTACCTATTTCAAAATAACTCCATGAATCTTCCTTATTTTTGAAACTATGATCAAATTTCGTCCCTATTTTGGACGGGCGTTTATATTTCGTTATGTGCAATGAGAGGCGGGATATTTTGGTCTTTTACTTATTTTCCCATGCATTCATATCAACAGATACCCCTTTTACCACACACACGATGTAACACCCCACTTGGATAAGTGGACAGTTACGTGTATTTATGGCTTGTTATCAAAGCATGCAAGGCAATGTATTAAACATTAACTGACCATAACGGAAATACCGGAATCAAACATCGGTAGTCCAACATAAGCTCAAATATAAAGATTTAAATACTGAAGGGAAAAGGACGAAACAATGTCCAAACAACCAAAGTAATATATTAGTGCATAAAATAAAGGAGTCTCGATAACTCCCATCCAATGCACGTACTCTCTCAGAATTCCTAAGAGCGTCCCTGTGTACCTGACATTTGGAACATGAAAGGAAAACTACGGCTGAGAATAACGCCCAGTGAACGGATATGAAGCATGATAATATGCACTAAAGTGGAACATATAACAAATGCTGAAACTATAAGTGTTATGTAATTTAGAGAAAAGTTGTGTAAAATCTGAGAAGCCTGATTTATAAATAATAAAGCTGGATTATTAACTGTTAAATCTGAAAACATGCATTTACTGTATTTAAATTACCAAGAGCTTATATAGGTCATGTGTTGTACAACTGTTGCATGAATAATTGGAGGGGTGACCTCGTCATGCTGTAGAGGGGTGAACTCTAAATAATGTGTTGGGTGGATGGATCAACTCTAATATGAAGGATGTAGAGCACACACCAGATTCACCTGATAACTGTAAACTGATAGCCTAGGATGCACCCACACGCCCCGCTGATAATACTGATAAATGGCCAAGCTGAAATAAATGGGACGCTACGAGAAATCACTCCCTCGTAGAGGAGTCATGACACCGGTTCCTCTAGTGTCATGGTTATGGTACCTCCGTAACTAGTACATAACCTGGTCATGCTTGTATATAATGATAAAGCAATTTATTTAGTTATTATAATGATTACTGATAAGCTTAAACGTAAACTGTGGAAAACATTTGGCTGTAGACGGGAAATCCTAATCATGCATAGAAGGAAGTTCTTACTGAAGGACGGGAAATCCGTACCTCGTGTCCAGTAACCGACCGAGATCAACTGACAGAAGGTCTACTCTGATTTCACGCGAGCTACATGAATAAAGGACGAGAATAAGTTAACTGATATTCGTTTATTTTATTTATCTTAACTGTACTTAGTTAATTTATTTATTCTTGTATTACTGTTAGTATATAAACTGATAAGTCTGAATGTTCTATTATTTCTGATTAACGTATTCCTGTTCTATATTAATTACGGTATAACACGTATTCTGACGTTTTAACATTACCATATTTGATAACCTGCTAACAATAGAAAGTTTCCTAAATTAGAAAGTTTCCTAAAATAAATAAATTCATTTAATAAAATTATACCCTTTTAATTTTATAAAACTAATTTAATATAATAAATTAATTTACTAATTAAATCATTTTAAACATTTATTTATAAAAGGGATAAAATAAGGTATAATTACATCTTTGTATTAATCCTTTAAGTCTAACCCGAGCTTACCGAGATACCCCTTCTCGGTCGCACTAAAACAATCCAAAAGCTATTAAATTCTGCCTATTAGAATCTGCGACAGAAAATTCTGTCACTAAAAGCTGTGACTAAAACTGCCCCAAATCTGACATGACAAACTCCGACAGAAGATTCTGTCGCTAAACTGTCGCAAATTCCAGACTTAACTTATTAATTTCTGTTTAAAAAAAACCCCACTGCTCCTTACATTTTTTCCACTGTTTTATGTTGGTTCCCACTGCTTAACACAACCAAACACCCGCTTAAATAAATTTTAACCCGATGGGGTCTGTTTTGCTGTGAATGGCTAAAACACAGCCCATGCCGCCCCTGTGTAGGTCACGGCTGGGCAGAGAGGAAGGGTCACCGAGACCTCTTGGTCTTGGTTTCATAAGCCACAACAAAACCAGACACCCCTTTAATCATAAAACCCCCTGCGTGGGGTGGTTTGTTCATGGCTGGCCAAAAGGAAAACACCACCGAGACCTTGTGTCTCGGCTGGGCATCAACACACACCACCAAGACATGGTGGTGTCTTGGTTTTCGTGCAACCATCCAAACCCGACACCCTTTACCTTTCTAAAACACGTTTATAAATCAAACCCACGTGTTCTTACTAAACTCATTAGATTTGGTGAATTAAAGAAATAATAAGGAATGATTTACCTTAATTCGTGATTCAATATGAGAGGTAAATACACAATATTAATCAAATGACGCGAAATCACGATCTTTGCTCCCTGGTTTGTTTTAGCCGGCGGCAACCCCCAAGAAACCCTAATATGTTTTTTTTTGTGAAATGTTAAAAGAAGAGATATCAACATTAGTTTCCTGTATTTTGTTTTCACAACGGGCTGGGCTTTAAAGCCCGTTTTCTTTTCCTTGTTTTCTATTAAAACCGCCAGCCACAAGTATATTTGTGGTTTCCATTTGTTTTCGACACTAATATTTATCGTGTAAACTTGTCCTAGTTACCGTGTTTTAAAATTCTGAAACGTAATAATTCTTTGTGTATCATAAGTAATGCACACGTAATATTTTTTGAGACTTAATTTCTGAAACCTAATAATTATTTCTGAATAATTATTATTTATCATATTTAACTGAAACTGAGCGTGCGTATTTAATATTTGAGAATTCTTAAATACGGGTTTTACAATTCTTCCCCTCTAAAAAAATTATTCGTCCTCGAATTAAGGGTACGATTATGCTGGGGTTTTATAATTCTCCCTCTCAAAAAAGAAAATCCGTCCTCGAATTAAGGGTAATTTAAGCTGGGGAAATTATCTAAGCTGAACGACACATAGACTGAAAGGACATGAAAGCTGAAAAACATATAAGCTGAAAGACGTGTAACGGGAAGACATACCGAATCAAAACTGGAAGTAAGGATAAGAAGTCCGTATAGACTCCTCTATTTCCTAAGTGGCCTCCCGCTCGATATGGTTCCTCCACAGGATCTTGACGAAAGGAATGGTTTTCCTTCTCATAACTCGATCATGGCGATCTAAGACTGCTTCGGGTTCTTCAATATAAGATAGGTCCCCCCAAATCTGATCGAGTGGATAATTAACTTTGTGAAGCTCATGATAGTTGTACCCTCTGAGTAGTGATACATGGAACACGTTATGGACGTGTGCAAGCTGAGGCGGTAACGCCAACCGATAGGATACCTCACCGACACGTTCGAGGTTTTTGAATGGTCCGATGCAGCGAGGTCTGAGCTTGTCGTTGAGGCCAAAACATCTAACCCCGCGTGATGGTGATACTTTAAGGAAAACAAGATCCCCATTCTGAAATGATAGATCTTTACGATGCTTGTCAGCGTAACTCTTCTGGCGAGTACGCGCTTCTTGGAGCTTTGCCCTTGCAATGGCGACCTTTTCATTGGTTAGCTCTATTAATTCTGGACCCTCAATCAAATGTTCTCCAACCTGATCCCAATAAATAGGAGCACGACATTTCCTGCCGTATAACATCTCGAAGGGAGCACGCTTGATACTGGCATGCCAACTGTTGTTCTAGGCAAACTCGACCAAGTAAATATAGTCCTCTCAATGTCCTGTCTATTTTAATGCACAGGCGCGTAGCATGTCCTCCAAAGTCTTGATTGTACGCTATGGCTGACCGTCCGTCTGCGGATGGAAAGTTGTGCTGAGCTTGAGTCTAGTTCTCCAAGCTTTATGCAAACCTCCCTAGAAGTGAGAAGTGAATCATAGATCCCTGTCTGATATAATTTCTGAAGGTGTACCGTGTAATCGTACAATTTCCTTTGTGAACAGATCTGCTAATTTACTGACTGTGAAATCTTTACGGATAGGAATGAAATGTGCTGATTTGGTCAAGCGATCGACAATAACCCAGATTGCATCATGTCTCCTATGAGTCTGTGGTAATCCGGTGACAAAATCCATAGAGATCTTGTCCCATTTCCATATGGGAATATCTAATGGCTGAAGCAGACCGCTGGTACGTTGATGCTCTATCTTAACCTGCTGTCAGGTTTAACATTTAGAAACAAAAGTGGCGACATCCTGTTTCATACCGCTCCACCAGAAATGTTGCTTAAGATCGTGGAACATCTTAGTGGAAAATGGATGGATAGACAACGGAGAGTTGTGAGCCTCAGTCATTAAGACTTCTCTAAGGGTAGGGTCTTCTGGAACGCAGAGTTTGGTACCCTGCCATACGATACGATCATCATCGATACGAAATTCAGTCTGCTGGTCAATATTCTGGACAATCGCCCAGATTTCACCATCATCCTTTTGTACGGGTTTAATCCGAGAGAGTAAATCTGGTTCCACTCTCAGACTACCCCAGTAACCTCTCTGTCCGCGAACTAGGAGCTCAATATCATATCGCTCTAAGTCCCGAATAATCTCCTCCTGAACCTTTATGCCATTTATCATTCCTGACTTTCAGCTAAGGGCATCTGCTACTACGTTCGCTTTACCTGGGTGATACTGAATATTAGTGTCATAGTCTTTCAGCAGTTCCAACCATCGCCTCTGTCTCATGTTCAATTCTTGCTGTGTAAATATGTACTTGAGACTTTTGTGATTGGTGAAGATATCTGATATGAGTGTAATTACTCATATCATTAGTAGCTTAAAACAATGAAATTATGCATTATATTTATCATATATACCTTGGAAATGCTTGTTTCTTGTTTGAATGTGTGTAGGTACCAAGTTCGTGAAAACCGGCAATAATCGACACGAGTTTGAAGATAAAGATCAATGAAGCCAAAATCAAGATCGACTTTAGCGGATTTTATCATTTATCGAATTTATGGGCCAAGTGGGTCCCACATTGGAGCATTTGGGCTTAAAAGCCCAATATTAGACATGAGATGAATAATTTTTGGAACAAGCCCAAATCCTGGCCCAATATGGAAGTTTTAGCACATGATGGATTGTATTAGTGTTGGGCAAAAAGCCCAAATTCCCAAGTTACTAAAACGAATGGAGTATAAGTAATTGGGCTTTTAGGGTTTGTGAATTCAAAAGGGTTGATTATTTATTCAAACGTGTGTTGGGTACACGTTCACAATTTCACTTAACAAATAAACATTCTATACCTATCCCATTCTACACTATACACGTGTTCCACACTCGGTCAAAATTTCCACCACAATGAATAAATAAAACCGATTTTCTATCCACTCACACAATATCCCACACACTTTTAATATTTCGTTACAAACTATGTGATTTTATCTCACATCTCTTCTTCCCTAACTCCATTTTACCCTAAAAAACCTGCTAAAGTCTACTGTTTATAAACCCTAAATGGGTAAAAAGGTTAAATAAATTGGGGGTTTTTATTTATTCTTTTAATTCACATAAAAATAAATAAAACCCCCCATCTTAAGGAAGAGAGTAGATGTGCGAGGGAGGCTACGTGGCGGTTTGTTATAGGATGGAACACCTCACACCACCAATCCAACCAATCAAAAGCTACAAAAGAAACACAACTAGCACACGGATGCCACGTTGGCGATCCGTGTGCTATTTGGGATCATCTCAGCCATCAAACAGGAAAGAGAATAAGGAATGAAGATCCAAAGGTCAAAAATCAAAAGGGATATTCCCTCGGATATCCGGATATTCGTAGAAGGATGCCCTTGGGGGGGCTATAAATACCCCCAAATTTCTTGTGTAATTTTTATCCCTTTCTTTACTTTATCGTTATAATGGTAGTTTTTAGATAAAATTGTAATTTCCTTTTTTCTTTAGTATTGTAACAAATCGTTTGATGAAATAAAAGTTTATTTTTAGTCTCGAAATAATTTGCCTGCGTTTATTTAAATTTTTATGCAATTTAATTCTAATAATAACTATTATCTATAACTGAGGAATAGTCATTTAAGCTAAATCAATAGCTTAAGTGAACATTTGAGTAAGATTTGGGAAATACTCGATTTATCCCACTGATAAATCGAGTTTAAAAGCTACTGGTCCGAATTTGTTTGATGTTTAAGCTGCTGTCATGATTTGAGTGGTGGTTCAATGGTAAGTGGTGGTGTAGATTCGGTTAACTAGACAGCTCAGCGCTGCTCTACGTCTCAAAGGTTGTCTACAAAAGGTTCTAATCCCTTTTATTTTATTGTTTAGGGTTTTTGAATGTGTTTATTGAACCTGTTTGGTTATTTGTTTTTAATAGATGATAATTTTACTTGTTTTTTTTGTAAGAATTGTCTAAACTTACTGTTAATGATCTGAATATGTGAGATTTGTATGCAAGGTTTAGTTATTTTAAATCTGATTTGGTAGCTTGTATTCATAAACTGTTAGGTCTATTGAATGTTTGGAGTTGGATTTATAAGTCAAATCGTTGTTTAAGTCTGTTTTTGAGTGATCTGTTTATAAAAATTTGGTACTTGTTCATAGCTTTCCAGATCTGATATTGAAATCAGCATTGAGTTGGGTTTTGAAATGATTTTAATTTGTTACTTAATTGCTGAATGTTTGAAGTTAACAAACTGAATGCGTAAATGTTGTTCGTTGCTTTAAGATTTGTTTGGCTAAATGAATAATTGATTTAAGCTGGAATTGATTGAGTTAATTTCAAAGTGCTTTTTGGACGTAATCTGCAATAGTTTCAGTGTTGTTAGATTTTTATTTTGCTTGCTGAATCTATGTTCTTAGTGTGCTTGTTTGTCATTTCTTCTGCATTATAGTTCTTCTATATTAAAGCTTATCAGATTCAGCTATCTGATAAGCTCTTATAAGCTAGCTGTTTGGGTATTGTATAATTTGGACTGAATTTGTTTGAATGTATTTGTTTAGATGTTGAGTTCACTGATCTTAATGTATATTTAGGCTTGTCAGATTAACTTTTCTGATAAGTTCCAAATAAGCTGTTTTCCTAATCAGCTTTTGCATAATAAGCTATCACAAGGTCTTACCTAAGACCTCTTTCATATTCTGTTAAAAAGAAAAATTATTCCAAAAATTATGTCCCTCACGGGAATTGAACCCGTGACCTCCTGGTCACACACCCAACGTGATTACCATCTGAGCCAAGAGCTCTTTTGATTATTATTTCCACTTCTGTCTTAATATAGTGAGTTTATTTTGGCAGTACTTGTTTTGGGCTTATTTTCTTAGTTACGTTTCATTTTTTTATATATAACTTTTAATTTTAATTTTAATTAAAGTATATTTTTAATAAAAAGTAGTTTACTAATAATAATAATAAAAATATATAAAAAAAAATAAATAAAATAAAAATGTTTTCATTTAAATAGTTTAATTAGTTTAATTTTAATTTTTATAAAAGTAGATTTAAAGTAGGATCTAAATAGAATTGTTTTCAAGTAATTTTTTTTAAAAAAAAATAAGTAAATTAGTTTAAAAAGTAGAATTAATTTTTTAGAGTATAAATTAGTTTAAATTTTAAATAAAGTTTTAATTTTTAAGTAATAAATAGTTTATAGAATTTTAAATAGGCGGGGTTTACGATTCATGCACTTTAGGTTAATTTTAAATAGCTTAAAATTCGTAAATTTTAATTGTAGTTTAAAAACCGAAAACCAATTCAAATCAATTGTCCAAATCAAAGAAAAACGTCTCAAATTCATAAGATCTTCGTGTACAACGAACTCGACTCACTCACGTGTTTAATCGTATCCGTCTTTGACTTATTTTTGGTTAATTACTTTTTCCTAAAGGTAATTACCTAAATTTGTCCTATAACGTATATGTGTTAATCTCGACACATAAAAATTTTTGGCGCCGCTGCCGGGGATCTTGTGTACGATTCGTCTTTTGTGGAGATTTGTTGATCGTGGATTTGAAGACCCTTTCCGTCCTCGGAAAGTTTTGTTATTTTTCTATTATATAGTATGTATCGTTTTTCTCGTTTTTTGTGAATAATATATTGTATTACGTAGAACAATAATTTTAAATACTTTTCAAATAAGCCTTAGTTGGGATTTCATCACCTAGCTATTGTATTCGAACCCAAAACAAAAATAAAGGCAAAATAGATAAATACTAATAAGAAGTTTGAACTCGATTTATACAAACTATAAGGTGGGTATAAGGCGACGTGCTATAAAAGGCCGTCTAAGGAAAAAGGTTTTTAAGTGCTTAGTGCCACCTCGTTTCCCCGCTTGCTTGTGCGTATATTGAGAGGGACGACCTATTATTGGTTTGCCGACTCAAGTAGTAATAAATCTTATTTTTTATTGTTTACTTATTGAACCTCGAGACGTTTAGGTTTTCACCTATCGTTTCAAAGTCGACCGAGGGTAATTTACTTCCATAGTAGTTATCTTTATTCCTTGTTTTTTTATCGATCATTTTTGATTGAGCAATACCAAATAAAATACCAAAAATAATCTTCTTTCTTGTCTAATTTCTTTTCTTCAAACCTCTAAATTCTCGTCTTTGTAGTGTATGCAATTACGTTCTTCACGTCTTGTGATAGATTTTATTAGGCTTGAAAATATTCCTCGTAGAAATAGAAATCGTTAACAACGAATAGTGGAACCGAGATTCCACCTATTGTTGTAGAGATGGCCGATAACCTATCTGCATACGTTTGTTTTTTTTTATCTATTTCACTGTTATCTATGTTTATACATTTAATTTACTGTCTAAAAATAATAATCACCAAAAATGTGTCCTCATCTGGACTCGAACCCATGACCTCCTGGTCATGGGACACACGCGTTAGCCATCTGAGCTCAGTGCTCATTTGATTTTACTCTCATACATTTTATTAATATAGTCTGTTTCACTTTGGCAGATTTTAACTTTAGCTACGTTTTGTTAAATTCAAATAAGTAGAATTAGTTTTTTTTTCGGTATATAAAAACAAATAAATATATAAAAATAAAAATAAAATGTCTTTATTTAAAAGTTTAATTAGTTAATTTTTAATTAGATTTTAATAATTAAAATAGAAATAGTTTTTCTAAACAGATTTCTTTAAAGTAGATTTTAATTAAGTAATTAGTTTAAAAAGTTTTAATTAAGATTTATTTTTAATAGAGTAAAAGTTAATTTTATTAAATAAATTTACTTTTATGGATTTTTAAATAAATTAAATTTTAAAAAGTGTTAATTTTTAAATAATTAACTGTCTTTAGATTTTTAAATAGGCGGGGTTTACGATTCATGCACCTTAGGTTAATTTTAAATAGATTAAAATTTGTAGATTTTAATTGTAGCTTAAAAACCGAAAACCAATTCAAATCAATTGTCCAAATCAAAGCAAAACGTCTCAAATTCACTCGATCTTCGTGTACAACGAACTCGACTCACTCACGTGTTTAATTGAATCCGTCATTGGTAATTTTAGACTATTACTTTTTCCTAAAGGTAATTTTCTAATTTACCCTATAACGTATCCAAATTATCACTATACTATCCACGATACATCAAAAATTTTGGCGCCGCTGCCGGGGATCTTGTGTACGATTCGTCTTTTGTGGAGATTTGTTGATCGTGGATTTGAAGACCCTTTCCGTCCTCGGAAAGTTTTGTTATTTTTCTATTATATAGTATGTATCGTTTTTCTCGTTTTTTGTGAATAATATATTGTATTACGTAGAACAATAATTTTAAATACTTTTCAAATAAGCCTTAGTTGGGATTTCATCACCTAGCTATTGTATTCGAACCCAAAACAAAAATAAAGGCAAAATAGATAAATACTAATAAGAAGTTTGAACTCGATTTATACAAACTATAAGGTGGGTATAAGGCGACGTGCTATAAAAGGCCGTCTAAGGAAAAAGGTTTTTAAGTGCTTAGTGCCACCTCGTTTCCCCGCTTGCTTGTGCGTATATTGAGAGGGACGACCTATTATTGGTTTGCCGACTCAAGTAGTAATAAATCTTATTTTTTGTTGTTTACTTATTGAACCTCGAGACGTTTAGGTTTTCACCTATCGTTTCAAAGTCGACCGAGGGTAATTTACTTCCATATTAGTTATCTTTATTCCTTGTTTTTTATCGATCATTTTTGATTGAGCAATACCAAATAAAATACCAAAAATAATCTTCTTTCTTGTCTAATTTCTTTTCTTCAAACCTCTAAATTCTCGTCTTTGTAGTGTATGCAATTACGTTCTTCACGTCTTGTGATAGATTTTAATAGGCTTGAAAATATTCCTCGGAGAAATAGAAATCACCAACAACGAATAGTGGAACCCGAGATTCCACCTATTGTTGTAGAGATGGCCGATAACCGAACAATGGAGGAATTGCTCCGTGCACCCACCGAAGGGTATGGGGAAGCAATCGTTGTGCCGGCTATTTTGGCGGATCATTTTGAGATTAAGACGGGTCTTCTATCGCTCATTCGTGCCGACCAATTTCGTGGCAATGAGGCCGATAGCCCGCATTCTCACATACGGAACTTTAATCGAATTACCTCGACTCTCAAGTTTAGAGATGTGCCGAATGACGTGATTAAGCTCATGCTTTTTCCGTACTCGCTCGAGGGTAATGCTAAGCTTTGGTATGAGAAAGAACCACCGGGTTCGATCTTAACTTGGGATGATTTAGTGTCAAAGTTCATGAATTACTTCTTTCCACCTTCCAAGACAACACACTTTAAAAATGAGATCACTAGATTCGAACAAAAAGTGCATGAATCGTTTGGGGTTGCTTGGGAAAGATTTAAAGATTTGTTAAGACAATGTCCACACCACGGTTTCTCGGAATTGCATCAAATAAATACTTTTTATAATGGGCTTAATATGATTGAACAAGATTCTTTAAATGCCGCCGCAGGTGGTAATCTTTTAAGAAAAACACCGAGAGACGCGTGGAGAATAATTGAGGATAAGTCTAGAGCACAATATTCACGAAACACACCGGTTGTTTCCAATGTGAATTCATCTAATCACGAGATTGCTAGATTGGACTCTAAGATTGATAGTGGATTTGCGACTTTGTTGAGTGAGATTAGGAAGAATCCTCATGAATCGATTAATATGGTAGGGAATGTTTGTGTATCATGTGGTGGAGCACATCCTAATTATGCTTGTTTAAACGCGGGGTTTGATCAAGCTAGTGCTTTTGCCGCGACGGGAACTTATGGCTCCAACGGTCAAGTTCCTCGTCAAAATCATGTTGCTCCACCGGGTTTTCCACCGGTTCAAAATAGGTACAACAATGGAAACAATGGGAATAATTTTAACCGTGGTAACCAAGGGAATTTCAATCAAGGAAATGGGTTTAATGCTAATCAAAATAATCAAGGTTTTCAAGGGAATAATCAAAATGATTTGTCAAGTTACATGAAGTCAAATGAGGCGAATATGAAAGCTTTGCAAAATAACATTCAAGGACAAATGGCAACTTTGAAAAATGAGTTTCAAAATACACTATAGGGGCAAAATAACAAGATTGAGCTTAATCAACAAAGAATGGAACAAAGATTTGAACAAATGTTTGAGCAAGGTCAAAATCGTTTGCAACAAAGTGTGGAACAAAATCAAAATAAACTGCTTTCGATGTTTGAGGGATTTATGTCTAAACCATCTACTTCTTCGGGTTGCTTACCTAGTAATACCATTCCAAACCCGAGGGGAGAGCTTAAGGCTATCACCGCTTATGATAATTTAGAAAGGAAGCTTGAGCTTATTGTGCCACCTAAAGAAACCTTTTGGAATGTCACCAAGGCTACTTTAAATGTGATTAGTACCTCGGATTTCATTGATCTCTTTCCTAAGAAGTATAATGATCCGGGTCACTTCTTGATACCTTGTGTTTTCGATGAGCTTGGGGAATACAAAGCTCTAGCCGATCTAGGAGCTAGTATTAATGTTTTGCCCCTAGCCATTTGGAAAACTCTTGACTATTTGCGACTTATGCCCACTCGAATGATCATTGAGCTTGCTAATGGCACCACCACTCGACCGGTTGGTATAGCGGAAAATGTCATTGTTAAAGTGGGGGAGTTCGTTTACCTAGCCGATTTTGCTATCATTGATTATGAGCCGAATCCTCGTGCGCCTATAATTTTAGGACGACCATTTTTGTGTACGGCCGGTGTTTTAGTTGATATGAAAGAAGGGGAGCTTAAATTGTTTCATGGGGATAAACATATGATTTTCAAACCGGAAAAAATTCCAAGATTGGTTCCTAAGAAGTTGGAAAGTGATAAACCTAATTTTGTTGAATCATGTTGTAATGTTACCTCATCTATACTCGCTCCACACGAGGATGATAAGATTGAAAAACAAATTGATGATTACTTGAGTGAGCCATTCGATGCTAGTGAGTTTGATAATGAGAATTTCGATCCCAAGAGTGACATTGCTTTAATTGAAAAATCTTTGAAAATGGAATCATTTTCTCTCTCTTCTAAGGATCATGTTGATGTTCCTAAGGCACAATCTTCAATTGAAGAGCCTTTGATTCCTAGCTTCACACCGAGTGAGGTTAGTGACTATTCGTTGGATAAGTTCGTCGATGAACTTTTTGCTATCCTTGATCCACTTCCACGAGGAAGTGAAGACGTTTCCGATCTCGAGATCGAACGTGATTCTCGTGTTTTACCTACCATTCTCGAGGAATTCGCCGATGAATTGCCTTCAAATGAGAATGATGATCTAGTATCCGAGTGTGACACACTCGATACTTTGTCGGAAATTTCTTATGATGACAAGGTTGACGACACTTTTGTGACTTACTCAAATCCTCTATTTGAAGCTTCATTGAACAATAATCCATTGTTTCAAGAGGATTTTGAGAACATCATACCTCCTACATCTCACAACCTTTGTGATGATGATCTTCTTATGAAGGAGGTTGATGAGGTTTGTGATGATGATCACACCTTTTGTGATGAGTATGTCGACTCGGATGGAGAAATTTACATTATTCCCAATCTCCCTCCCACTCGCGTTGATCTTAATGTGCGGGTTTTTCATGTGACTCATATTGAGTACCATGACCCCTTTGTTCACGTTCCTAAGGGTGAAAAAGTCGAAAAGTCATGCAAGTTGAAACCACTATGGTTGAGACTTTTGTACCACCATTATCATGTGCTTCATATGACTTAGGATTAGCATGGGGGGATGACACCTTGTTGTCCATTTCTTTCTCCACCAAGGACGAGGTATTCGATCCCGGAATCGTTGATTTAGGGAAATCTCGGCCTTTCACCGATGCAATAATTGAAAGATTTTTCGATCATCTTGGTGCGAGTTTATCTCGTGGAGCATGCTACATCCATACTATTCGTTGTGACTCCCATCTCTTGTTAGAGATTTGTGTTAGAGTTTTATCCTTTCGTTTGTCATCCGACAATGAGGATGAGATCTTTGACCCCGGCATCGTGCTTTATGTTAGATTTTATTACAATATGCCGGTTTGCACCATTTTCCCTAAGGACCAATGAATGCGGGGATCGAGTCGAGCTCATGACTCGGTGAACAAAAACGAGTTTTTCTATCATCTTTCTATTTTCTAACACCTAATAAGGCTTGATCTTTCAAGCTCGTGTTCGTGTTTTGTTGTGTTGTAAATCTTAGGTATGACCCTAATATTTGAAGACTCTCGTGTTCGGTTTTTGCCGGTCCACTTGATCTTCCATTCTTTGAATGCCAAAAGGGGCACACTCTTTACCCTTGATTATTATTGACTAACGTTTTTCTTAAGGCATAATTAATAAACGGCTTATAGATTGGCGTGCTCTTTCCATGCTAGGAATTTGCATTAGACTCTTCGTGTCTTAGCAAGGGGGTGTTACTCTTGAGCTAAGAAACATTGAGGACAATGTTTGGTTTTAGCATGGGGGAGTCAATCGATATAATCGCTTGCAATTGCTTTTGTCGTGTCCAAACGTAGTTTTTTTCATTTTTCAATAAAATTTTAAATTTTTTTTGTTATTTTTAAGTTTTAATAAATAAAATAAGTGTTTTTGACACGAATGTAGGCTTTCCGTTGGTGAAAATAAGAATAGTTTTTGACTCGACTTGGTTTTTAACCTTAGCTTTTCCTTAACATATTTTAATTAAGTTTTGCTAGGCTATTATATAGGGAGCTTTAAAACGCGAAAGTCTTAATTCATATGAGTTAAGAACAAGAACTTTTCGCAAGCTCCTATAATTGATCCTAGAAAGTCGTCTATCAAGGGAACTTTAAAACGCAAATTCTAAAACTTGCAAAAGTATAAGAAGTTGCAAGATCCTATAGATGACTTGAAAACCCAAAACTTTGATTTAATAGGCTAAGTATCCATTGATTTCATTCTTGGAATTTTACAATATGGAGAACAAGAGATGATAGAGCCAATTATAAGTGTGGTATTCTTTCGGGAATTTATGTGAGTTAATTATGAGCCTATTCTCCCATCACTTGTTAATAAATTTAATTGCAATAAATAATGTTGAACGATTTGAAAAGTTACTTAGCTTCTAGCCCAAGATCGTTTAAAAGTTGCTCGGTATGGATTAGAGTTCATAGCCAAGGCATAACTTATTGAAGCGGGATGCGAAGATTGGCGAGTCCAAAAAGGTCCTAACAAGACATGAGGGCTATGTTTTATTGCTAAAGATCTCAAGTGATGTGAAGACTCATTTATCAAAAATCAATATGAAGGATCGAGACACACGACGAAAAGCAAAATACTCCCAAAAAGTCATGGAGAAGTCTATCCAAAAAGACCAAAATAAGGTATGAGGATAAATGAAGCCAAGTCCAAAAAGGAGGCGGATCGTTGTAAATCAAAATCCCAAGTAAAGATTGGAGAAAAATGAAGAAGTCGTGGTCCAAGTATAAATCTCTCAAAAATTCAAGTGAAGAAATATTATGAAGAGAAGACCATTATTTCGTGAACGTCTCTCAAGGTTGGAGGTATAAAGTCATTGCCAAATATCGGTCCGAGAAAGGTCTCAAATCGCGAAACAAGTTATGCCAAGATATGAACTTTATGAAGTCCCGAGAAGCAGTTTTAAAAGATTTTGTCCTTTAGCTAACTATTGATTAAATTGTTCACTTTATTTTCGGCCTAATAAATTATCGAAATAAGTCAACAATGCATCCTCGTGATCATTCTAGACATCAATAAAATATAAGAGATACACATAGAAATAAGGGAGTCTAAGTGATTAATTAGCCCACATGAGTTCACGTTTGTCTACCAACTTATAATAACAATGATCTTGTTTTTGCACTTGGCATGGAAAAGTGAAAAGTCGTGGACGATGAATCTATTTGAGTTTTTATAATCCTTTTAGTTATTTTATGTATTTGCAAAAAAAATTGTCAAAAGTTGAATAAAGGAGTAATCATAGTTTAATTTTATCATTGCGTGAGGACACGACAATTGCTTAGCATGGGGGAGTTTGATATGAGTGTAATTACTCATATCATTAGTAGCTTAAAACAATGAAATTATGCATTATATTTATCATATATGCCTTGGAAATGCTTGTTTCTTGTTTGAATGTGTGTAGGTACCAAGTTCGTGAAAACCGGCAATAATCGACACGAGTTTGAAGATAAAGATCAATGAAGCCAAAATCAAGATCGACTTTAGCGGATTTTATCATTTATCGAATTTATGGGCCAAGTGGGTCCCACATTGGAGCATTTGGGCTTAAAAGCCCAATATTGGACATGAGATGAATAATTTTTGGAACAAGCCCAAATCCTGGCCCAATATGGAAGTTTTAGCACACGGATGGATTGTATTAGTGTTGGGCCAAAAGCCCAAATTCCCAAGTTACTAAAACGAATGGAGTATAAGTAATTGGGCTTTTAGGGTTTGTGAATTCAAAAGGTTTGATTATTTATTCAAACGTGTGTTGGGTACACGTTCACAATTTCACTTAACAAATAAACATTCTATACCTATCCCATTATACACTATACACGTGTTCCACACTCGGTCAAAATTTCCACCACAATGAATAAATAAAACCGATTTTCTATCCACTCACACAATATCCCACACACTTTTAATATTTCGTTACAAACTATGTGATTTTATCTCACATCTCTTCTTCCCCAACTCCATTTTACCCTAAAAAACCTGCTAAAGTCTACTGTTCATAAACCCTAAATGGGTAAAAAGGTTAAATAAATTGGGGGTTTTTATTTATTCTTTTAATTCACATAAAAAGAAATAAAACCCCCCATCTTAAGGAAGAGAGTAGATGTGCGAGGGAGGCTACGTGGCGGTTTGTTATAGGATGGAACACCTCACACCACCAATCCAACCAATCAAAAGCTGCAAAAGAAACACAACTAGCACACGGATGCCACGTTGGCGATCCGTGTGCTATTTGGGATCATCTCAGCCATCAAACAGGAAAGAGAATAAGGAATGAAGATCCAAAGGTCAAAAATCAAAAGGGATATTCCCTCGGATATCCGGATATTCGCAGAAGGATGCCCTTAGGGGGGCTATAAATACCCCCAAATTTCTTGTGTAATTTTTATCCCTTTCTTTACTTTATCGTTATAATGGTAGTTTTTAGATAAAATTGTAATTTCCTTTTTCTTTAGTATTGTAACAAATCGTTTGATGAAATAAAAGTTTATTTTTAGTCTCGAAATAATTTGCCTGCGTTTATTTAAATTTTTATGCAATTTAATTCTAATAATAACTATTATCTATAACTGAGGAATAGTCATTTAAGCTAAATCAATAGCTTAAGTGAACATTTGAGTAAGATTTGGGAAATACTCGATTTATCCCACTGATAAATCGAGTTTAAAAGCTACTGGTCCGAATTTGTTTGATGTTTAAGCTGCTGTCATGATTTGAGTGGTGGTTCAATGGTAAGTGGTGGTGTAGATTCGGTTAACTAGACAGCTCAGCGCTGCTCTACGTCTCAAAGGTTGTCTACAAAAGGTTCTAATCCCTTTTATTTTATTGTTTAGGGTTTTTGAATGTGTTTATTGAACCTGTTTGGTTATTTGTTTTTAATAGATGATAATTTTACTTGTTTTTTTGTAAAATTGTCTAAACTTACTGTTAATGATCTGAATATGTGAGATTTGTATGCAAGGTTTAGTTATTTTAAATCTGATTTGGTAGCTTGTATTCATAAACTGTTAGGTCTATTGAATGTTTGGAGTTGGATTTATAAGTCAAATCGTTGTTTAAGTCTGTTTTTTAGTGATCTGTTTATAAAAATTTGGTACTTGTTCATAGCTTTCCAGATCTGATATTGAAATCAGCATTGAGTTGGGTTTTGAAATGATTTTAATTTGTTACTTAATTGCTGAATGTTTGAAGTTAACAAACTGAATGCGTAAATGTTGTTCGTTGCTTTAAGATTTGTTTGGCTAAATGAATAATTGATTTAAGCTGGAATTGATTGAGTTAATTTCAAAGTGCTTTTGGACGTAATCTGCAATAGTTTCAGTGTTGTTAGATTTTTATTTTGCTTGCTGAATCTATGTTCTTAGTGTGCTTGTTTGTCATTTCTTCTGCATTATAGTTCTTCTATATTAAAGCTTATCAGATTCAGCTATCTGATAAGCTCTTATAAGCTAGCTGTTTGGGTATTGTATAATTTGGACTGAATTTGTTTGAATGTATTTGTTTAGATGTTGAGTTCACTGATCTTAATGTATATTTAGGCTTGTCAGATTAACTTTTCTGATAAGTTCCAAATAAGCTGTTTTCCTAATCAGCTTTTGCATAATAAGCTATCACAAGGTCTTACCTAAGACCTCTTTCATATTCTGTTAAAAAGAAAAATTATTCCAAAAATTATGTCCCTCACGGGAATTGAACCCGTGACCTCCTGGTCACACACCCAACGTGATTACCATCTGAGCCAAGAGCTCTTTTGATTATTATTTCCACTTCTGTCTTAATATAGTGAGTTTATTTTGGCAGTACTTGTTTTGGGCTTATTTTCTTAGTTACGTTTCATTTTTTTATATATAACTTTTAATTTTAATTTTAATTAAAGTATATTTTTAATAAAAAGTAGTTTACTAATAATAATAATAAAAATATAAAAAAAATAAAATAAAAATGTTTTCATTTAAATAGTTTAATTAGTTTAATTTTAATTTTTATAAAAGTAGATTTAAAGTAGGATCTAAATAGAATTGTTTTCAAGTAATTTTTTAAAAAAAAATAAGTAAATTAGTTTAAAAAGTAGAATTAAATTTTTAGAGTATAAATTAGTTTAAATTTTAAATAAAGTTTTAATTTTTAAGTAATAAATAGTTTATAGAATTTTAAATAGGCGGGGTTTACGATTCATGCACTTTAGGTTAATTTTAAATAGCTTAAAATTCGTAAATTTTAATTGTAGTTTAAAAACCGAAAACCAATTCAAATCAATTGTCCAAATCAAAGCAAAACGTCTCAAATTCATAAGATCTTCGTGTACAACGAACTCGACTCACTCACGTGTTTAATCGTATCCGTCTTTGACTTATTTTTGGTTAATTACTTTTTCCTAAAGGTAATTACCTAAATTTGTCCTATAACGTATATGTGTTAATCTCGACACATCAATATCACACGACTCACCGAATAAATAATGCCTCCAGATTTTGAGGACGAAAACGACTGCTGCGAGTTCCAGATCATGCGTAGGATAATTCTTCTCATACGGCTTTAGTTGACGTGAAGCATAGACAATGACTTTCCCATGCTGCATAAGTACACAGCCCAAGCCTTTTCCTGAAGCGTCACTGTAAATCTGATAACCACCTGTACCAGATGGGAGAGTAAGGATCGGCGCTGAAATTAAACGATGTTTGAGTTCCTTGAAACTCTTTTCTCTCTCCCCGGTCCATATAAACTTTTCCCCTTTACGCATAAGTTTGGTCAACGGTAATGCCAAACGTGAGAAATTCTCTACAAACCTGCGGTAATAACCCTCTAATCTAAGAAAATTGCGGACCTCAGTGGCCGATGTCGGTCTCGGCCATTTAGTGATGGCCTACACCTTTTTAGGATCCATGGTGATCCCCTCTACAGAAACAATATGGCCTAGAAATGCCAACTTATTCCGCCAAAACTCACACTTAGAAAGTTTAGCATAAAGCTTCTCTCGTCGGAGAATCTACAAAACTGTACGGAGATGATCCTCAAGCTCCTCTTTGGACTTAGAGAAAATAAGGATATCGTCAATGAATACAATCACGAACTTGTCTAAGAACTTGTGGAAGACTCGGTTCATCAAGTCCATATATACTGCTAGCGCATTTGTGAGACTGAATGGAATGATAACAAACTCGTAATGACCATACCCTGTGCGAAAAGCAGTCTTGGTTATATCTTGCTCTTTTACACGCAACCGGTGGTAACCTGATCGTAAATTGATTTTTGAGAAGTGCTTGGCACCCTGAAGCTGATCAAATAAATCATCAATACGAGGAAGTGGGTAACGGTTACGAATAGTGAGCTTATTCAGCTCGCGGTAGTCAATACACAGTCGCATACTACCATCCTTCTTTTTGACAAACAAAACAGGCGCGCCCCATGGTGACACGCTTGGATGAATGAAACCTCTTTCTAGATGTTCCTGAAGTTGGTCATTCAGTTCCTTAAGCTCTACAGGAACAATATGGTAAGGAGATTTAGATACTGGTTCTGCACCTGGAATGAGATCGATACCAAACTCTACCTCTCGCATGGGAGGTATGCCTGGGAGTTCCTCTTGAAAGACATCCGGAAAATCTGACACAACTGGCTGATCATGAAGTGAAGGTGTCTCGGAAGCAGTGTCATGAACTGTAGCTAGAAAACCCTCACAACCATGGTATAATAGAGTACGAGCCTAAAGCTGATATAATCTGAACATTTTTTCCTGGCAGAAAACCACGGTGAATAAACTCTGGTGTCTGGACATCATCGAAGATGACCTGATGAGCATGACAATCTATGGTGGCACGATGAGCTGACAACCAATCCATACCAGAATAATATCGAACTCGCACATATCTAGAGGAAGGGCACTGACTGGACAGATTTTATCGTGAAACTTAAGAGGGAGATCCCTGTACACCTGAGTAATGCGTACAGAGTCTCGCATTGGTGTAGATATACTAAGCACACTGTCTAGTGGTGTAGGGGTCATATTTATTCTAACAACAAATAAAGTAGATATAACTGAGTGTGTGGCGCCTGTATCAAAAAGAACGCAGGCAGTCTGTCCGTGTATAAAGAAAATGCTAGTAATGGTACATGTGGTCTTATTTGCTTGCTCTCGGGTAGTAGTGTAAACGCGACCAATGGTTGGTGGTAGTGGTGGTGGTGGAGGTAAAATCTGAGGAATCTGGCCTGAGGTACCGGCAGCATCTCCTTTCTTGCAATCCCTCATCATATGGCCCGACTGACCACACTTGTAACAACCACTCGAACCACGACGGCAAGGTCACGGGTGTTTCTTCCCACATGTGATGCAAGTGGGATTAGAATACCCCGTAGAAGCAGCTCTGGTTTGCTGAGAACCTGATTTAAGAAGATGTACACGTGTCACGATCCTGATAACATAACTGAATAAGTCTGTTTAGCTGAAATTTAAAATTACCAGAATTTGCTGGTCGGGTAGACTGCTGACCTCTGTAGTTTTGGTCACGCCCCTGTCCAACATCTCTGTTGACATACTGAAAGTTAGAATTTGTTTTACACGATGGTTTAGTATTGTGAAGCTTAAAGAATCACCTGTAGTTTCCAGACGAGTTTGAGCTGTCACAATAGTTATCACCACCGCTTATCTTATCTGATCGATTGCGGTCATAAGACTGACCGTGGTTTCTGTAGTTCTGCTGTGGGGTAGCCGATTGGGACCGGTCTCATCCTCTGTGTCTGCAAGATGATAATTGGATAAGGCATGATATATATTGACAATTAATAATCGGAGTTAAATTGTTTAAGTCTGCTGAATGAGATATACCTCTTCTCAGGACGCTCTACATTCTCGAGCTCATCCCTCTCAAAAAGCATCTCAATATCACGAGCTGCATTAGTTACCTGTGACACGTTAGTGAACGTGGCACTCATTAGCCTATCCGCAGTCCTAGAGTGAAGGGCCCAGCGAAATTGTTTCGCTTGCTCCTCCGCGGTACTTGCAACCTCTCCCAAGAATCCAACCAACCTGAGATATCGGTGCATGAACTCTATAATGTTCTCGCCATGATTCTGACGAATGGCGTGAAAGTCCCTCTTCAGTTTTGCTTGCTCAACATGAGGTAAAAACTAGTCATAAAATATTGCCTTGAACTGTGTCCAAGTCAATGTGAGCACCCACTCATCTCCCCCATTCGTCAACTTATGAGCCCTCCACCAATGTAGGACGTGACCCTCCAACTTGTAAACGGCAAGCCTAACCTTGAAGTCATCCCCACAACCCATGTGTAAGACCCCCAAAATCAGGCAAGGAACACGTAGGCAAAATGGGGGTGCCACGTCATGGTAAAAAAAAAATAAATATTGTTGACACAAATTGACGTAATAAAGACATATACATTACGTTATAAACATCAGAGTTTTTAAACAAAGGGTCCCAAAGTTTTATAAGCGGATAAATCTATTATTTAAACATGGTTTAGTAACATATAGTTACCAAAAATACAGAATAAACTTCTGACAGCTTTTACTAAAACCAAACTTTAAAAATAACATAGAAATCTCCAAGCTGCGAAAATATCATGCGGGCTCCCATCCAAGCAAAACTAAGTATTAGCATTACCTGAGAAATAACATGTAAAAAGGTCAACATAAAGTCGAGTGAAATTCATAGGTTTAATAAGTAGTAATGTGAAGATAGCAACAGGATATGATTTAGTACCGTCGCACAAAATCATTTCTATTTTTTATTGCAATAGCTCACGACACCGAAGCTTTAACATAACTGTTTTACCCCTAGTAAGTATCTAGTCAAAATACTTAAGTAATCAAATGTAACTGCGTCAAAGCAATCGGGACGGGGATTGTCAATCCCGATGGTTCCATCCACAACATTCGCGCTTACAAAATGTGAATTAACGGTTCATGATGTAGGGCTTTTTGACTAAGGTACTAATGCAATAAGTAAATGTGTAATATGGGGAAGCATACAGTTCTCGGATAGCATACTAAAAGTTTTAAATGATTGTATTCCAAGCATGTTATTCTCATCCCGCAATTTGTAACAAAGTATAAGAAAAGGGGCTATGAACTCACCTTAGTAAGTGTAGTAGTATCGATCGGTCGAGAAGTTTTGAAACGGAAGAATTACAACAACGAACGCTTTACCACAAGCAGCGACCTATAATAGTAACGAGTACTTTATAAATGTACTCGAACCCGGAAAATATTTATATTAATAGAAATTGACACAAAACATACTTGTGATAAGTGATATATATGCATACTTCAAGAATCCATCCTAAAAGTTTTAAGTTATAACTTATTGTACGAATTTCTGAAAATCTACCACTTCCTGAGCTTTCACACGGCTTCCTAAATAAAATATCAAACGACCTCTAAAATTCACCAAATTCGAAACTCAGGTCCCTCCTTGAATGGTTTACTCCCCAAAATTTTCCCAAAAGCTTAAGACAAGTAAAACGCATTTTTACAAATTTTATTTGATAAAAGGTACTTGAAATTTGACCTGTAGTAACATACCAAATGTCTCTATTTTGTTTTGACCCACTTAGACAATTCCTAAATTCATGAAAAAAATCAGGGAACTTACACACATTATGAATAATCTACGGTACAAATTTCGTGGAAAAATATTAAGTTTAGACCACTCAGCCTTCTGTTTTACTACAATTAAAATTTCGGACAGTTTGACAATCCAACTTATAAAATCATTTTGACTAACTTCTACTAATTTAAATACTCACAACCACTTGAGTTTGAAATTAGACTCGAAGTAATTAGTTCTAGGATTTGAAAAATCAACAAAAGTCCTTAGTATGGTCAAGTAATTGCTATCGCAAGGTGACTCGAATTTCTGCACAAATTAGCCACATGCAGAAAAATTAGCTTATAAAAATCAAATAATAAATCGACCATAACTAATTCGGTTTTAGGAGTTAAAAGATGAATTTTATATCTAAACGACCGTAAGGACAAACCCCACGGTTACAACCCTTAAAATCTCAGTTCACGACATATTAACTTGACCGAAACGTAAATAAAAAATCTGGACAGCAAGTGGTTTTTATATATGCAGAAAATTACAAATGAAAAACCAAATCATAAATCGGTTATAAATAATTCGTTTATAGGAGTTATAACCCGAATTTATATCAAAACGATCACAAGGACATCTCCTATTAACCAAGACCTTAAAAACTTAGTTTATGACACTTTAACTTGACAGAAACTTTAACTCAAAATCCAGACAACAAGTAATTTAAACGTGCAGAATTTTACTATATGAAAACCAAATAGTAATCGGTCATAACTTTCTCATTTAAAGGAATTAGAAAGTGAACTTTATATCAAAACGATCCTTATGACGACACCTTTCAACCAAGACCTTAAAAACTCAGTTTGAAAAAGTTTAAGTTTGCCTAAATAAGCTTTAAACCCGCTGTCCTAAAATGGCCACTACAAAAACGCATCTAAACATCAATTTTACCATGATCAATCAACACAATCTCGACTAACTAGCCTATCACCATTCATAACTAGCCTTAAACCCTAATTAAGTCTCATAGTATAAACATAAATCACCATTTTATGCATTTTTGAAGTAGAAAATAAGCAAGCATGTCAATCAACAGTCAAAGTGACAATAAAAGATCATGGTGAAGTTCCTTACAATCATTTAAGAAGCAACAAAAGTCAAAGCCATCAACCCTTGTGGGTTCTTAAATTCGGCCAGTCACAAGGAAGAAAAAGAAATAGAAAATCTTGATTCTTGATAACTCAAATTTGTTTTTAACCATTGTTATGACCTCCTAACACTTCCAATAGCTTAAACCCGAATTTGACCTCCATTGATGAATTTTAAAGAAATTTTATTTTCTTAAATCAAGTTTATGAATAGGAATTGATGGTGGGTTTGTGTTTAGGGGTGATATATGATTGATTTTGGGTTGATTTAATTGTGTTTATAGGTCAAGTTTAATGGTGATGGTGGTTGTGGTGATGGTGGTTGCGGTGAGGGTGTTCGTCGACCAGAGAGAAGAAGAAGGGGAGAAACAATTTTTTTGACTGTTAAAAAAAATAATTGTGTCTGTGTTTGGTGTTTTAGGTAATAATAGTAGTTTAAGTAGTGATATAAGTTAGGAGAGTGTTTGGTAAATGGTTTTGTAGGAGTAAAATAGTGATATTTTTATGAAGTGTTTGGTTATGGTGATAGTGAGTCGCAGAAGAGTTTTGGCCGGTTTATTTACGAAAACGATTGTATTATTCAAAAAAACAAAAAACTTGGTCCCATTAATAAAATTCATGCATTTAAACTTTTAAAAGACTCGTTATTGACTCGTTTGGGATAAAACACGAAATTAAGTCAAAAATAACATGTGGCGTTCATTGACTTCCCGATCGATAAAACGAATAACTTAATATTTAAAACTTCGCGAGGGATTTAAATCAATATCCGTGATTAAAATAAATATGGAAAAATATAGTAAAATTTCCATAAATCCAAATAAATTATTTTAAATAGATTGAAAAATAATTAAAACAAAATTTAATTAAAATTCTCAAAATCTCAGGATTTACATATGTTAAGATAAAAGAAAAAGTAAAATACTATTAAAATCGATAAGTAAGAATAAAAGGATATAAGTTAATTACCGGAAAGTACGAGTTCTTACAGTTGACACCCCTAAAGGAACTCTGGTCCCTCAGAGTTCAACTAGAGACGAGAGAAGACGCGAACAAATAGGGATACTTTGCTTTGAATATGTCTTAAATATGAGAGGATATTTAGAGGTAGAATGAACACAATAAGTGCTTAGACTGACAAGATGCGCTAAAACGGATTAAAATTGATAATCGACAAGGAATCGCAAATCACGCAAACCGTATAACACAATAATCCACTTTACTAAGAAAAATGATGGGGAAAAATGAATTACAAATAGACAATAAAAACACGGGTTGCCACAATTACCTGTCCCAGATTTGTTATTAATTTAAAACTAGACTTCTGTACTTTCTTGGTTACAAAAATGTAAGGTTCCTACAATTATGGTGTTAAAATGTTATACCTCTTTCAAAATGGTGACAATATAGTTATAGTTGTTTATCAAGGTGTTTGGTGATTTGAGATCAAAACTACCAGTAAGGAAAATTTTAACTATGTTATATAGGGATTAAGGCAAAATTGTATATTTAGTGGGTAAACAATCGCTAAGTCTTTTTTGGATAAAAATGGTGTTTAAAATAGAATTAAAATAAGTTCAAAATTATTTTGATTGTCTTAAGAAATCTCAGGAAGATTGTATGAAATATTTATTGAAACTCGAGCTTTTGTTTACTATAAAAAAATCTATTTTCCAAATTATTTTAAGTCATTAATAGGAAAGAAGTTTAAGACGGTAATTTCATTAAATTAAAAGTTAAAATATGATGAAGAATCAAAATAGTTCAAAAGGTAATGCATGGTGTCATTTTAAACATAAGTCAACTTTTTTTATTTTTTACAAAGAAAATTTATAGATCCGACATTTTAGTTTGAGGAGGTTATTTTGGTAATTTAAATAATTGGTAAAATATTAAAATTTTCTTAAAAATTTATTATAATCCATGGAAATCCATTAAGGTGTTTAATGCATCAAATGGTAAACAGGGGGCATATCCGGTTTTCAAAAGGTGACAAAATAGTAAACAAATGATACATAAGAAATGGTATGTGGGGAACGAAGCAAGTTTCCTAAGAATTCTTCAAATGATGCGACGAAATATATATGTCGATGATGAGACAAATAGAAACCAAGGATTTAGAAAGTCATTAATTATTGAGTGTGGTTGGTGTCACCAACATCGGCTTATTAAGTTCTCGGTGGTCGATACACCATCGAAAGAGAAAAAAGCCACACCACAAATTTTCGAATCAAAGAAAATTCTTAAAAAGTCACTTGTTGATAATTCCAGTGAAATGAACAACATTAGCAATGAGAGAGCGAAATCAACACATGGTTCGCACGAGCGAATTTTGAGGCTAAAGAGTTTGACACACATCATAACGGATATATGAAATCATTAGTCACGTCTAGTCATAAATCGTTATTCGCGTTCGAAGTCATTTAGAAGGTTTACCAAAATTTACTCAAAGAAAGTTGGTCAAAGAGAAAGTATAAAAACACTTGAACTTCTAAGTACGGTATCAATAGTCAGTAATTAGACGAGCGGTAAGGAGAATTCTAAGTACGGTATCAATACTTGTAACTCGTTCAAGAAAAGATAAGGAAACATATGCATATGTCATGAACGGTATTACTTTCATATATGTAAAAGTTTTCAAAACTTTATTTCACCTTATTTTATTTTATTTTATTTTATCTAAGTTTTTCATAAACACGAGTAAAAAGTTGGTTCTTGTCAAAATGTTTAAGGTGATTACTATTCAGGCTCGCATGGCTCCTTCTAAATTATACATAGGTGATCAAGCTATGCATAATTTAGGGCTAGCAATGCGATGCTCAATTTTCGTCAAACTAGTATTATGTGTCATATATTAAAAACATATAATTCATACCGTTTGTAAAATTGAAATAAAAAAAGTAAAAAAATAAAATTATGAAACTTTTCCGAAGTAAGGTAATTTGCTAGATTTATAATAAGCAACTTTAATGTTACAAAAATTAATTTATAAGACCAAAGTAGAACAATTTGTGAAAATAAATTATAAAACAATATCAAAAAATTTATAAGGCGACAATATGATAACTTACACAATAGCGAGTGGTTCGCATGAGAGTAGTAAAGAGTAATTAATAAGAAGATCGATTGAAATGGTTACAAGATGATAGAGTTTAGAAAAAAATAGCTGAAATTGTCATGAGACACGCGTTATCAATGATGATGAAAGATGTGAATATAAAAACTTCAAATCTCGATCCAAATCGTTGGTATGACAGTAGAAAAGAAAGATAAAATGTAATGACAAATAAGTCATGTATATAAAAGATAAAGGAATCTATATGTGTTCACATCGTAAATTATTCGACATAAATATGTTTTTCAGAAAGTAGAATATCCACTTTGAGATATTACAACTAACATGAAAAGTTTCTATTTTTGAAAACTTTCTAATTTTAGAAAGTTTCTATTTTAGGAAAGTTTCCGATTCTGGAAAGCTTGGAAATTTAAGACGTTAATATTAGCTCAATAAAATGCACACTTTTTCAATAGAACTAGTTCACCATCGATTTTATCCAATCATTCAAGTTCATAAGTTCCTTATAAATATGTATAATTCGAACTAAAAATTCTACCTATAGACATTTTTAAGCGTACCCAACCTTAGTTATTTGTAAACTACCATTCGTTAATGTTTCACGAGCTCGAAGGAACTCAAAAACGCCAAAAAATCATATTTTCAAATTCTATCTACTTTGATTTTTTGCCTTAAAAACGCAGGTTTGACTTTCAAATTTTGACCAATCTATACTAGTTTTCGAACTTGGTTTTTTTTCTACGCGGTAAAAGTAAAAAGACATTTTAAACTCTTTTTAGTTTTATTCGAAAATCAAAACGGACCAGAAAATGACGATTTTTCCCTTCCAGTTCTGCATCATAACTAAATTTTCCTTATGTGTAGGAAATAAATTCTTAAATTTTTGAAAATTCAAATGGGCATAACTTGCTCGTTTTTAAGAGTCACTAGTCGAATTTTATGTTCAAACGATCGTCTCAACAAGCAGAAACATATTTTTAAATCAAAAGTTTATAAAATATTTTCTCGACACCTTTAAATTATATTTTTAATTTTCTACAAAAAATATCTTTCGACACGCCTCCAAATTTAATCAAACTTCATCTAATATATTTTACCAACACTTTCTAACGACCCAAAATTTATATACACCCATGACTTGTGGATTCCATAAAAAAAATAAATCATATAAGTGAGGGCGTAAAAAGAAAACATAGCATAGAAAAATGGTTAAGAAATACAACAAGAATCTAGGAAGTCAAAACGGCACATGACATACATGACTTAGATTTTCAAGAGGTAAGGTAGGAAAGTCTCTTTGGCGGCATAATTCTCCAAAACACAAGATATATAGGGGAAATGAATCTTTAATTAGTTGCGTTTCCGGAGCGGTAGGGTATTATGAAAAGTATAATAGAAGTTTCTACAAGTAAAATTGTATTACAATCAACCACCACATTATAAAAGACGAATTACAAAATAACGATCGTGTTTCCAAGGTACAAACGAACGTTGAAGTTCGAAGTCGAAACGTAGTATGGTCAATGCAATAATAAATTTAATTGATTTTCGAATGTCGTGTTAAACGGTGACGTAAAAGTCAACCAAGATTATGAAAACCCACGATATCATTCACACGATTTTATGAGATCTTTCAAGATGTTGTGACTCAGACGATGACCATTAGTCTTTTCTGGGGACACATTGAGCTACACAATGGTCTATAGACTATTTTTCAAGATATTCAATCACAAATGGTCGGAAATCAATTTGGATATCTATATACATATCTTAAAGGATTTAAACAATTAAAGTAACACGTACGGTAGTAAAATGAAGATAGGAAGTTTCATCGGACATAACACTTACTTAATCTCAAACAGTGGTATCACGGGAGTACGCACAACATATAAAAGTGAGTCAAGAAAAACAGGCTGTTCAAAACGAACAAGTATATGAGGTCAGTCGTACCACGCACAAACGAAATAGCAATAGTACTCAGAAAAATGAGTATGAAAATTCGGCAGCATACAAGTATGTAATGTCATAACAATATAAAATTATTGCAACAAGATTAATTCACAAGAACAAAAATTCAAAAAATACAGTAAGGGCAGATGTAATCATTGTGATATCCAATGATAATTCATTAAGCACAAAAAATTTGGAAATAGATAGTAATTATCATCATGAAGGTAATGTAATATTTCAACATGTAATCAAGAAATGAAATACTACAATGATAATTAAAAGTAAATAATAAGGATTAGAGAGTTACCCGCGCAGATATCGAACAACAATGGCAGATTCTGTGTTTGACACTAAGAAACATGAAACATTAAAATTTTCGGTTATAGACCAAGTTTTGGAAACTTACTCAGTTCCCTATAACCACTGCTCTAATACCAATCTGTAAGACCCCCAAAATTAGGCAAGGAACACGTAGGCAACATGGGGGTTCCACGTCATGGTACAAGAAACAGTAAAATATTGTTGACACAAATTGACGTAATAAAGACATATACATTACGTTATAAACATCACAGTTTTTAAACAAAGGGTCCCAGATTTTTATAAGTGGATAAATCTATTATTTAAACATGGTTTAGTAACATATAGTTACCAAAAATACAGAATAAACTTCTGACAACTTTTACTAAAAGCAAAGTTTAAAAATAATACAGAAATCTCCAAGCTGCGAAAATATCATGCGGGCTCCCATCCAAGCAAAGCTAAGTATTAGCATTACCTGAGAAATAACATGTAAAAAGGTCAACATAAAATCGAGTGAAATTCATAGGTTTAATAAGTAGTGATGTGAAATACAAACATTACTTTTATAAGAATAGCAACATGATATGATTTAGTACCGTCGCACAAAATCATTTCTATTTATTTATTGCAATAGCTCACAACACCGAAGCTTTAACATAACTGTTTTACCCCTAGTAAGTATCTAGTCAAAATACTTAAGTAATCAAATGTAAGTGCGTCAAGGTAATCGGGACGGGGATTGTCAATCCCGATGGATCCATCCATAATATTCGCGCTAGCAAAATATGAATTAACGGTTCATGATGTAGGGGCTTTTTGACTAAGGTACTAATGCAATAAGTAAATGTGTAATCTGGGGAAGCATAAAGTTCTCGAATAGCATACTAAAAGTTTTAAATGATTTTATTCCACGCATGTTATTCTCACCCCGCAATTTGTAACAAAGTATATAAGAAAAGGGGCTATGAACTCACCTTAGTAAGTGTAGTAGTATCGATCGGCCGAGAAGTTTTGAAACGGAAGAATTACAACAACGATCGCTTTACCGCAGGCAGCGAACTATAATAGTAACGAGTACTTTATAAATGTACTCGAACCCGGAAAATATTTATATTAATAGAAATTGATACAAAACATACTTGTGATAAGTAATATATATGCATACTTCAAGAATCCATCCTAAAAGTTTTAAGTTATAACTTATTGTATGAATTTCTGAAAATCTACCACTTCCTGAGCTCTCACGCGGCTTCCTAAATAAAATATCAAACGACCTCTAAAATTCACCGAATTCGAAATTCAGGTCCCTCCATGAATGGTTTACTCCCCAAAATTTTTCCAAAAGCTTAAGACAAGTAAAACCCATTTTTACAATTTTTATTTGATAAAAGTTACCCGAAATTTGACCTGCAGTAACATACCAAATGTCTCTATTGTTTTGACCCACTTAGACAACTCCGAAATTCACGAAGAAAAAAATCAGGGAACTCACACACATTATGAATAAGCTACCGTTCGAATTTCGTGGAAAAATATTAAGTTTAGACCACTTAGCTTTCTGTTTTACTACAATTAAAATTTCAAACAGATTGACAATCCAACTTGTAAAATCATTTTGACTAACTTCTACTTATTTTTAATACTCACAACCACTTGCGTTTGAAAATAGACTCGAAGTAATTAGTTTTGGATTTTAATAATCAACAAAAGCCCTTAGTGTGGTCAAGTAATTGCTATCGCAATGTGACTCAAATTTCTGCACAAATTAAGCACGTACATAAAATTTACCTTATAAAAATCAAATAGTAAATCGACTATAACTAATTCGTTTTTAGGAGTTAAAAGATGAATTTTATATCCAAACGATCGCAAGGACAAACCCCACGACTACAACCCTTAAAATCTCAGTTCACGAAACATTAACTTCACTGAAACGTAAATAAAAAATCTGGACAGCAAGTGGTTTTTTATATATGCAGAAAATTACAAATGAAAAACCAAATCATAAATCGGTCATAAATAATTCGTTTATAGGAGTTATAACCCGAATTTTATATCAAAACGATCACAAGGACATCTCCTATTAACCAAGACCTTAAAAACTCAGCTTATAACACTTTAACTTGACAGAAACTTTAACTCAAAATCTAGACAGCAAGTAATTTAAACGTGCAGAAATTTACTATATGAAAACCAAATAGTAACCGGTCATAACTTTCTCATTTTAAGGAACTAGAAAGTGAAATTTATATAAAAACGATCCCTATAACGACACCTTTCAACCAAGACCTTAAAAACTCAGTTTGGAAAAGTTTAAGTTTGCCGAAATAAGTTTTAAACCCGCTGTCCTAAAATGGCCACTACAAAAACGCATCTAAACATTAATTTCACCATGAGCAATCAACACAACCTCGACTAACTAGCCTATCTCCATTTACAACTAGCCGTAAACCCTAATTAAGTCTCATAGCATAAACATAAATCATCATTTATGAATTTTTGAAGTAGAAAATAAGCAAGCATGTCAATCAACAATCAAAGTAACAATAAAAGATCATCGAGAAGTTCCTTACAATGATTTAAGAAGCAACAAGACTCAAAACCATCAACCCTTGTGGGTTCTTAAATTCGGCCAATCACAAGGAAGAAAAAGAAATAGAAAATCTTGATTCTTGATAACTCAAATTTGTTTTTAACCATTGTTGTGACCTCCTAACACTTCCAATAGCTTAAACCCGAATTTGACCTCCATTGATGAATTTTTAAGAAATTTTATTTTCTTAAATCAAGTGTATGAAAAGGAATTCATGGTGGGTTTGTGTTTAAGGGTGATATATGATTGATTTTGGGTTGATTTAATTGTGTTTATAGGTCAAGTTTAGTGGTGATGGTGGTTGTGGTGAGGGTGTTCGTCGACCAGAGAGAAGAAGAAGGGGAGAAACAATTTTTTTGACTGTTAAAAAAAATAAATGTGTTTGTGTTTGGTGTTTTAGGTAATAATAGTAGTTTAAGTAGTGATATAAGTTAGGAGAGTATTTGGTAAATGGTTTTGTAGGAGTAAAATAGTGATATTTTTATGGAGTGTTTGGTTATGGTGATAGTGAGTCGCGGTTAAGGTAAAAAGAAAAATAGTTTTGGCCGGTTTATTTACTAAAACGATTGTATTATTCAAAAAAAACAAAAAAACTTGGTCCCGTTAATAAAATTCATGCATTTAAACTTTTAAAAGACTCGTTATTGACTCGTTTTGGATAAAACACGAAATTAAGTCGAAAATAACAATTATGGGAATAAAGATACTTTATGGCTAAAATGCGACGTTCGTTGACTTCCTGATCGATAAAACGAATAACTTAATATTTAAAACTTCGCGAGCGATTTTAATCAATATCCATGATTTAAGTAAATATGGAAAAATATAGTAAAATTTCCATAAATCCAAATAAATTATTTTAGTTAGATTGAAAAATAATTAAAACAAAGTTTACTTAGAATTCTCGAAATCTCAGAATTTACATATGTTAAGTTAAAAGAAAAAGTAAAATACTATTAAAATAGATAAGTAAGAATAAAAGGATATAATTTAATTACCGGAAAGTACGAGTTCTCACACCATGGCCCCAAATTTTTTCTCTATATGATAAATCCAGTTTTTTGCGTCCGTTGGAGCTACAATCTGTTCAAAAGGTCGGGGTTTCTGTTTTAAAAAAAAATCTAACCAGGTGGCTAAAGTGGCAGGTGGTGGAAGAGGAGGGTTGTTATTTTGCTGAGGTCTGTTTTGGTATTCAACTCTGATCTCATCACAAATCTAGGGTAGCATGGCTTGTACAGCCGCCTGAACAACAGCAGCAATAGCAGCTGCTGTAGCCTCATTCTCATTTTCGTGTCTGGGTGGCATCTGAAATGAAAGAGGATAAGCTGATTAATTTGTTAGAACCTGGAGTAATAGATCTGAATATGTATGGTGTAGTTCATGAAGGCATAGCCAACAAAATATGATATGAATACTGGTGAACGCCTATGGTCAGTTCACAAAACAACATTTAACTGAAAACATGAATCTGACATGAGTAAGGATGAACGCCTATGGTCAGTTCATTTATACAAAATCTGAACGGGCAAGGGTGAACGCCTATGGTCAGTTCACCAAAACGAAAATTCGCTGAAAAGCATATGCGACTTAGTATGGCCAGTCCTGTACCAACCGTTTACTTAGTCAAAATTTTGAAAAATAAACTGACTAATGAAATGCATGAGGAACATGAAAGATAACAACGCCAAAATCTGAAAAGTTCCTGGTGACTACCCACTAGTCACAGGTCAAGTTTTAGAGCCTACAGGTCGAACCTGGCTCTGATACCATAATTGTAACACCCCACTTGGATAAGTGAACCATTACGTGTACTTATGGCGTGTTATCAAAGCATGCAAGGCAATGTATTAAACATTAACTAACCATAACAGAAATACCGGAATCAAACATCGGTAGTCCAACATAAGCTCAAATATAAAGATTTAAATACTGAAGGGAAAAGGACGAAACAATGTCCAAACAACCAAAGTAATATATTAGTGCATAAAAGGAAGGAGTCCCGATAGCTCCCATCTAATGCACGTACTCTCTCAGAATTCCTGAGAGCGTCCCTGTGTACCTGTCGTTTGGAACATGAAAGGAAAACTACGGCTGAGCATAACGCCCAGTGAACGGATATGAAGCTTGATAATATGCACTAAAGTGGAACAAATAACAAATGCTGAAACTATAACTGTTATGTAATTTAGAGAAAAGCTGTGTAAAATTAGAAGCCTAATTTATAAATAATAAAGCTGAATTATTAACTATTAAATATGAAAACATGCATTTACTGTATTTTAATTACCAAGAGCTTATATAGGTCATGTGTTGTACAACTGTTGCATGATTAACTAGAGGGGTGACCTCGTCATGCTGTAGACGGGTGGCCTCTAAATGATGTGCTGGGTTGAGGGATTAACTCAAATGTGAAGGATGTAGAGCACACACCACATTCTCCTGATAACTGTAAACTGATAGCCTAGGATGCACCCATACTCCTCGCTGATAATACTGATAAATGGCCAAGCTGAAATAAATGGGACGTTGCGAGAAATCACTCCCTCGCAAAGGTGTCATGACACCGGTGCCTCTAGTGTCATGGTTACGGTACCTCTGTAACTAGTACATAAACTGGTCATGCTTGTATATAATGCTCAGGCAATTTATTTAGTTATTATAATGATTACTGATAAGCTTAAACGTAAATTGGGGAAAAAATTTGGCTGCAGATGGGAAATCCTAATCATGCATAGAAGGAAGTCCTTACTGAAGGACAGGAATCCGTACCTCGTGTCCAGTAACCGACCGAGATCAACTGACAGAAGGTCTACTCTGATTTAACGCGAGCTACATGAATAAAGGACGCGAGTAAGTTAATTGATATTCGTTTATTTTATTTATCTTAATTGTACTTAGTTAATTTATTTATTCTTGTATTACTGTTAGTATATAAACTGATAAGTCTGAATGTTCTAATATTTCTGATTAGCGTATTCCTGTTCTATATTAATTACGGTATAACATGAATTCTGACGTTATAACATTACCATATTTGATAACCTGCTAATAATAGAAAGTTTCTTAAATTAGAAAGTTTCCCAAAACAAATAAAATCATTTAATAAAATTATACCCTTTTAATTTTATAAAACTAATTTATATAATAAATTAATTTACTAATTAAATCATTTTAAACATTTATTTATAAAAGTGATAAAATAAGGTATAATTACATCTTCGTATTAATCCTTTAAGTCTAACCCGAGCCTATCGAGATAACCCTTCTCGATCGCACTAAAACAATCCAAAAGCTATTAAATTCTGCCTATTAGAATCTACGACAGAAAATTCTGTCACTAAAAGCTGTGACTAAAACTGCCCCAAATCTAACATGACAAACTGCGACAGAAAATTCTGTCGCTAAAGTGTCACAAATCCCAGACTTAACTTATTAATTTCTGTTTAAAAAAATACCCACTGCTCCTTATATTTTTCCCACTGTTTTATGTTGGTTCCCACTGCTTAACACAACCAAACACCCCCTTACATAAATTTTAACCCGATGGGGTTTGTTTGGCTGCGAATGGCTGAAACACAGCCCATGCCGCCCCTGTGTGGGTCATGGCTGGGCAGAGAGGAAGGGTCACCGAGACCTCTTGGTATCGGTTTCATAAGCCACAGCAAAACCCGACACCCCTTTAATCATAAAACCCCCTGCGTGGGGTGGTTTGTTCGCGGCTGGCCAAGAGGAAAACACCACCGAGACCTAGTGTCTCAGTTGGGCATCAACACACACCACCAAGACATGGTGGTGTCTTGGTTTTCGTGCAGCCATCCAAACCCGACACCCTTTACCTTTCTAAAACATGTTTATAAATCAAAACCACGTGTTCTTACTAAACTCATTAGATTTCGTGAATTAAAGAAAGAATAAGGAATGATTTACCTTAATTCGTGATTTAATATGAGAGGTAAATACACAATATTAATCAAATGACGAAACCCTAATATGTTTTTTTTGTAAAATGTTAAAATGAAGAGATAGCAACATTATTTTCCTGTGTTTTGTTTTCCCAACGGGCTGGGCTTTAAAGCACATTTTCTTTTCCTTGTTTACTATTAAAACCGCCAGCCACAAGTATATTTGTGGTTTCCATTTGTTTTCAACACTAATATTTATCGTTTAAACTTTTCCTAGTTCCCGTTTTTAAAATTCTGAAACGTAATAATTCTTTCTGTATCATAAGTAATGCACACATAATATTTTCTGAGACTTAATTTCTGAAACCTAATAATTATTTCTAAATAATTATTATTTATCATATTTAATTGAAACTAAGCGTGCGTATTTGATATTCGAGAATTCCTAAATACGGGTTTTACATACGATCAAACACACTCATACTCAAACTCGATTCCCTCCATTAAACACCTGCTAAAAAAATCCCCAATTCAATCCCTGTGGTTTTTTCCCCAAAAATGGATGGTATTGGTTGGAAGATTAAAGAGGCATTTGGACCTTACAAAATGCCTATTTTATACGGTAAGATGAATTAATCTATTTGACCTATTTTTTTTTAATTTTACAGCTTTGTTAGGGTTTATGTACAAATTAGTTTAATAAGAATGTAATTGAAGTAATTAAGCATATTTAATTGTTTTTGTCAATTGCATTTTGCAGAAAATGATCATGCTCTGTTTTTCCTAAAAATACATCATGTTGGTAAGACCATTTCTGTTAATAATAGAAGGAGATATGTAATTGGGTTAGTTAGTTATGTCGAATGGGTTGATATAGATAGGTTTTCAGTTTTTGAGTTAAATGTTGTAATGTAGCAATTAGGATTTGTGAAACAGGAACCTATATACTATCATTATATGATTCCTGGGACTGACCTTGATGTGGGATTGAGAGTTTTAGGTAGTGATCAAGATCTTACTGGGTTAGCTAAGTATATCCCTAACAACAAACTAATTATGGTATACTGTGAACACCTAGAGACTGTGGTAGACACATATGCTTCCCCCTCCTTCTAGCAGTGTTGTTATTGAGGAGATAAACCCTAGTATGATCCCTAAGAATGTATTATATTTAACATACCCCACCCAACAACCTTCTACTTCAACTCCTACACCCTCCACTAAACAACCTTCTACCTCAACTCCTACGCCCTCCACCCAACAACGTTCTACCTCAACTCCTACACTCTCCACCCAACATCATTCTACCTCAACTCCTACACCCTCCACCTAACAACATTCTACCTCAACTCCCACACCCTCCAATCAGCCTTCTACCTCAACTTCCACACCCTCTAACAATCAAACTTCTACCTCAACTCCCAAACCCTCCACCAATTAGCCTTCTACCTCAACTCCCACACCCTCCACCAATCAGCCTTTGCCTACTGACCATGAGACTGTGGAAACCATATATGAAGATTTGTTGAACAAGTATTTTTTTTAGCAAACAAACTTCATTACTAAGTTCTTGGATCGAAGCTTCATGCCTATTTCTAGCCCTAAGCAACCCATGTATGATTTGAACAACACGAGGACACATGCGTGGATCAACCCAATCAATCCACCTACAAGCTGGTCCTTGGAATGTGCAAGCATAGAAACAAAGACCTGGATGAAGATCTGGCCAAGATGTATTGATTGTAGCAACTCGACCACATAAGCAGAAAACCATCTATGGAATTTTGATTTTAGGGTTTTGCTAGTATACTGGATAAAATGGGTAGGTGTTTGTGTGTTAGGGACGAATGTGTGTGTGATAAATGCATGGGAAAATAAGAAAAAGACCAAAATACCCCGCCCCTCATTGCACTTAACGAAAAACTAAACGCCCATCCAAAATAAGGACGAAATTTGATCATAGTTTCAAAAATAGGGACGATTCATGAAGTTATTTTGAGATAGGGACGTGTAGAAACTAGAAGGGGGGGGGGGGGGGGGTTGAATAGTTTCTCTTTGATTTATCTCCTAATTTAAATTCCTTTTAATTAGGTGAGTACCAAAACTATCTTTTACTTGAAAACTAGTTGCATAATGATTAAGTTCAATTCTAATGCATTAACAATGATGTGACAATCCGTCAATTTATGGTTGATACTTTATTCTCAAGTGTTATTTAAAAACATTATTTTAATGTTATATTATGAAATCACTAATTTTTGGGAAGAAATTTGGATTTACGTCTTGAAGTAGCATCGACTACGTCTAAACCGGAGGATTCTACGTTACGTGCTTACGTTTACATACACCGTCTTTGGTGACAGTCCGACATTTCAGGAAATAAATTTATCCGTGAATATTATTTTGGAGTTTTAAATTTGTGTTGGTTCATAAACTCACGAATTTACGAGAAGAGATTAGGACTTACGTGAATAATTTAACGTCCTTTACGACTAAACCGGAAACCTTAGGATTACGTATTTACGTTTTCGAACTCCATTTTTGATGAGACAATTTTTATTAGATTCGTTTTGTACCGTTGATCCATAATTTATAAAAACATTTTTCATAAAACGACCCGAGGGCACGCAAATCGAGGAAACTAGAATCGAGGAGTACTCGTAAATATGTGGGGATGAGACAAAACAAGTTTTGCCCCACCCCCACTCATAACCGGCCAAAGAAAGCCACCCACACCCTTAGGTGTCTAACTTGCAACAAAACAAGTTTACACTTGTCCATTTTAGCTTCACAAGTAAGCTAACTAACCACAAAACTAGCAACTAAAACTATTTCTTCCATTATTCAACATGCAAAACAGTCTCATCTCTCTCTCTACTCCTTGGTGCCGTCCCATATCATCACCACAACACCCCATTCATACAAAATTTTAACCACAAACATTTGTTATAATTAACATATGTTAATCTCCATTCAAAGAGATGAAGATTGGTGCAAGTTTTAACATCTAGAAAGAAGTTTTCAAAGGAGTCAAGGGCTGATTTTCCATGAGAAGCTTATGAAGATTTGGTGATCTTAAAGTGGTGTTGGCTTATCACAAGTCTTGCCATCAAAACCAAGCCTTGTTCATCAAAAACTCATCTTTTCATCACTATGGTGGTATAAGGATCATTCTTCCTATCCTTCTTGTTATTTTGATTATGTAATCTTGTATTTTCTTTTACTTATGTATATGTAATGATGATGAATGATGATTAAAAATATTATGTGGGGATTTGGTGTTGATAGATTTGATTAAAAAGATAAGAATCTACATGAAAAAGGTGTTAAAATCATGATGTAAGGACTAGGCTGTATAAAACAGTGAAGAAACTTATGATAAACTGTTAAAATGGCATAGATTATTAATGAAACATTAAGGTATATGATGTTTACACATGTGGTGAGTTGGCCATGCAATGGAATCATTAGGATGAGTGAGATATGATCAAAACAATATTAGAGTACAAATCTGCATAGACTGTTTTGGACGATTTTTATAAAATATGTAGAGGCTGATTCAACAGTAGCCATAGAAGAGTTAAATGGAGCACATATCATGTAGTTTATGCCATAAAAAGTTGGGCTTCTATCTCCATATAGAACTCTATATATGGCTGTTTTGGTGAACATGAAATTTAAAATCAGATTTGTATAATAAAAACTTATATAATATAAACACTCACTTATATATTTATAAAATATATACACATGAAAACCCACTAACAATTAATAGTACTTATAAATAAGAATTTCATATATTATGATATAAAATAAGACATTTTTATAAATTACAAGTATAAAATATTTTCCAAGTTATACAACTATAAACATGATTTTTACGTCTTTTCGGCTAGTACCGAAAGATTAACGTTTTTATCAAATAAAACTTAGACGGTCGGACCCGTCTAATGTAAACTTTTATAAACTCACATACTGATGTATAAACATATATAACAAGTAAAAACCGATAAACCCGAACCTTACAACATATAGACATTAACGGGCCAAAGTAGCCTTATTGGACTATAAACCCGACTAGTTAGTAAAACACTTATGAACTTATTTATTGGGCCTAACCCATTTGGGCCAAACATGTAAAGTATAATACTGATAATAAAAGTATAATTGAGTTAATAAATAGTATTGGGCTTGTAATAGGCCCATTGGGCTTCAAAATGTAAACAAGATTGAACTAGTATAACTAGTCTTGAAAATTTCCAACACATAACACTAAAATTAGTAAATGAGAATATATAAACCCACTTGATCATCATATATATAAAATCATCATATGTATACATAATTGTTATTTTTATAAAGTCATTGGACATGAGTCTAAGACGAGTATTATTTGTCTAGGTTTTCTGTGATTGAAGCACGTACCGTACATCCGAATTGCCGATAACCCGTTTTCCCACATCAACGTGAGTTCATAGCCTCGCACTCTTTTAAATGTTTTTATGAATTGTTTTATAAACCCGCGGGGGATATAACATGTTAGTTTTTATGAAATAGGACACTAGTTGTCCCGATTGTTTGTTTATTGATTTGGACCCGAATGATTGTATGGCCCGATGAATGATTAAATGACCCAATAGATGAAATAAAATGGATTATTAAAGTTGGGTTATGTCACTAAAAGTCCCATTAGCATGAATTGTGAACTACCGGGATTTGGTAGACGCTTATGCATATAATAGTACTACTTGGGGACGATCACCCTAGTTCGCGCATTGACGGTTGATCCCCGTCGTGCCACATTGATTGGTAAGCGAATTTATGTATGAGAAGATTTACACAAGCGTGATTATTGTGACGACACACTAATTTAGATGGGCAAATGAGTTTCGGGCTAGCTACCCGTTGTTTGTTGTAGTAAGGTAACAATGTCACGCGGCTTATAATAATCCAATTAACGAAATACTGCTATACGCACCGAATTACAATAGATTGCCTGACTAGCAATATGGGGTCATATTGTTGATATTATGTTTGTGTTTTGGTTTTACATAACCATATTCATATAACGGTTTTTATTTAACTCTACACGACGTTATAAAAACGTATTGTATGATATTTTTACGACATTGGTTCGTATAATGATTTTGAAGGCGAAAGCCTATATTATGATTTTTGATAAGGATTTGTATAAAATGACTTTGGCTATTTTATGGCCTATTACAATGATTTGTACAAAATGATTTTTGGAAATAATTTTATACCGATATTATATTGATGGATTTTATTAAACTCTATGAATTCACTCGACATTATCGCTGACCTTTTCATTTAACATGTTTTATCTCAGGTACTTGAAGGTAATTCTCGGGAAGACGACAAGAATTCATGGCCCGCACTTAAATAATAATTTCCATTCAAATGCTTTGTAAAACCTGTATGAAATACAATGACTTGGGACCTATGTAAATTTTATATTTATGAATGGAAATGTTTTATTATTAAACGACGCGATTTTTAAGCGTTGTCTATGATGTGAGTAATGTGCTATCCCGTAACACCAACTAGTCTTCCGCTGTATTGAATTGTGTAAATTTGGGGGTGTTACAGTTTGGTACCAGAGCTCTCGTTATAGAGAACGAAAGATTTTTAAAACCAAGGTTTTGAATAAAACATTTCAAAATCTTTTAACTATAAACATTTTTCTTAAAATGTCTAAAAATCTTTTGACTATAACGGTGCCGAAGAATTCCTGAGTTACCGACAAGGGCAGACTGAGAAGTGTTATTTTAATATATATATATATATATATATATATATATATATATATATATATATATATATATATATAACTTGGATTATATATATATGATGTAATTTGATTACATGATTGTTTGATGATTATTTTAATATTTGTACGAGGTATTTATACGACGTAGATTGTCACAAGGAACCCTAAATCCCCTAGTAAATTAATCGAAGCTATTCTCGTAGGAATTCTAGCTATCCTAGATCTAAACCAAGTTGTGGATATTTATGATCCCAACAAATGGTTGATATTCGTAGAAATATTGATATTAGTTGATTACGATATTGAAGAAGGATTGGCGAGATTAAAACTGATATCGATGTCATGACGATCTTTTCTTATAGAGTGGAGTTTGACAAAACGTTACCACCTAGAAAGATGTCATCTGATTCGTTGTCATCCAATTCTTAAATTGAAATCGAAAGGGTGAATGTTGCACTTGAGGCTGTCATTGGAACCATTACCCAAAAGCGTCATGCCACTAGTACCTTTCCGAGAAGTCTAATTGAATGTATGAGTCATCTCATACTAGTGACTCATTTGATAATTATTGTTGTAAGAGTTATAGGATTAGAAATTAAGTGTTGATCATATCGAGCTTTTATTGCCCTTTTAAGGTTTATGAATAAGGTTGAAGGCACTGGAGAATGAGGTAGAATATCGAATTGAGTATAAGTTGGTTGAAACTTGAATAAAGTAAAATTTAACACATATGGAATAAGAAATTGTTAAGAGGAAGTTGTTGATTTCTGTGATTAAATTATAAGGTTTTAAATGATTGTTAGTTCGTATTAAGGGTTGTTCCTAGGCCATTGTCCAATAACGAGGATGCCCAGTGTCCAATAAATAAATTGAAGAAATCTTCTTCTAAATTGGGACCGATGGATCTTTCGGGACATATGGAACACCTAATGACTCTTGTAGATTAGTATTCATTGTGGTATCTTTTAAAATTAATCCCTAACTTAACTGAGACATCAGTTGGTAGGATGAGTTCTTGGAATTGTATGACATAGTGACACGTAATGTGTTACGATACAATTTTGACTTGTTTGTGATTAATGAAAAGACTACATTTGATTACTAAATCCTACATGTATCAATGTTATCTATCCTTTATTGCTTCATCCTAATGTTCACATTAGTGATGCAACCATTGAGCAAGTACTCATCTCGATTTGAGTTACGTTGCGAATTATTATTTTTGAGTGCCATCGAGGTAATGAACCTCATGATTAAGTGGCTAAGCTCATTTCCTGATATATTGAAGTTAGTTCTTGGTGAACAACTTTTTATCACTCCTTTGCAGATCACTCATTATTTTTATAAAATTAAAACAGTGTCACTTGAGGAAAATTGAAATTTCATCACCATATGGATTATTTGAAGTGAGACTTATAAGTAATCGTTATCGACATAAAGTTGTTTATGAAACACCTTGGAAAACTTATTTGTTTCCATAACAAAAAACATCTCTATAAATTTATTTTTGATTCTTATTTAAGAATTAAGCATGAAAATGTTTTATTAGAAACATAATGATAAAATTTTGACGATCTGAGTATTGCATCGTTAATCTTGAAATTGTGTATAGTTGCTACATACAATTTGGAATGGACCATGCAAGGCTGATTAGTAGTCACCATAAAACTGATTAATAAACACTACATTTTCCTTAAAGATTGTGAAAGATTAAATTTTATGAGATCTGCAAGAAGTGAAAAATAGGGACATAGTGTTAGGGACACCTACATATGTGCCTGTAGCATCTATTCTTCTGAGTCGAATTTACTCATTTGTGGAAATTAGCTTATATGACAATTGACAATTCTTTCTTGTCCAATTCTCCCGTAGTGAGATTCTTAGGAAAAGTATCTGATTACCGAGTGTTGATACCCGACTGGATGTATCGACGTTCCTATCATTTCATTTGATTTGATTTCATTTGAATGACCTGGGTGACGATCCGAGGAGCTTTCGAATGCGTACTCAAATTATGAAAACATGGGATATATTCATATTCGTTAAATGTTTTCGTCTTTATCTGAATTGGAATTCTATCGCGTAAATTATGCGTTGACATTACTCTTTTGATGATAGTTATGTATCCATATATCCTTGAATTTGTGAAGAATTATGAGTTATTGTTAGTCTTTTGAGAAGCTCACATCTTATCAACGGTAATGAAACTGGAAAGTCGATAGTGCCAGTAGAATGGATTGATTGATTATGACATGACGACATTGTCTTAATTGATGGGAACTCGAATAGAATTCCCCTAAATGATAAGATGTTGATTATCAAAAGTGATCTAAATAATTCTTGATAGATGACCATATCCTGTAGTTAAACTTGAAGTTATACCATGAATGGTTATGAACTAGTCATAGATATTATAATCTAGAAAGAACCTAATATGAATTTATTAAAAAGCTGTTTCCGTTATCTGAAACTTTAGGAGGTATTTGATGGTGAATTACCTAGACTTTCGCCATTAAGGCAAGTTGAATTTGGTATTGATTATATTCTCGGCGCTGCACCTGTGGCGTGTGCACTGTACGTCAGCACCATCTGAATTAAAGGAATTACCGTACAACTGAGAGAGTTGTCGGAAAAAGGCTTCTATTCTACCAAGCTCGTCATCATGAAGAGATATGGTGTTATCATTTCTTATGTTTACTAATTACCGTGAACTAGGTAAATTGGCGATTAAAAATCTATATCCACTACACAAGATGATAGATTTGTTCGATCATATACAAGGTTCTAGCGTATATTCAAAAATTTTGATCCTCGGCATGTTTATCATCAATTTCGCATCCGTGAAAAAGATTATCTATTCCAATCACGACATCCAGAACTTGTAATGAACATTATGAGTTTCATGATATGTCGCTTGGATTGACTAATACACATGTAGCATCCATAAATTTGGTGAGTCATGTGTGTAGGCTGTAATTTGATAAATTCATGCTTGTGATCATTAAGGACCATTTGTTTGTTTCTAAGAATAAGAATGAGTTAATAATTATTCATAGATTGCCCTGAATTGGCCGAACAACAAAAACCTGTACCTTGAATATTTAACATGTGATTTAAGGCTTAATCCTTTACATTATTTGACCGTGTGATTAAAAGATAATGGAATCTATTTTGACTCTTCAAAAATTAAGAGCCCTTTTAAGACTTTGGGTTTTACCAAAAAGAAAATGGAAATATGTTTTGACAAATGTTTTAACAAAGGATTTTTAAGGGATTATTCCCTTATACACAAATCAGTTAACTAAACTCCTGTTTAGGGGTAAATGTTTATGTATACCTCAAGACAACCTAAGAGGGTTTGAGGAAACCATTTAAAACATGACTTGAAATTTGAAACGACAATTTTTGCTTTTCAACTAAGAAAACTTTGACCAAATTATAAACAAGGATTTTTCGAACATTTGCGAATCTTATTAATTATTTTCAATAAATCAACAAAAATCGTGTTAATTAAATTCAAATCTAATTTGAACATTTTTATATAATTGGTCGAACTAAGAAATTTAAAACTTTTTATGTTTACAATTTCATAAAAATTAAATATTTATTATTTAATTACTAGTAATATTTATCGACGCTTTAAACGTCGGATTGCGCAGAACTGATAAAAATAATAGTTGAGACGAAACTAAAACTTAGAAAATATGAAGAAAGAAATTTTGAATGAATACGGACATGATAATTATTTCATCAGGGGAGATGAAAATAGATACTGACACATAATATAGAAAGGATAAAGAATCAATTAGGATGTGTTCCTTAATAATGCATGTGCAAAATAAATTGCCGAACAATTTAAAAAATAACTAATGTTTGTAAGAAGGATAATATAGATAATAAAAGGGGTTCGCGGCTAATGTGAACCATTAGAATTAAGAAGCCAATGGCGTTAAATGTATAAAAGGCCACTTGAAGTTGTCTAAACATGGAGGATTTTGAGATTTAGTTATGTTGGAATCTCATAGGTTTAAGTAATCTATTCATATTATTTCTAAATTAATGTATCTCTGTCTGAAGAAGTCGTACTAATGGCAAATTATGAAGGCAGACATCGCCTCATACATTAGTAAACGTCTAACTATTGCAAAGGTCATCATCTGAATTTGATTTGATTTGAGTCATCGTCGACAGACTGACCAAATCTGCTTATATCATTCTTGTTAATGATAGATTCTTGATGAAGAAATTGACTTTTTTATATTTAAAGGAGTTGTGTAAACATGGTGTGCCTGTATCGATCATCTCTATCAAGATCCTCGCTTCGCATCGAATTTCTAGAGATTTGCTCAGAAGTCATTGAGAACGAATCTTGATGAGAGTACTGTGTACCACCCCAATCGAAGGGACGAGGTAAAGTAACGATACAAAATACTAGAAGTGCTGTTTTATGTTTGAATGATTGACCTTTGGTAATAAACCGTATAATCGTTTTCCTTTGGGAGAGATTATCATTGCTAATTATCGTATTAGGATCGAGATTGAATCTTGAGAGGAGCTATATTAGAGCATCTGTAAGCAGGAGTTGGAATGAAGACACCCGACTTACACCCATTGTGAGTTGGACATGTCTTTTAGGTTTAAGGTTTCCTATGATGACAAACCTAACCTTACAAAATACTCGACCCGCGAGACCTGAAATGATTGTTGAAATTAGGATCTGATTATTGACTACCGGTAGTGGGCAGGCGGTTATGTGAATAAGAATTGTAGATCTTGAAGTGCCAGATGGGTAGCGAAGTTATGCCAAAAATTTTAACCATGGAAAAATGAATTGATGATCTGAAAGATCATGGGATATAAGTCCCCGTTGTATGGGACCATTGAGATGATGTAAAAGATTGGTTTGAAAGGCATTTAAGCTGGATCTACCCTAGGACTTCAAGGGCTACGTGAATTATGTTTCGTATATCGAACTTGATAAAATGTCTATCAAGTGAGAATCTGATCACTTCTTGATGAAGTTTAGATCGGCGAAAAGTTGCATTCATCAAAAACCCGTGAACATCATGGATAGAGAAAGTAAGTCAACATTAAGCCTGATCTTATTCCCGTAGTTATGTTTGATGAAACTCGCGTTTTGAAATGAATTACACTTGTGAGAAAAGACCGAATGTGGAGGAAATACCCACATGGCTTTAACTCTATAAGAAGCGAGTAGTAAGATAAGATGATCTTTGAGGACAAAGATCCTGTTTAGGGGTAAATGCTGTGACAATCCGTCAATTTATGGTTGATACTTTATTCTCAAATGTTATTTAAAAACATTATTTTAATGTTATATTATGAACTCACTTATTTTTGGGAAGAAATTTGGATTTACGTCTTGAAGTAGCATCGACTACGTCTAAACCGGAGGATTCTACGTTACGTGCTTACGTTTACATACACCGTCTTTGGTGACAGTCCGACATTTCAGGAAATAAATTTATCCGTGAATATTATATTGGAGTTTTAAATTTGTGCTGGTTCATAAACTCACGAATTTACGAGAAGAGATTAGGACTTACGTGAATAATTTAACGTCCTTTACGACTAAACCGGAAACCTTAGGATTACGTATTTACGTTTTCGAACTCCGTTTTTGATGAGATTATTTTTATTAGATTCCTTTTGTACCGTTGATCCATAATTTATAAAAACGTTTTTCGTAAAACGAGCCGAGGGCACGCAAATCGAGGAAACTAGAATCGAGGAGTACCCGTAAATAATTGGGGATGAGACAAAACAAGTTTTGCCCCACCCCCACTCATAACCGGCCAAACAAAGCCACCCACACCCTTAGGTGTCTAACTTGCAACAAAATAAGTTTACACTTGTCCATTTTAGCTTCACAAGTAAGCTAACTAACCACAAAACTAGCAACTAAAACCATTTCTTCCATTATTCAACATGCAAAACACTCTCATCTCTCTCTCTACTCCTTGATGCCGTCCCATATCATCACCACAACACCCCATTCATACAAAATTTTAACCACAAACATTTGTTATAATTAACATATGTTAATCTCCATTCAAAGAGATGAAGATTGGTGCAAGTTTTAACATCTAGAAAGAAGTTTTCAAAGGAGTTAAGGGATGATTTTCCATGAGAAGCTTATGAAGATTTGGTGATCTTAAAGTGATGTTGGCTTATCACAAGTCTTGCCATCAAAACCAAGCCTTGTTCATCAAAAACTCATCTTTTCATCACTATGGTGGTATAAGGATCATTATTCCTATCCTTCTTGTTATTTTGATTATGTAATCTTATATTTTCTTTTACTTATGTATATGTATATGATGATGAATGATGATTAAAAATATTATGTGGGGATTTGGTGTTGATAGATTTGATTAAAAAGATAAGAATCTACATGAAAAAGGTGTTAAAATCATGATGTAAGGACTAGGCTGTATAAAACAGTGAAGAAACTTATGATAACCTGTTAAAATAGCATAGATTATTAAAGAAACAGTAAGGTATATGATTTTCACACATGTGGTGAGTTGGCCATGCAATGGAATCATTAGGATGAGTGAGATATGATCAAAATAATATTAGAGTACAAATCTGCATAGACTGTTTTGGACGATTTTTATAAAATACTTAGAGGCTGATTCAACAGTATCCATAGTAGAGTTAAATGGAGAACATATCATGTAGTTTAGGTCATAAAAATTTGGACTTCTATCTCCATATAGAACTCTAGATATGGCTGTTTTGGTGAACATGAAATTTAAAATCAGATTTGTATAATAAAAACTTATATAATATAAACACTCACTTATATATTTATAAAATATATACACATGAAAACCCACTAACAATTAATAGTAATTATAAATAAGAATTTCATATATTATGATATAAAATAAGACATTTTTATAAATTACAAGTATAAAATATTTTCCATGTTATACAACTATAAACATGATTTTTACGTCTTTTCGGCTAGTACCGAAAGATTAACGTTTTTATCAAATAAAACTTAGACGGTCGGACCCGTCTAATGTAAACTTTTATAAACTCACATACTGATGTATAAACATATATAACAAGTAAAAACCGATAAACCCGAACCTTACAACATATAGACATTAACGGGCCAAAGTAGCCTTATTGGACTATAAACCCGACTAGGTAGTAAAACACTTATAAACTTATTTATTGGGCCTAACCCATTTGGGCCCAACATGAAAAGTATAATACTGATAATAAAAGTATAATTGGGCTAATAAATAGTATTGGGCTTTTAATAGGCCCATTGGACTTCAAAATGTAAACAAGATTGAACTAGTATAACTAGTCTTGAAAATTTCCAACACATAACACTAAAATAAGTAAATGAGAATATATAAACCCACTTGATCATCATATATATAAAATCATCATATGTATACATAATTGTTATTTTTATAAAGTCATTGGACATGAGTCTAAGACGAGTATTATTTTTCTAGGTTTTCCGTGATTGAAGCACGTATCGTACATCCGAATTGCCGATAACCCGCTTTCCCACATCAACATGAGTTCATAGCCTCGCACTCTTTTAAATGTTTTTATGAAATGTTTTATAAACCCGTGAGGGAGATAACATGTTAGTTTTTATGAAATAGGACACTAGTTGTCCCGATTGTTTGTTTATTGATTTGGACCCGAATGATTGTATGGCCCGATGAATGATTAAATGACCCGATAGATGAAATGAAATGGATTATTAAAGTTAGGTTATGTCACTAAAAGTCCCATTAGAATGAATTTTGAACTACCGGGATTTGGTAGATGCTTATGCATATAATAGTACTATTTGGGGACGATCACCCCTGTTCGCGCCTTGACGGTTGATCCCCGTCGTGCCACATTGATTGGTAAGCGAATTTATGTATGAGAAGATTTACACAAGCGTGATTATTGTGACGACACGCTAATTTAGATGGGCAAATGAGTTTCGGGCTAGCTACCAGTTGTTTTTGTAGTAAGCTAACAATGTCATGCGGCTTATAATAATCCAATTAACGAAATACTGCTATACGCACCGAATTACAATAGATTGCCTGACTAGCAATACGGGGTCATATTATTGATATTATGTTTGTGTTTTGGTTTTACATAACCATATTCATATAACGGTTTTTATTTAACTCTACACGACGTTATAAAAACGTATTGTATGATATTTTTACGACATTGGTTCGTATAATGATTTTGAAGGCGAAAGCCTATATTATGATTTTTGATAAGGATTTGTATAAAATGACTTTGGCTATTTTATGGCCTATTACAATGATTTGTACAAAATGATTTTCGGAAATAATTTTATACCGATATTATATTGATGGATTTTATTAAACTCTATGAATTCACTCGGCGTTATCGCTGACCTTTTCATTTAACATGTTTTATCTCAGGTACTTGAAGGTAATTCTTGGGAAGACGACAAGAATTCATGTCCCGCACTTAAATAGTAATTTCCATTCAAATGCTTTGTAAAACCTGTATGAAATACAATGACTTGGGACCTATGTAAATTTGATATTTATAAATGGAAATGTTTTATTATTAAACGACGCGATTTTTAAGTGTTGTCTATGATGTGAGTAATGTGCTATCCCGTAACACCAACTAGTCTTCCGCTGTATTGAATTATGTAAATTTGGGGGTGTTACAAATGACAAGTAGTAAGTGTAATGATAATGAAAGTAAGTAAAGAGTAAGGAAAGAAACAACCTATAGGAAGACACCAAGATTTATAGTGGTTCGGCAACAAAGCTCTATCCTTGTTCCTACTCTACTCCTCGAGTACACCTACTCGAGATTTCCACTATATCCACAAGTTCCCTTCTTAGCGGAGAAAACCTTACAACGTCGCTTACATTATTTTCCGACACGAAGCTAAATGTCGAGACCTAATCTTAGCTAGGACCAATCTACACAACGTTGCCTACTTCACCATTTTACGACACAAGGCTAAATGTCGAGTTCTAATCCAAAAGCTAGAACCAATCTTCACACGTCGCCTATTTCACCATTTTCTGACACAAGGCTATATGTCGAGTTCTAATCCAAAGCTAGAACCAATCTTCACGACTCTTCACTTTGAAGCTAAGTGAGAACTTACACAACTCACACACAAATCACTTTGTAGTTTAGTGATAACTAACACACTACACATTACAACTCAACTAAACATATCCAAGTACACACATGTAACTTGGATTTACACAAGACAAATTCAAGCACACACATATGCAATGGATTTACAAAACACTAATCCAAGTATTCACAAATAGCTTGGATGAACACAACTAGTCTAAGTATTTACAAATACATTGGATCTACACAAGACACAAATAAACAAATGATGAACATGACTAGATCTTTAGGAGAGGATGATCTTCATCAAGGCTTCATCTTTAATCACAACACAAGTGTGTGAGTGATCTTCTCTTTGGACAAGGTAAAGAAGGGGATAAAGAGGATAATCATAAGTAAACATCCTTAACACATTAAGTGATCATTTACAAATAATTAGCATTAAGAAAGGAGAAAGAGAGCTGAAAGAAATGTCCAAAAAAGGTTGTGGAAAATGCAAATTTGATCCACTATTTATAGAAGACAAAAACCAACGGCTAGCTGCACGCGGTTCCTTATTGACCTAGGCGGTTCCTTATCAATAAAGAACCGCATAGGTACTTAAGGAACCGCGGATGTAGACTCTGCTCCTTTTTGTCTTTTAGTGGGGTAGAAATATCTGAGGTAGTTTAAAACCTTCAAAGGATATTCTTATGGCATTTGGAATATACCATATTCAAATTTACATTTTCCATTTTAATAAAACATTTTCTTAAAAAGAAAGTTTATTAAAAATCTTTTGTCACATTTGACAGAAATGAATTTTAAGGCTAATCACTTTTAGGATCACTAAGCATGATTAAGATATGTTAGTGTAACGACTATTACCTTGATGATAGTGTTTGTTAGATAATTCGTTTTACGAATGTGTTTGACTATAAATGTCTTGTATAGTTTGTTGTGATCAAAACTAAGAAACATTAGTTAACACTAATAATGTTTTTAGTCATTACTTGCATTAACAATCTCCCCCTTTTTGATTACGACAAATTATAAACTCATTTATGTAAAATACAATATTATTCGAATTATTAACGAGTTTATTCACTATCATTTCTCCCCCTTTGTCGAAGCAAAAAGGTTAGCACAAGTCTTTGGAGAAGAGAAGAATTGACTTTGCTAGTAGCTCCCCCTTGGTGCTTACTCCCCTTGCTTGGGGCACCAAGTGAAAGAGCTAAGGTGAGATGCTACACAAAGGTTAGAATAGAGAAAAGAAACACCAATGTATATATGTGCACTACCTACTAAATAACTTGAGAGGGAGGAAGAAAATAAATCTCAAATTAGAAGTAAGTATTTCCTAAGAATGTCCAAGGAGTGTGTGTTGACAAGATCAAAGTTCAATTGGTGGAATAGAGGAAGAAAAGAAACATCGGAACCAATTGGAATGATTAAAATGTCAAAGGGTTAAAGATTTAGAATGTATGGAATCACCCATAAGCAATTTTAAATTTTAACCATGATTAACTCTTTAACAAATGTGTGAAAAAGAATTATCGGGAAAAAGATAACACACATAACGTTCTTATTACACAGATATGAAAGAACATATAAGAGAAATATTCATACCCACAATATGAATATTTAAATCAAAAAATATGTAAAATAATCCACAAAGCATAAACTACTCTATTAGTGATAATCTTCCAAGATTGCTTAAGCTTTATTGACTCAAACAACTAAAGTACAAAATGTGCCTTAGTTGGAAAAGAAAGACGACAAGGCATCATTCGAAGTTTTGTTTACGGGAACGAAAACATTGAGAGCCGGTCGAGTGAGAAGGAATTCAAGGAAATTTAGCTTGTCATAAACATGAGCAAGTTCAATTTGTTGAAATCGACAACAAGCACATAATGATCCATCATGCAAAACAAAGTCGTTAGATGGGGGAGGACCATCAAGATGAGAGTTTGGTGGAGAGGGAGATAATGGATAAGAGATGTTTTCACAATGCCTAGTGAGGTTTGGGAAAGAAGATAGGTCATTTAGTTGTAGAGTGTTGAAAGGTTTTGGTGGTGGTGGAAGAATTTCCTTTTCTCCGGTAATTGGATTTATAGAGTAAGTCTCATTATTTGATCAGAGAGAAAGGAGAATTATTAGAGGATTTAGGAGAAGAGGAATCATGAGGATTCTTGTTTTTATTGATCCAAACGGGTCAAATCGAGATTTTCGGTTTCTTTGAAAGCTTAGAAGAAGAACCTTTAGGTTGAGAAGATTGTGACAAAGATATGTCAAGGTTAAGAATGGAAGAGTTAGACATTGTGAGGGATGAAGAGGATAACTCCCAAAAGAGAAGAATTTAAAGAAAGTAGACAAGGCAAAGATTTGAAATGAAAACAAAAGGTTTTAGGTAATGTTTAGCCAAATTAGGTAAACAAAGAATCTTGACAAAAGCAGTGGTCAAAGAAGAAAGACAAAAAACGAGCTAAAAACAGGCTTGCTGACTGCGGTTCCTTAAAGGGACCGACAATTCCTTATTGATAGGTAATCGCGTGACTGCTATGGAGCCGCACATAGTGGACTTGAAACCATGATTTTTCAAGATTTTGAAGAAATATAAGGCTCTTTCAAAAATTTGCAAATCTTGGATTTTTACCTCTTTTAGAACTAGAATATGCTAGGGTTGCATAAAAGCAACACACTAACAAAGAATGTCTTGACAAAGGGTGACAAAATATTTAGATAATATTTTGAACCAATTTTTAGTCAAGTTTTAGAGGTTGTGATAGATTTAGGTTCAATTTTAAATAAACTGAAGTTGATTAATGTGAGCACATAGGTTGAAACACACAAAAACTAAATCCATAGATCATCTTCATGAAAAACTCATGAAGGAAGGGAAATACAAGAAAAGAAATAACAACTAACTAATACAAAGTTAGCTAAACTAGTTCTTAATAGCATAGTCTTCCTTTGCTTGAATTTCCTTAAAAACATTTATTTTTGAAAATCATCATTCATCTCCTAGGAGGAGGAGGCATGGAGAACAAGGTAAGCAAGAAATATTGCAACCTCCTCTGGAGACCAAACATCTCCAACCTTAGGTTTTGAATGATATAGTTGTTATAGAGACAACATGGACAATTAGTTCCATGAGCTTCTAGAAAACCAAAGAAGTAAGGATCACCCATGAAGAGAGAAATGGGAATACCCAAAAGTGGAGTGTTTGTTGGAGGAGGAGGTGGTGGAGGCATATTGTCCAAAGGTGATATGGGTGAATTTGGTGGAGGGAAAGGAGAGGTAATCATAGGCTCAACAACAAAGGGAATGCTTTGAAGAGGTTGAGGTTGAGTATTCACATCCAAGGGAGGACTAGGAGTGAAGGGCGAGGACAACTCATTCATTATTGATTGGAATGAGGAAGAGGTAGAACCATGTGAATGGTTGGTACCATGAGTTGAGTTGGTCTTGCATGGAGCAAGAGGTGGTGAAGGTGATGAATAAATGAGAATAGGAGAAGTCTCATTCTTGGGTGTATGGACAGATGAAGAACCAAGTTTGGGTAACTTAATCTTGATCTTAAGGTTTCTTTTGGAAGAGGATATTTTGGGAGAGTTAGATGTTCTAGTGGACACCATGGTTGTGAAGAGGTTTAGAAAGAAGTTTAAGGGATGAATAACAAGATCAACCAAGAAGGGTTTGTTGGAAATACGTTTTTCATATTAAGAAAGTCTCGGTCACTCCAACAATATAGTTATAGGCTCGTAGTATAAGTTTAATTGTTATTTACATTAGCCCTATCCATGAGCATGTTCAAGGGCCAGAGGCCCAAGTCCACTAAGGGACTTGGTATATAAACCCCTTTCCACCATGGAAAGGGGTGTTGGTTGTTTACTTATCATTTTACATAATACAAGTTTTCTTTCTTTCTCTCTCTAGTTTTGTCTCTCTAGAAAACAACAACCCTCTTATTTAGATCTTAGATTATCATATTTCTACAATTGGTATCAAGAGCCATGGGGTGATATAAGGTTTTTTCTTGTGTTTTTTAGTTTTTATACTCTTTTAATCAAGATATATTCGTGTTTTCAATTTTTTTTTTGTGTTTTTCACCACAAAATCTTTCTTACAAATTGCCTACATAGTTGTGGTAGGGATTTGTGATGTTCATATTGGTGATTTTCATGAAAAATTGATAGTTTTGGCTTGATTATTGGGTAAAATTAGAAGGTACAAATTTTTTTTCTTTATTCGGGATATAAGGGTTTAAGAAGTCGGGATACAAGGGTTTTCAAGTTATTCTGAACTGTGTAATAGTTGGTTATTCCGAATTACCAGTAGAGAAATATTCCGGATTAAGTATTGGGTATCATATTCCGGATTAAGTACTTGACACTTATTCCAGATTAAGTACTTCACAGATTCCAAATTAGATCACTGATTCACATTCCGGATTAGATCACTGATTCACAGGTTTCGAATTAGATCACCAATTTACATATTCCGGATTAAGTACTTGACACTTATTCCGGATTAAGTACTTCACAGATTCCGGATTAGATCAATGATTCACAGATTCCGAATTAAGTTCTGCTTCACATTCCGGATTAATTACTTAAGAGTTATTCCGAATTAGATCAAGGTTATACATTCTGAATTAGTTCAAGATTATACATTCCGGATTAGATCAAGGTTATACATTCTGGATTACGTTCAGGTTACATATTCCTAATTGTGTATTGACTGTGTCAAGTTTTGGACTTGTAATTTTTGGAAGAATTCTACATCAACTCACAACAAATTTCACAACTTTATTTCATTGCTCGATCAAAAGATAATCTTTTTTCCATAAAGTGTTCAAAAATGAATCCTCATTCATTTATGCCGACAATGACATCGCTTACCGATATTTCTATCATCAAAGACTTATTTGAAGCATGGCAAGGTCGCATGAGAACTTACATTATGGGCAAACCCAATGGGAGACTTATGGTTCAATCCATTGAGAAAGGTCCACTCGATTGGGGAGAAGTTACTGTCGACAATGTGACTCGGCCAAGGTTATTTCATGAATTAACATGCTAACAAAATCATTGCCGATGCGGATGAAAGGGCCGTTCATACCATACTTCACGCTCTTCCACCCGACATCTATCGAATGGTAAGAGAACACACAGTGGCAAAGAATCTTTGGGATCGCTTAAATGTTTTGTTACAAGGGACTTCACTAACCAAGCAGGAAAGAGAGTGTCAACTTTATGACTTGTTCGATAGGTTCATATACATTCCAGGGGTAACACTTCATGACTACTACTGGCGTTTCACTACGTTGATGAATGACTTGAGTGTGTATAATCTAAGGATTTCTCAATTTCAACTCAACACCAAGTTCTTGAATACGTTACCCCAAGAGTGGAGCCAATATGTCAGTGATGTTAAAATGATTCGGGATTTGCACAAGTCAAATTTAGATCAAATCTATGCTTTCTTGCAACAACACGAGAAGCACGTGATCCAGAAACGCATCTCTCAAGGATCTTATTCAAAACCATTGGCGTTAATGGCAAATCATCCAACTTTGTCATATCACAACTCTCCGTATGCTATGCGACAACAATCTTCCTATCAGCCTTTGTATCAAACTCCAAGCTTTCCGCGGTATTCGATTCTTCCACACCTACATTATATCAACAATTTCAGAAACCAGCATTATCATCACAACGTGCTCAACAACCACCTATAAATCCTGCTATCACTTATCAGCAACATGAAGTTCCTCAACCTCACTACTCACAACATGTTAGTACTCCTTCCAGTGTGTATGTGGCTCCACCAACACCGGTTTTCTACTATGATGATGAAGTTCCAATTCCTGAGATCAGACAAGGGGATGATCCTACTTATGTTCTTGCACAAATGTCTGCCTACATAGCACAAACGTTGAACAAAAGAGGTTATAGAGGACCACCTCCAACAAACAATCAGTTGAGAACTTCTTCTAACTCTCGTCAACAAGCAACAATTCAAGATGGTAGAGTTACCGTGTAACCACTTCAGGGGAGACCAAGCTCATCTAATATTGCTGCACGCCCATTCAACACTGCTTCAAGAGGAAACAACAGTGGCAAAGTCAAGATGATTATCTGCTATAATTGTAAAGGGGAAGGACACATGGCTCGAGAGTGTAAGCAGCCAAAGAGGAAAAGGGATAGCACATGGTTTCAGGAAAAGATCTACTTGGTTAATGCTCAAGCACAAGGACGAGAGCTCGATGAAGAAGAGTTAGCATTTCTAGCAGATCCAGGAGTTGCGGAAACTGACGGACTCACAGCAGCCATCACGAACAATGCCGCATATCAATGTGATGATCTTGTTGCATACGATTCTGACTATGATGATCTCAATACCGCCAATGCAGCTCTCATGGCAAATCTTTCACTTTATGGAGTTGACACAATTTCTGAGGTACCAAATATTGCCAATAATACTAGTATTGTACCTTATCAGGTTGAGCAAGTGCCTGAGTATCCGGAACAGCCTCCGGTGGTTAGTAACTCAAACAAGGCGACAAACAATGATAGCAATATCAATGCAAGTCCCGAGACTTTGAGTAAAACGCAACCGGGAGCTATTACGTCTACAAATTCGTTTGCTCAACAAGATTTGGTTATGGTGTCGGCATCTATGCTTGGCCAAATGAATAATGCGGTCCTTGAAACCCTTGGTGTTAATCAGACATTATCTGCCGAGCTTGCTTTGTATAAGGAAAAGGTTAAAACCGTGGAATTAACTCCAGTGACCACTACCTTAACCAATCCTGAATTTGATAGGTTTAGGAAAGTCCAAATGGATAGTTTGCTAGAAATTGAGAGTTTAAGAGCAAATATTTCAAAAGAACTTAAAGAAAAAGAGTCAGTCGTTAATAATTTTCAAAAACTACAAACGGATTTCGAAATTCTTGAGTCTAAAAGGGTTGAAACGGAAATTAAAGCGTCTGAGAAAGTTAAAAAGACTGAAGTTTTGCTTTTAAAACAATACTCTGCTTCACATTTAGTACACTTGTTTCATTCTTCTTTTAAGGAATTCACTCTATCGCGTCTAATAGACCTACCACCTAACCCAGGGTATGCAAAGCAAGCATTTAAACACAACCCACGACTTTATGATGCAACAAAGTTAGGATTGGTCTTAGATCCGATTGTGTTTTCAAATGAATATGAGAATATGTCACTACATGAAGAGAATCGGTCAAAAGTAATTTATACATATCCTGAGTATGATTATCAACAGCTTAATAAAGAGAATGAACAACGGTCTTAGAATTCGCTTTAATATGCAAAGGGAATTTATCCATACACCAACTTACATGCCTACTAGAGAAAGCCTTAGTATATTTCCTACACTTGTCAATTCGGATGAACCTAAGGAAATTCCAAAGGATCTTCCGCCGGTAAGTACGGTATTGCTAAGCTTGAAAGAGATTAGGAGATATCTTATCGACTTTGACAAGGTCATCACGGAATGTACGACTTCAACGACTCAAACCGCTGGAGAATGGGCTTTCAAACACATGAAAACGGTGTTTGAGAAAGAGATCGTTCCGGTTGTAAACAATGTTAAAGAAGGTCTTCTAGATCTTGGGGACAATCTTAACTTTGAAGTGGGTGAAGTTTGTTAGAAATACGTTTTAACGTATATTAGAAGTATCGGTCACTCCACAATATGATTTATGTTGTAATAGCTCGTAGTTAACAAATAGTTAATTGTTACTTATTAAGTTAAGTAAGAACCGGTCCATGGGCTTGTCATGGACCGGCCCAAGCCCAATATTGCTTGGAAGTATAAATACCCCTTTCCACCATGGAAAGCGGTTGGTTGTTGTTCATTTGAAACTTTCATATTAATAAAATCACACATAGTTTCTCTCACTTTCTCTCTCTAGTTTCTCTCTCTAGAAAACATCAACCCACTTCATAGATTCATAGGTTATCAATATTCTACATTTGGTATCAAGAGCTATGGGGTGATTTAAGGTAAGGATTGTGTTGCTTTTTTAGTTTTTGAATCAATTAGTGATCTTTAGAAAAAATAAATCTTGAATCTTGTTGTTTTTGGTGTTTTTGTTATTGGGATTGATTGATAAGGATTGGGTTTAGCTTATTTTGGTAAAAATCATAAAACTTTTTGTGGTTTTTGATCAAAAAATTTGATTTAAAGCTGTTTACAAAGTCTCGAACTGTTATTTCCAGTTTATTCCGAATAGACATTCCGAATAGGAAAGGTTTCCGAATAGCAGGTTTTTTCCGAATAGACTTTCCGCATAGAAGACTTTCCGAATAGCTAAATTTTCCGAATAGCCAAAGATTTTCCGAATAGCTAAATTTTCCGAATAGCCAAAAACTTTCCGAATAGCTTTCCGAATAGCCAACATCTTTCCGAATAGCCAAAAACTTTCCGAATAGCCAATACTTTCCGAATAGCCAAACTTTCCGAATAGCTTTCCGAATAGCCGATCATTCCGAATAGCAAGTTTTCCGAATAGCCAATAGCCAAACATTCCGAATTGAATAATTATTCCGCATAAGCAATTTTCCGCATAAGGTTTATTCAGCATAGGGTCTATTACGAATAGGGCATTTTCAGAATAGGGTTATTCCGCATAGGGTTATTCAGTATAAGGGTTTTTCAGCATAGGGTTATTCCGAATAGGGATTATTCCGAATAGGATTTATTCTGAGTAAGGGTTATTCCGTATAAGCAAGTTCAAGGGGTATTTGAGTTTTTTCGACGATCTTTAGTGGATTTAATCTTGATTTTAACCAACACAACACAAATTCTCAACCTTTCTTCACTGCTCGATCAACCAATAATCTTTGAGTCTTTTAAGTGATCACAATGAATCCGAGTTCATTAATGCCTCAGATGACATCTCTTACGGATATCTCAATCATAACGGGAACTGATAGTCATCCACCGATGCTTATTAAAGAGGTGTTTGAGGCATGGCAGGGCCGTATGATGCAATACTTGAAGGGCAAACCAACATACGGAAGGCTTATGGTCAAATCGATTTTGAATGGTCCACTCGACTATGGTACCATTGTGGCAAATAACGTGTCTCGACCAAGAGAATATGAAGAACTCACACCGGCACAACAACTCATTGCTGATGCTGATGAAAAGGCTCTACAGACTCTTCTCCAAGCTCTTCCGCATGATATTTATCGCATGGTAAGTCAATATACGGTTGCCAAAGATTTATGGGAACGTCTAAAGGTGTTGCTACAAGGTACGTCTCTTACCAAACAGGAAAGGGAATGTCAGTTGTATGATCTGTTTGATAGATTCACGTACAGCCCAGGGGAAACACTACACGACTATTACTTCAGATTCACTACTCTAATGAATGATCTGAATGTATACAATCTCGTGATTGCTCCATTCCAGGTTAACACCAAGTTCTTGAATACTTTACCTCAAGCTGAATGGGGTGAGTATATTACCGATGTTAAGTTAACCCGGGATTTGCATAAGTGCAATTTAGATCAAATCTATGCTTTTCTTCAGCAGCATGAGAAACATGTGATTATGCACCGTTCTCCTCGAGGTATGTACCCTGATTCCTTAGCTTTGATGGCGAATCAACCAAGCTTGTCACACAACAACACACCTTATATCTTGGGACATCAAGCCTATCATCCATCACCTTACATGACACCAACCTTCCCCCAATACTCGATTCTACCGCAACCACCCACCTCACATCAGCAACAATATCGGTTTAATGCACCTTCACCACAGTATGCTTCGCAACTTCAACCAGCAAACATTGCACCTTATGCTCAGCCTTCATATTCTTCTTATCAAGAGAATGCAGCATATCCAACAAGCTACCCTGATCAAATGAGTATTCCTTCTAGTGATTATGCAGCCCATCAAGACCAAGCAATGTATTGTGATGATGAGGAAGTCCCCGTTCCTGTATTCAAACAAGGTGCTGACCCAGTTGAAGTGTTAACCACTATGTCTGCTTATCTCACAAGGACTTTAAGCAAACGAGGATTTAGGGGATCAGCTCCTACCAACAATCAGTTGAGGAATTCATCCAATTCTCGCCAACAAGCTACTATTGAGAATGGCAGGGTAATGGTTCAGCCTATTCAACCATATCAGGGGAGACCTACCACATCAACTACCAATGCTCGCACGGTCAATCAGGCTCCAATGGTCAATCCTGCTCCACAGGCTAATTCCACAGGCAAGTTGAGAATGATTACGTGCTACAACTGCAAGGAAGAGGGTCACATGTCCAGGGATTGCAAGAAACCCAAGAGGAGAAGGGATGGACAATGGTTTGCAGAGAAAATCTATCTGGTGAATGCTCAGGCATAAGGAAGGGAACTTGATGAAGAGGAGCTTGCATTTCTTGCTGATCCAGGGATTGCTGAACAAGACGTTGTCACTACACAGAATGCAGCTTACCAAGCCGATGATCTTGATGCGTATGACTCAGACTGTGATGACTTTCAATCTGCAAAGGCTGCTCTTATGGCAACTATCTCCAGCTTAGGGCCAGAAAAGAGATCTGAGGTACTTATTAATACCACCGATAATACCACTGATGCTAGTATTCAACCACATCAAGTTGTGCAAGAGAGTGCTGATTCGAATGAGTCTTCGGTGGTGAGTCTTTCAAATGAGGAGACAATCAATGATAGCAATATCAACGTGAGTCCCCAGACTTTGAGTGAATCACAACCGGGAGCCATTTCACATACGCCTACTCCTGCTCAACAAGATTTGGTCATGGTTCCTGCTACATTACTTAGCCAAATGAATGTTGCCCTCTTAGAAACCCTAGCTAAGAACAAGAATTTGTCTGATGAGCTTACCTTAAGCAATGAGAAAGTTCAAACCTTGGAATTAGTGCCTTCGTCTAGTGTTCTAACTAATCCCGAATATGATCACTTTCGAAACAAACAAATGGGTCACTTGCAAGAAATTGAAAACTTAAGAGCAAATCTTTCTAATGAACTTAAAGAAAAAGAGTTAGTGGTCACTAATTTTCAAAAACTTCAAACGGATTTTGAGTCACTCGAGTCTAAGAAGAATGAAATGGAGATTAATGCTGCTAATAAGATTAGAAGTCTAGATTACTTGCTTTTAAGACAATACGCTGCTTCTCAACTAGTGCACTTATTTGATGCTTCGTTTAGAGAATTTAACTTATCACGTCAAAAAGGCCTTCCCCCTAACCCACGGTATGCAAAACAAGCTTTAAGACATAGTCCTAGACTTTATAATGCAACCCAATTAGGATTTGCCTTAGACCCGATTGTTATTTTTGATGATCGCACAAGTAAGGATCTAGTTGATGAGGATCGGTCATACAATTCTGCAAAATATCCCGAGTGTGACTATTTTAAAATGAATCAGGAGCTTGCTAAAACGGATTTTAGAATTCGCTTCCATATGGACAAAGATCTCATTACAGCACCAACCTACATGTTGAATGAAGAAAACCCTAGTACATTTCCTACACTTGTCAACATGGAAGGTCCTAAGGAAATTCCAAAGGATCTCCCACCTGTTAGCACTGTTTGGTTAAACTTGCAAGAGATTAATCAATACTTTACTAATTTTGACAAGGTCATTTTGGAATGTACGACTTCAAATGGCCTAAACGCCGGAGAATGGGCTTTCGAACACATGAACGAGGTGTTTAAAACTGAGATCAATCCGTTTGTTGAAAGTCTAAAAGGAAGTTTTGCATCTCTTAAAGAAAATCTTGTGTTTGAAATTGGTGAAGTTCAAAAAGTGTTTTATGAAATGGACACCGCTTACGAACTACAACTAATTGAAAAAGAAAAGATTTTAACCGAATATGACCGATTCTTGTCCGAAGTAATCTCGTGTGATGTGCTTACTACTGTAAATGTTAATTATTCGAATGAGCTTAGCTATGATTAATTGTGATGTTGTGAATATATGTGATGATGTTTGTGATCTCTCTGTAAATGTTGCTGATACTGTAAATGAGGTAGATAATCATTCTTGTCACGAATCTAACGCTGAGTTTTTAAAGCTACAAGATTCTTACAATTTACTTTCAAAATGCTTTAATCAACTAGAACAACATTGTATATCTTTAGAATTAAAGCAACAAACTCAAAATGAGGATCTTTTGAAATCAAATAGTTGTGAAAATGGTGTTGAGACGAGTGACAAGATGATTGCAATTGTTAAGGCATTAGAGGAAGAGATTATGAGATTGAAGAGAGATGTGTCATCAAATGAAACATTAAAATTGGAACTAGAGGCCGCAGAGTCTAAAAACCAGGTCTTAGAAATTAGACTTTCGTATGTTCTAGGGGAGATGGATCGAACAAGACAGGGACTATCCGCTCTTTATGGTTCACTAGAAGAACGCTTCGCTTTTAATGCGGCACAACAACAATCTTATGTTGAACAACTGAACCAAAAGTGCGAGGAAATCTCTGACTTGAACATCCTGCTCATTGACAAAAATATGGTTTTGGCCGAGTTAAAGGAGACACTTCTTCTCACCAGACAAGAAGTTGTTGATAACTCAGCTACCGACTCTGCACCGTCCACTAGTGCTCCAACAACCAAGTCAGTAGTGCTTTATAAGAACCCGCTTCATAAGAGAAACCCGGTTACCTATGATGATTATATGAGGAATGCCATTAAGCATGTAGATCTTGTTAGGGATATTTTAGACGATCTTTATGCCTTAGATCCCTCAAGTAGCTACTATTATTCGGCTCATGAATATATTAAGCGAGTTCAATATTGCTTAGCATATTTGCAATACATAGGTAAACCAGGCTCTGCACTACTCACTAATAGGCCCATTGCTGTAACTCCATTTAATAAGACTCCATGAGCAAAACCGTCATTGGCACAATCAAGTAAGGCACCTTTAAAATCTGTTGCTAATGTTCCCACTTTGCCTTCTACAGGTTTAAAAGAGACTACTAAGGCTAAAGGATCGCCACTCAAGAAAGATAAGATCAAGCCCTCCACTAGTAGTGCCAAAAAGAAGGAAGTAGAAGCTCACCATAGGAATGTTAGTTCAGTTTTAAATAAAAAGAATCATGTTAAGACTAAAAGCTCTGCGCTTGTGCAGAAGCCAACACCATTCGTGAATTCTAATTTAAATTGTTGGAATTGTAATGAATGTATGTTTTCCCAACGTCATGATTTGTGTCTTATTGATCATGTGAATGAGATGAATGCCCTTAAGAATGGTCTTGAATGGAAGCCAACGGGTAAAACTCGTGCCCAGGTTGGCTGGCAATGGCGTCCCACTGGTAGGACCTTTACATTAGATGGAAAAATGTGCCCTTTAACTAGGAATGCATCCATTGAGGTTAGGTCTGAGCGTCCTTTAGTTAGGAACACTCGCACTCAAGTATGGAAACAGCGCCCTTTAATTAGGTCAGCCCCCACTATAGTGCCCATCAGTGAAGAAATACCTCAGGATTTAAGCCAACTAGAATCTACACCACCAACTAGGAAGAAAAAGGCTAGGAAATCTAAGAAACCTAGAGTTAGCAAATCTAAGATTATTAAATCTGTACCTGCTAATAACAAGGAACACTCAGATTCCGATACCTCTACATTGTCTTCGTGTGGTGATATTTTCAGGTGGTCCAAATCATCCTGTGGTATTTGGACTCCGGTTGTTCAAAACATATGACCGAAAATCGCTCGATGCTCCGAAATTTCGTCTGCAAGTTTCTTGGTACGGTTAAATTCGGGAATGATCATATAGCAAAGATAATGGGGTATGTTGAATATCAGATTGGAAACGTGACGATTTCAAGGGTATACTATGTAGAAGGTCTTGGTCATAATTTATTCTCAGTAGGACAGTTTTGTGATTCCAACCTAGAGGTTGCTTTTCGACAACACACTTGTTTCATCCGCAACTTGGAAGGAAAAGATTTGTTGAAGGGATCTCGTGGTGCAAATCTTTATACGTTGTCTCTACGAGACATGATGGCCGCTTCTCCAGTATGTCTTCTCTCTAAAGCATCTAAGACCAAGTCATGGTTATGGAATCGCAGATTATCTCATCTTAATTTTGATGCTATCAATCATCTGGCTAAAAACGAATTAGTTCGTGGTCTTCCAAAGCTCAAATTTCACAAGGATCATTTATGTTCCGCGTGTTCAAGGGGGAAAAGTACCAAGAAATCATATAAGCCCAAAGCTAAAGACACCAATCAAGAAAAACTTCATCTTTTGCACATGGATCTTTGTGGGCCAATGAGAACTGAAAGTGTGAGCGGTAAGAAATTCATTCTGGTTATTGTGGATGATTTCTCCAGGTTTACATGGGTTAGATTTCTACGTACCAAGGATGAAGCACCGAAGGCTATCATCACTTTTCTGAAATTCATTCATGTACGTTTGAATACTACTGTCCGCCGTATTCGTACAAACAATGGCACAGAGTTCGTCAACCAGACTCTTCATGATTACTATGAAGGAGTTGGTATTTCACATGAAACATCCGCTGCACGCACTCCACAACAAAACGGTGTCGTTGAAAGACGGAATCGTACGCTTATGGAAGCTGCTAGAACTATGCTTATTTATGCGAACGCTCCATTGTTCTTGTGGGCAGAAGCTATATCTACTGCATGTTTCACCCAAAACCGTTCTATCATTCGGAAACGCCATGGAAAAACACCTTATGAGCTTCTACATGACCGTAAACCCGATGTTTCATTTTTCCATGTGTTTGGTGCTCTTTGTTATCCAAACATTAATAGTGAGAACTTGGGTAAGCTTCAACCGAAAGCCGATATAGGTATTTTCATTGGTTACTCACCGTCCAAGAAAGCATACCGAATTTACAACCGTCGTCTTGGCAAGATTGTAGAAACTATGGACACAGATTTCGATGAGCTGACAGCGATGGCTTCTGAGCAACACAGCTCTGAACCCGCACTTCATGAGATGGGAACCGGTGCTATTAGTTCCGGATTAGTTCCCAATAATCCTACTTCTACATCATTTTTACCACCAACAAGGCCCGAGTGGGATAAACTGTTTCAACCGTTGTTTGATGAATTCTTTGATCCCCCAAATGATGAAGTTCAAGCACCTGTAGTGATAGCTCCAATCCCTGAAGTTGTTGCTCCTGCAAATGAAGCTATATCAAATGCATCTTCAACTAACATTGAACCGGATGCACCTTCACCAAGTGATTCTCAACCTACACCTGAATCGTCACCCCTACTTGTGCCTAATGATGTGGAAGAGGATTCTATTGATCACGACTTAGAATATGCTCACCTGCAAGAGCTTCCTTTCTTTGGTGTAGCGATACCTGAAAACCCTTCAGCCGCGTCTACCTCAGAAGAAGCTCCCTCTATTGTTCACTCCAGACCACCTAGGATTGAAAACCATAGCACTAAATGGACGAAAGATCACCCAATTAGGAATATTATTGGAGATCTAGATCGACCAGTCTCTACACGCCATCAATTACAAGAGAGTGCACTCTATTGCTACTTTGATGCATTTCTCTCCGAAGTTGAACCTAAAAATTGGCAGCAGGCTATGACTCAATCATCTTGGATTGAAGCTATGCAGGAGGAACTAAATGAATTCCAACGACTTGAAGTATGGGAATTGGTTCCTCTCCCTGACAAGGTTAACATCCTTACTTTGTTATGGGTTTATAAGGTGAAACTTGATGAGATGGGTGCGGTATTGAAGAATAAGGCTAGATTGGTCGCTAGAGGATATAAACAAGCCTTGGGTATAGACTTTGAAGAATATTTTGCTCCTGTGGTAAGATTGGAGGCGATTAGACTATTCCTTGCGTATGCTGCTCATATGAACATGATCGTCTATCAAATGGATGTGAATACGGCATTTTTGAACGGTGAACTAAGGGAAGAAGTTTATGTTAGTCAGCCGGATGGGTTCGTCAGTACGGAGTTTCCTAATCACGTGTACAAGCTTAAGAAGGCTCTCTACGGGTTGAAACAAGCTCCACGCGCGTGGTATGATCTCCTGTCAACATATCTCATTTCGGAAGGCTTCTCCAAAGGCAAGGTGGACCCCACTCTATTCACTCTCAAGGAAGGCAACAACATGATTCTGGTATAAATTTATGTTGATGATATAATATTTGCTGCCACTAACATAGAATTGTCAAATCGCTTTGAGAAGATAATGTCCACTCGCTTTCAGATGTCGATGATGGGAAAATTTTCATTTTTCTTAGGATTACAGATTTCTCAGAATCCCAGAGGCATCTTTATTAATCAATCCAAATATGCTCTAGAATCTCTTAAGAAATATAACTTTGAAAATTGTGACCCCGTGGACACTCCAATGGTGGAGAAATCCAAGTTAGATGAAGATAGGAATGGGATTATTGTCGATCCAAAACTTTACCGTGGGATGATCGGCACCCTTCTATATCTGACTGCTAGCAGGCCTGATTTGCAATTTGCTGTATGCATGTGTGCCCGGTATCAGGCTCGGCCTACCGAAAAGCACCTACATGTAGTTAAAAGGATCTTTCGGTATCTAAAAGGAACACTTCATCGTGGTCTATGGTATCCGAAAGATTCCTCCATTGCTTTAATATCATACGCAGATGCCGATCATGCTGGATGTCAAGACACGAGGCGTAGCACTTCTGGATCTGTGCAACTCCTTGGAGATAGATTGATCAGTTGGTCTTCAAAAAGGCAGAAAAGCGCTGCAATTTCTAGCACGGAGGCTGAATACATCGCCATGTCCGGTTGTTGTGCTCAAGTCCTTTGGATGAGATCACAATTAACTGACTACGGTTTGGGATTCAACAAAATCCCGATGTATTGTGACAACAAGAGCGCCATTGCCCTTTGCTGCAACTATGTTCAACACTCCCGGGCCAAGCACATAGACATTCGCTACCATTTCATTAAGGAGCAGGTGGAGAACAGAGTGATCGAGCTGTATTTTGTCACTACTGAGTACCAGCTGGCGGATATGTTCACCAAAGCCTTATATCGAGGACGAATCGAGTTTTTGATCGACAAGCTTGGCATGAAATCATTCACTCCAGCGACTCTCAAAGAGTTGGCAGAAGAATCAGCTGAATAGTCGTGGTAAACTATTCAGAGTATCCTTTGTTCGTGATCATGTATATTATAGTAAATATATAAACCACAAAAAAGAAAGATACAAAAATATAAAACCAAGAAAAACCATAAAAAATATAAAACCTAGAAAAACCATAAAAATTATAAAATCAAGAAAAACCAAAAATATTTTTCGTTTTTAAATCGGGCATGTCTTTTAGTACGGTAATATTTACGGCTCTAGAAATGTCGATCAATATTGACACGGCGCCATAAATAGAGTCCGTATAAAAGTTGTACATTTTTAAAACATGCCCATTATGGCTTGTAGTTATTTCAGACTGCAACCCGGTTTTCATATTAAAGTCACGTATTTCCTTGGAAAATGTTGGCTCACAACGGGAATTAATTTTCTCGGGCATGATTTACAAGCCAAATCATGCAAAGGGATCAAGTTTACTTTACAACTTGGTCTAACACGAGTTAGTGTACGTCTCAGTGCATTAATTTGTAAAAATAAGAGAAATCTTATTGCCACCACGAATCGATTTTTTCAAAACATCAATTGGAAAATGTTTTTCATCATCATGTGCCTCGTTAAACAATGACTACAACTCTTTAAATAGAAAACGGGTCATCGTTTAAGGGGGAGAAAATGTTACATCATCTTTCACATCAAAAAGATCTTCAAAAGTTTTCAAGGAAATTCAAAAAGCTCATTGGTTAATGGTTAGATTGCTTTGGCATTTGTCTTGTTGTTGCTCATAAGTTTGTCGTGAATAGATTTGTGCGTGTGTTAAGATAGGTTAGTCTCTAAGGCTCGGGAATTTAACATAAGATAGGGTCAAAAATGACAAGAATTAAATCTTGAAAAACAAAAGAATTTTGATTGTAGAAAGAGGAAAAATTGAGGGATTAAACTGGACAAGGTGTCAAACTTGTAAAAAAATTTGACCTAGTCAAATTCATCCCCCCGTCTCTTCTTTTTCTTTATCTTTTCTGATTGTGTTTTTCCCTCTTTGCCGCCATTAACATACTAGATCACAAAACTCACGAAATCAAACAAAACATCTCAAAATCATTCATCTTCTAGATCAAGATCTTCAAAAGGTATCAAAACGGTTTAATCATTCCTGCAATACAAGTTAATTCTCTTTTTTTAATCGGAATCAATCAATTTAAGTTTCTGCTTAATTAGGGTTTAAATTAATTGGGGGTTTTGCCTGGGATTGATTCGGAATAGAACAAATGAACAAATATGGCCTTTAGAACACTTGAATCAAACGATTTCGTGCTTAATTAGAAAATACATAAGTGTTGAAAACATTCCGAATAGGACGGACTTTCCGAATAAGGCATTTATTCAGAATAGAAAGAACTTTCCGAATAGGAGGATTATTCCGCATAGAGAAATCTTTCCGAATAGAAGCTTTATTCAGCATAGGATAAACTTTCCGAATAGAAGCTTTATTCCGCATAGGATAATCTTTCCGAATAGAAGCTTTATTCCGCATAGGATAGTCTTTCCGAATAGAAGCTTTATTTTCCTAATAGAAAGTTTATTCCGCATAGACAGTTCTTTCCGAATAGGAATTTTATTCCGCATAGACAAGTCTTTCCGAATAGAAAGTTTATTCCGCATAGACAGTTCTTTCCGAATAAGAATTTTATTCCGCATAGACAAATCTTTCCGAATAGAACTTTATTCCGCATAGGCCTATACTTTCCGAATAAAGAAATTTTTCCGCATAAGTCTGATCTTTCCGAATAGAAATTTATTCCGTATAAGACCAATCTTTCCGAATAAAACATTATTCCGCATAGAATGTTTACCATGTCATGTTTATTCCGAATAGTGGTTTATGCTCAATTAAATGCTTATTCTGAATGAAGGATGTTTGAGTGATTCTTACAAGCTTAAGGGATTAGGTCATATGTTTAATGCTTAGGTATACAATAATAATGATATTCATTTTTTGTATGCTTCAACCTTTGTGTTTTATTTTAAGCAGAGACGATGACTAACCCTACAGTACAACAAATAAAAGACACCAGAGCCACCGCCATTGCCGAAGCCAAGACTCTAAAGTTTCTTCCAAACAACTTCCGTTTGAAGGAGGTATCTCATTCTACCCATAATGGATTTAAGGTAGGTACAGCCATACTTGATAAATCTCATCTAAAGCATGCGCTAAGGAGAAGTGCTTCAGTGCCCTATGACTACCTTTACGAGTTCTGGGCTACCAAAGAGAGAACGTCGAACAAAATCACATTTTCCTTGGACAACAAGCAACAGACGCTTACTGTGTCAGACTTCAGGAAGATCTTTGGATTTCGGCCGACACTCAAAGGCCTATCATACTCAGCCAACCCGACTAAGGACCAGATCATGGAAATGTTCACTGCCATTGGTTGTCTTGACATACGAACCATGTCTGAGTTTACTACTGCCAAAGTTGGTCAACCATGGAAAGCTATTTTTGGGATTCTAAGCCGATGTTTAACACCCAAAACAACTAGGTTTGATGCTGTTCGTCCGCCAATCATCAAGATGTTTTATGGTATGTTTAAAGGTATGGGTATTGATTATGCATCATTGCTGTGGGAGGAGTTTACTTTTCAACTCTTCACAAACACGGAGGGTAAGGTTAAAAGTTACCAGTACCCTAGGTTCATTAAGTTGATCATACATTACTTTATGGAAAACGATGCATCCATTAATAAGCGTGCAGGTAGTCATCACCACACGATGGATGATGATGATTTGGTAGACTTAAGGCAGGAGACTCATTCGAATACGGTTATTCCTGGTCCCATTCCCAGTCATCTTCTGACCGATGAGATTATCGCATCTGATGATTACAAGAACTTGCTACAAGAAATTGAGAATCAACGAGCAAGCATTCTAGCAGGTGAAGACTCATCTACCACGGTTAAGAGCAAAGGTAAACGGAAGCAAACTGATTTACCTGAACCCAAAGCCAAAAAGAAGAAGACTGCAGTTAAGAAGGGAAAGGGTACGGCTGATGAGTTAGTTCTCCACGATGAAGAAGATATTGATGATCCTGCTCTTAACAAGACTGAGAGAAAAGCAATGAAGATAGCTCTTGAAAGGAGTAGGAGAGATATGAGTGGTAGTGGTTCGGGTGCTCAGATGAATATTGAAGAAGAGTACGTGGAACCAGATGATGTTTTTGAGTTTGGATCACCTGAAAAGTATTCTACTTCGAAGGAGACATCCACCCCCCCTGCTTCAGCAAGTGTTGAAAAAGAGTCTACTCAACCTTTAGCAACTCAACTTCCACCAATACAACCCTTACCAACCAGACCGGTTTCAACACCATTTCTTCCACCACCAATAACTCCCATCCTTAGTACCGCAGTAACAACCGAGCCTATTCCATCAACCCAGAGCAGCTCTGCAACGTCTACAATGGCTGCATTGGTAATGGCCGAAATGTTGGATAAACATACGGATAATCACAAAAGAGAGATGGATGAACTTCGCCAAGAGCTACATAGACGAGTTCAAAGTGAAGAAGCATCTAGGAAAGCCCAAGAAGAGATGCTTGCTAAGTTTGCTGCCGAGATGGAATTGACGCGAAAAGCTCATGCAAAAGAAATAGCTCAAGTTAAGAAGGCTGAAGCTGATAGGCATGAAGCACGAATTACGAGACTTCGAGCTATTAAGGATAACTATAAAGAGCAGAAAGAAGCTCTTGAAGCTTCTATTGAGCAGAGAGTGAAAGAATCCGTTGAATCTCTTATGCCTAAACTGCGTGATGAGTTGAAGACACTCGTTGCTGATAACTTGATGATCAAGTCATCCAATCCTTCAGAAGCCGCCTACAAGATTGCTTATGACTTGACGAATTTTGAATTAAAGAAGATCCTCAAAGCTCGTATGAGGGAACTTGGATCGTTTGATAAATCTAGGATTCAACGGGCTCTCTTCAAATCCCTGAATGACGCTATCATGGAGGATGATAGGTTGTTCAAGACGTTTGGAAGTGTGGTACCCTACCACATTCTCCCTGAGGAAGAAAGGGAAGATAGTGAAGAAGAAGAGGGTACTAGTGAAGAAGAGGAAGAAGAAGAAGAAGAAGAAGAAGATAAGGATGATGATGATGATGAGGATGATAATGATAAGGATGATGATGATGATGAGGATGATGATGATGATGATGATGATGGCGATGATGGTGGTGATGGTAATGAGGAGAGTGTTAGGGGGAGCAACGGGGATAACGATGAGGATGATGATGGGGGTAAACAGCCTAAAGAGGGAGATAAGGTTACCAGCTCCAAGAAACCTGCTAAGTCTGGAACCAAGTCCAAGAAAGATGCAGCGCAGAAGGACAAATCAACATCAACGGAATCAAGACGATCTAAGTGGCGCCACGATGTGAATGCTACTACGGCGTCATCGATTCCTGGTACATCTATGGCTGTATCTTTACCTATTACCACTAACCCTATTAGTCCTGTTGTTGTTGCTCCTGTGATTGCAGAATCGGTAACTGAACCTGAAGCTGCACAACACTCACCCGCTCATGACACTGCCGAGATGCCTGAATCAGAACAAGCAGATGTTCACGTCTCCACTCCTCTACAACAAGACCCACAATCTACTGTTCCAAGCACAAGGGACTGGGCAGACACGTTGGAGATTGACGAGACTGCACCGCCACAGGCTTGGATCACGGCAGCGGCGCAATATGATCCGATCACAGACGCTGACAAAGATGTTTTATATCTTCGTATCCGCAGTCCGATTGACTTATGTGCATTTCTTGCTCATGAGTATAAGACTTCGGTTACTCCATCTTTGGTGAAGAAAGCGCTGAAGGATAAGAGACTTCGCGCTAAAACCCGATTGACCCAAATGGAGTTCGAGTATTATGCCGATGAGATCCTGAAAGCTCTGAACACCGTTCAACGGCCAGGTCTTCATGAATCAGAAAGAGCCCCACCTCCACTTGATCCTACTCAAGATAATCAGATTGCTCTTGACTTCTTCGTCACCAATGATCTTGTGTATCTTCTGAAGGGGTCATCAAAGTACGCAACCTCCCTGACCTTGCTGAAAGCTGCCAACTGGGGAACAATACCCTTTATCGAGGAAAAGGTAAACTGTAACACCCCCAAATTTATACAACTCAATACAGCGGAAGACTCGTTGGTGTTACGGGATAGCACATTACTCACATCATAGACAACGCATAAAAATCGCGTCGTTTATTAATAAAGCATTTCCATTCATAAATATCAAAGTTACATCGGTCCCAAGTCATTACATTTCATACAAGTTTTACAAAGTATTTGAATGGAAAATATTGTTTAAGTGCGGGCCATGAATTCTTGTCGTCTTCCCGAGAATTACCTTCAAGTACCTGAGATAAAACATGTTAAAAGAAAAGGGTCAGCGATAACGCCGAGTGAATTCATAGTGTTTAATAATTTCCATCAATATAATATCAGTATAAAATTATTACTGAAAATCATTTTGTACAAATCATTTTGATAGGCCATGAAATAGCCAAAATCATTTTATACAAATCCTTATCGAAAATCATAATATAGGCATTTGCCTTAAAAATCATTATACGAATCATTATCGTTAAAAACACCATACAATGCGTTTTTGCAACGTTGTATAGATTAAATAAAACCATTATATGAATATGGTTATAAAAAGCCTTAAAAATCATTATACGAGCCAATGTCGTAAAAACGTCATACAATACGTCTTACGACGTTGTATGAAAATAAAACTGTTATATGAGTATGGTTATGAAAACCAAAACACGAACATAATATCAATAGTATGACCCCGTATTGCTAGTCAGGCAATACTTCGTAATTCGATGCGTCTAATAGTATTTCGTTAGTTTTGGATTATTACAAGCCGCATGACATTGTTACCTTACTAAACCAAAACGGGTAGCTAACCCGATACCAATTTTGCCCATCTAAAGTAGCGTGTCGTCACAAAGGTCACGCTATTGGAAATCTTCTCATACATAAATTCGCTTACCAATGAATGTGGCACGACGGGGATCAACCGTCAAGGCGCGAACTGGGGTGATCGTCCCCAAATAGTACTATTAAATGCATAAGCGTCTACCAACTCCCGGTAGTTCACAATTCATGCTAATGGGACTTTTAGTGACATAACCTAACTTTAATAATCTATTTAATTTCATCTATCGGGTCCATTAATCATTTATCGGGTCATACAATCGGGTCATTCAATCATTCGGGTCCAAAAATCAATAAACAAACAATCGGGACAAATGGTGTCCTATTTTATAAAACTAACATGTTATCTCCCTCGCGGGTTTATAAAACATTTATAAAAACATTTAAAAGAGTGCGAGGCTATGAACTCACGTTGATGTTGGAAGACGATTATCGGCGATTTGGATGTACGGTACGTGCTTCAATCACGGAAACCTAGACAAATAATACTCGGTCTTAGACGTTTGTCCAATGACTTTATAAGAATATCAATTATGTATACATATGATGATTATATATATATGATGATCAAGTGGGTTTGCATATTCTCATTTACTCATTTTTGTGCTATGTGTCGATAACTTTTATACTAGTTTTCTCGTTTTACCTATTTACGTGTTTTAGGTCCAATAGGCCTATTATAAGTACTTTAACTTATTTTTATCCCTTTTATACCTATATTATCAGTACTTAAACTTTACAAGTTGGGCCCAAATGGGTTAAGCCCAATAATAAGTTTATAAGTGTTTTAGTTCATTTTTGTTGTATTGTTAGTCCAATAACGTTAATTTAGTCCGTTAACGTCCGTATGTCCTATAGTTCGGGTTTTATCGGTTTTTACTTGTTATACATGTCTATATATCAGTATATAAGTTTTATAAAGTTTTCATTAGACGGGTCCAACCATCTAAGTTTTATTTAACAAAAACGTTAATTTTACGGCAATAGCCGAAAAAGTCGTAAAAATCATATTTATAGTTTTTATTACTTATAAACATTATTTCACCACCATTTATATAATTTATCCATTTGATTAACTTTATATATATATTTATATAAATAAGTTTTATAAGTTAGTGGGTTTTTATTTTACATTTTATATATTAAAATGTGAGTGCTTATATAATAGTATTATTCTTTAATTTCCAAAAATCTGATTTTTAACTTCATCTTCACCAAAACTGCCATATCTTGAGTTCTACATGGAGATAGAAGCTCAAATTTTTATCACATAAACTAAATGATATGTGCTACATTTAACTCTTCTATAGATACTGTTGAATCATCCTTTAAGTATTTTCTAAAAATCGTCCAAAACAGTAACTTCAGATTTATACCCTAAACTTGTTTTGATCATATCTCACTCATTATTTTGATTCCATTGCATGGCCAACTCTCACATGTGTAAAAGACCCATAGCTTACTGTAAATCTATTCCAATTCATCATTTTATCAGTTTATGACTTACTTCTTTACTGTTTTATACAGCCATCAAATTTAACCAAGATTTCAACCTTGTTTCTTATGGTTTTCACCTTTTTAATCATGTTTATCAACAACAAATCCCCACATAACATTTTTATCATCATATAATCATCATAAATATATACAATAGGAAATAAAATACATGTTTACATAATCAAATTAACAAGAAGTGGAGGAGGACAATCTTTATACCACAAAGTTGATGTTGGTTGTGATCAAAACATGGAATTTGATGGAGAAACTTGTGCATAGCCAAGACCATCTTCAAGACCACCATGCTCTATGGACTCCTTGTGGAAAATCAGCCCTCCTACTCCATGAAAACTCCTCCTTGGATGTTATAACTTGCACCAATCAATAGGGCTTCAAAAGGGCATCAACATGTATATGAATAACATGAGATTTTGTGGTTGATTTTGATCAAATGAGGGTGTTTGTGAGAGAGATATGGACGGCCAAAAATGGAGGAAGAGAGAAAATGTGAGTTGTTTGCATGTTAGAAATTGGAGTAGTGGTTCGTAGCTAGTTGTTTTGAGTGGTAAAGCTTAACTTGTAAGCTAAAGTGGACAAGTGTAGCTTATAAGCTACAACTTGACACCTAATGGTGTTACTAGTTAACTTAAGGCCGATTTTGGGAGTGGGGTGGGACAAGTGTCCCACTTGTCTCATCCCATTTATTTACGGGTACTCCTCGATTCTAGTTTCCTCGATTTGCGTGCCCTCGGGTCGTTTTACGAAAAACGTTTTTATAAATTATGAATCGACGTCACAAAACGAATCCAATAAAAATTGTCTCATCAAAAACGGAGTTCGAAAACGTAAATACGTAATCCTAAGGTTTCCGGTTTAGTCGTAAAGGACGTTAAAATAAAATCGTAAGTCCTAATCTCTTCTCGTAAATTTGTGAGTTTATGAACCAACACAAATTTAAAACTCCAAAATAATATTCACGGATAAATTTATTTTCTGAAATGTCGGACTGTCACCAAGGACGGTGTATGTAAACGTAGGCACGTAACGTTGAATCCTCCGGTTTAGACGTAGTCGATGCTACTCCAAGACGTAAATCCAAATTTCTTCCCAAAAATAAGTGAGTTCATATTGTAACATTAAAATAATATTTTTAAATAATATTTGAGAATAAAATATAAATCATAAATTGACGGATTGTCACAGCATTTACCCTAAACAGGATCTTTGTCCTCAAAGATCATCTTACCTTACTACTCGCTTCTTATAGAGTTAAAGCCATGTGGGTATTTCCTCCACATTCGGTCTTTTCTCACAAGTGCAATTCGTTACAATACGCGAGTTTCATCAAACATAACTACGGGAATAAGATCATGCTAAATGTTGACTTACTTTCTCTATCCATGATGTTCACGGGTTTTTGATGAATGCAACTTTTCGCCGATCTAAGCTCTACTAAGAATAATCAGATTCTCACTTGATAGATAGTCCATCAAGTTCGATATACGAAACATAATTCACGCGGTTCCTGAAGTCCTAGGGTAGATCCAGCTTATATGCCTTTCAATCCCAACTTTTACATCATTTCAATGGTCCCATACAACGGGGACTTTTATCCCATGATTTGTTAGATCATGAATTCATTTTTCCAAGGTTAAAAATTGTGGCATAACTTCGCTACCCATTTGGCACTTCAAGATCTACATTTCACATTCACATAACCTCTTGCCCACTATCGGCAGTTAATAATCAAATCCTAATTTCAACAATCATTTCAGATCTCGCGGGTCGGGTATTTTGCAAGGATAGGTTCGCCATCATAGGAAACCTTAAATCTAAAAGACATGTCCAACTCACAATGGGTGTATGTCGGGTGTCTTCATCTCAACTCCTGCTTACAGATGCTCTAATTTCTAAATCTTAACAAGATTCGATCTCGATCCTAATACGATAATTATCAATGATAATCTCTTCAAAGGAAAACGATTATACGGTTCGTTACCAAAGGTCAATCATTCAAACACAAAACAGCACTTATATTACCTTGTATCGTTACTTTACCTCGTCCCTTCGATTTGGGGTGGTACATAGTACTCTCATCAAGGTTCGTTCTCAATGATTTCTGAGCAAATCTCTAGAAATTCGATGCGAAGCGAGGATCTTGATATAGATGATCGATACAGGCATGCTATGTTTACATAACTCTTTTGCATTTATCGTTAACGAGAATGATATTAGCAGATTTGGTCAGTCTGTCGACGATGACCCAAATCGAATTAAATTCAGATGATGACCTTTGCAATAGCTAGACGTTTACTAATGTATGAGGCGATGTCTGCCTTCATAATTGCCATTAGTACAACTTCTTCAGACAAAGATACTTTTAGTCATAAAATGACATAAATAGAATACTTATACTTATACTTACAAATTCCAACATAACTATATCTCACAATTTTTCCATAATTAGGCAACCATAAACGGCCCTTTTATACATTTTAATGCCATCGGCTTCTCAATTATAATGGTTCACATTAGCCGCGAACCACTTTTTATTATCTATATCATCCTTTTTACAATCATCGGCTATATTTTAAATTATTTGGCAATTTATTTTGCACGTTCATTATTAAGGAACATGTCCTAACTGGTTCTTTATCTTTTCGACATAATGCGTCGGTATCTATATTCACTTCTCATGCTGATATAATTATCATGTCCATAATTTACTCAGATATTCTTTCTATATTATGCGTCAGTAATTTCGTTCACTTTCCTGATGAAATAAATATCATAACCGTATTTATTCAAAATTCTTTCTTCATATTTTCTGAGTTATAGTTTTTTTTTCTCAACTATCATCTTTATCAGTTTTTCTCAATCCGGCGTCTAAATCGTCGATAATTATTACAATTAATTTAATAAATAGTTAAATTTTATGAAACGTAAACATAAAAATTTTAAATTTTTAGTTCGACCAATTATATAAAATTTTCAAAAATAAATTTGAATTTAATTATCAAGATTTTTGATGATTTATCGAAAATAATTAATAGGATTCGTAAATATTTGAAAAATCTTTGGTTATACTTTTGGTCAAAATTTTCTTAGTTGAAAAGCAAAAATTATCGTTTCAAATTTCAGGTTATGGTATAAATGGTTTACTCAATCCTTCTTAAGTTATCTTGGGGTATACATACACATTTACCCCTAAACAGAAGTTTAGTTAAATGGTTTGTGTTTAAGGGAATAATCCCTTCAAAAATCCTTTGTTAAAACCTTTTTCAAAACATATTTCCATTTCTTTTTGGTAAAATCCAAAGTCTTAAAAGGGCTCTTAATTTTTGAAGAGTCAATTTATATTCTATTATCCGTTTAATCACATAGTCAAATCATGTAAAGGTTCAAGTCTTTAATCACGTGTTAATTATTCAAGGTTCAGGTTTTCACTGTTCGGCCAATTCAGGGCAGTCTATAAATAATTATTAACTCATTCTTATTCTGACAAACAAACATATAGTTCTTAATGATCATGAGCATGAATTTATCAAATTACAGCCTACACACGTGATTCACCAAATTTATGAATGCTACATGTGCATTGGTCAATCCAAACGACATCACGTGGAACTCATAATGTTCATTACAAGCACCGGATGTAGTGATTGGAATACATAATCTATTTCATAGATGCGAAGTTGATGATAACCATGCTATGGATCAAAGTTTGCTAGAACCTTGTACATGATCGAACAAATCTTCCATTTCGAGTTATGGATATCGTTTTCGATTGTCAATTTACTCAGTCACGGTAATCTATAAATATAAGGAAAGATAACACCATAGCTCTTCAGGATGACAGGCTTGGTATAATAAAATATTTCTCCGACAACTCTCTCAGTTGTACGGTAATTCCTTAAATTCAGATGGTGCTGACGTACAGTGCACAAGCCACAAGTGCAGCACCGGAAATATAATCAATACCAATTTCAACTTGCCTTAATGGCAAAAGTCTAGGTGATTCATTAACAAATACTTACTAAAGTTTCAAATAACAGAATTATCTTTCCAATAAATTCATATTAGGTTCTTCTAGATTACAATATCTATAACTAGTTCACAACCATTCGCGGTATAATTTTAAGTCTAAATACAGGATATGGTCATCCATCAAGAATTATTTAGTTCACTTTTGATAATCAGCATCTTATCATTTAGGGGAATTCTACTCGAGTTCCCATCAATTAAGACAATGTCGTCATGTCATAATCAACCAATCCATTCTACTGGCATTACTAACTTTCCAGTTTCATTATCGTCGATAAGATGTGAACTTCTCAAAAGACTAATAATAACTCATAATCCTTCCACAAATTCAAGGATATCTGGAGACACAACTAACCTTAGAAGAGTAGGGTTAACACATAATCTACGCGAGAGAATTTCAAATCAGATTCAGACGAAAACATTTAACGAATATGAATATATCCCATGTTTTCATGATTCGAGTACGCATTCGAAAGCTCCTCGGATCGTTACCCAGGTCATTCAAATGAAATCAATTTAAAAGAAATGATAGGAACGTCGATACATCCAGTCGGGTATCAACACTCGGTAATCAGATATTTTTCCTAAGAATCTCACCACGGGAGAATTGGACAAGAACGGAATATCATTTGTCAAATAAGACAAATTCCACAGATGAGTAAATTCAACTCAGAAGAATAGATAGTACGGGCACATATGTAGGTGTCCCTAACACTATGTCCTTATATTTCACTTCTTGCAGATCTCATTAAAATTTAATCTTTCACAATCCTTACAAAAAATGTAGTGTTTATTCATTAGTTTTATGGTGACTACTAATCAGTCTTGCATAGTCCATTCCAAATTGTATGTAGGCGCGCAACTATATACAATTTCAAGATTAACGATGCAATACTCAGTTCGTCAAATTTTTTATCATCATGTTTATAATAAAAACATTTACATGCTTAATTCCTAAATAAGAATCAAAAAATAAATTTTCAAAGATTTTCTTTGTTATGAAAAAAATTAGGTTTTCCAAAGTGTTTTATAAACAACTTCATTTCGATAACGATCACTTATAAATCTTACTTTGAATAATCCTTATAGTGATGAAAATTAAATTTCCTCAAATGATACTGTTTTATCTTATAAAAACAATGAGTGATCTGCAAAAGAGTGATGAAAGCTTGTTCACCAAGAATTAACTACGATATGATAGGAAATGGGCTTAGCCAAATAATCATGAGGTTCATGACTTCGATGGCACTCAGGAATACAAAGAGAATAATCCACAACGTAACTCAATTCGAGATGAGTACTTGTTCAATGGTTGTATCACTAATGCGAACATTAGGATGAAGCAATAAAAGATAGATAACATCGATACATGTAGGATTTAGCAATCAAAGGTAGTCTTTCTCATTAATCACAAACAAGTCAAAATTGTACCGTAACACATTACGTGTCACTATGTCATACAATTCTCAGAACTCATCCTACCAACTGATGTCACAGTTAAGTTAGGGATTATTTTTAAAAGATACCACAATGAATACTAATCTACAAGAGTCATTAGGTGTTCTACATGTCCCGAAAGATCCATCGGTCTCAATTCAGAAGAAGATTTCTTCAATTTATTTCTTGGACACTGGGCATCCTCGTCAGTGGACAATGGCCTAGGAACAACCCTTAACACGAATCAACAATCAATTAAAACCTTATAATTCAATCACAGAACTTAACGACTTCTATTAATAATCTCATATTCCATATGGGTTAAGTTTCACTTTATTCAAGTTTTTAACCAATTTTATACTCAATTCGACATCCTGTCTTATTCTCCAATACTTACAACCTTATTCTTCGGCCTTGTAAAGGCAATACAATCTCAATATGAATCAATACTTAATTTCCAATCCTATTAGATTTTATAACAACAATTATCAAATGAGTCACTAGCATGAAATGACTCGATCATTCAGTTAAACTTCTCGGAAGGGTATTAGTGGCATGAGGCTCTTGGGTAATGGTTCCAATAACAGCCTCAAGTGCAACATTCACCCTTTTGATTTCAATTTAAGAATTGGATGACACGACTCAGATGGCATCTTCCTAGGTGGTAACGTTTTGTCAAACTCCACTCTATAAGGAAAGATCGTCATGACATCGATATCAGATTTAATCTCGCCAATTCTTCTTCAATATCACAATGAACTAATATCTACATTTCTACGAATATCAACCATTTGTTGGGATCATAAATATCCACAACTTGGTTGAGATCTAGGATTGCTAGAATTCCTACGAGAATAGTTTCGATTAATTTACTAGGGGATTTAGGGTTACTTGTGACAATCTACGTCGTATAAATACCTCGTATAAAAATCAAAATAATCATCAAACAATCATGTAATAAAATTACATCATATATATATAATCCAAGTTATATATATATTAAAATAACACTTCTCAGTCTTGGCCTTGTCGGTAACTCGGGAATTCTTCGGCACCGTTATAGTCAAAAGATTTTTAGACATTTTTAGAAAAATGTTTTTAGTTAAAAGATTTTGAAAAGTTTTATTCAAAACCTTAGTTTTAAAAATCTTCCGTTCTCTATAACGAGAGCTCTGGTACCAAACTGTAACACCCCCAAATTTATACAACTCAATACAGCGGAAGACTCGTTGGTGTTACGGGATAGCACATTACTCACATCATAGACAACGCATAAAAATCGCGTCGTTTATTAATAAAGCATTTCCATTCATAAATATCAAAGTTACATCGGTCCCAAGTCATTACATTTCATACAAGTTTTACAAAGTATTTGAATAGAAAATATTGTTTAAGTGCGGGCCATGAATTCTTGTCGTCTTCCCGAGAATTACCTTCAAGTACCTGAGATAAAACATGTTAAAAGAAAAAGGTCAGCGATAACGCCGAGTGAATTCATAGTGTTTAATAATTTCCATCAATATAATATCAGTATAAAATTATTACTGAAAATCATTTTGTACAAATCATTTTGTACAAATCATTTTGATAGGCCATGAAATAGCCAAAATCATTTTATACAAATCCTTATCGAAAATCATAATATAGGCATTTGCCTTAAAAATCATTATACGAATCATTATCGTTAAAAACACCATACAATACGTTTTTGCAACGTTGTATAGATTAAATAAAACCATTATATGAATATGGTTATAAAAAGCCTTAAAAATCATTATACGAGCCAATGTCCTAAAAACGTCATACAATACGTCTTACGACGTTGTATGAAAATAAAACCGTTATATGAGTATGGTTATGAAAACCAAAACTCGAACATAATATCAATAGTATGACCCCGTATTGCTAGCCAGGCAATACTTCGTAATTCGATGCGTCTAATAGTATTTCGTTAGTTTTGGATTATTACAAGCCGCATGACATTGTTACCTTACTAAACCAAAACGGGTAGCTAACCCGATACCAATTTTGCCCATCTAAAGTAGCGTGTCGTCACAAAGGTCACGCTATTGGAAATCTTCTCATACATAAATTCGCTTACCAATCAATGTGGCACGACGGGGATCAACCGTCAAGGCGCGAACTGGGGTGATCGTCCCCAAATAGTACTATTAAATGCATAAGCGTCTACCAACTCCCGGTAGTTCACAATTCATGCTAATGGGACTTTTAGTGACATAACCTAACTTTAATAATCCATTTAATTTCATCTATCGGGTCCATTAATCATTTATCGGGTCATACAATCGGGTCATTCAATCATTCGGGTCCAAAAATCAATAAACAAACAATCGGGACAAATGGTGTCCTATTTTATAAAACTAACATGTTATCTCCCTCGCGGGTTTATAAAACATTTATAAGAACATTTAAAAGAGTGCGAGGCTATGAACTCACGTTGATGTGGGAAGACGATTATCGGCGATTTGGATGTACGGTACGTGCTTCAATCACGGAAACCTAGACAAATAATACTCGGTCTTAGACGTTTGTCCAATGACTTTATAAGAATATCAATTATGTATACATATGATGATTATATATATATGATGATCAAGTGGGTTTGCATATTCTCATTTACTCATTTTTGTGCTATGTGTCGATAACTTTTATACTAGTTTTCTCGTTTTACCTATTTACGTGTTTTATGTCCAATAGGCCTATTATAAGTGCTTTAACTTGTTTTTATCCCTTTTATACCTATATTATCAGTACTTAAACTTATCAAGTTGGGCCCAAATGGGTTAAGCCCAATAATAAGTTTATAAGTGTTTTAGTCCATTTTTGTTGTATTGTTAGTCCAATAACGTTAATTTAGTCCGTTAACGTCCGTATGTCCTATATTTCTGGTTTTATCGGTTTTTAATTGTTATACATGTCTATATATCAGTATATAAGTTTTATAAAGTTTTCATTAGACGGGTCCAACCATCTAAGTTTTATTTAACAAAAACGTTAATTTTACGGCAATAGCCGAAAAAGTCGTATATTTATAGTTTTTATTACTTATAAACATTATTTCACCACCATTTATATAATTTATCCATTTGATTAACTTTATATATATATTTATATAAATAAGTTTTATAAGTTAGTGGGTTTTTATTTTATATTTTATATATTAAAATGTGAGTGCTTATATAATAGTATTATTCTTTAATTTCCAAAAATCTGATTTTTAACTTCATCTTCACCAAAACTGCCATATCTTGAGTTCCACATGGAGATAGAAGCTCAAATTTTTATCACATAAACTACATGATATGTGCTACATTTAACTCTTCTATAGCTACTGTTGAATCATCCTTTAAGTATTTTCTAAAAATCGTCCAAAACAGTAACTTCAGATTTATACCCTAAACTTGTTTTGATCATATCTCACTCATTATTTTGATTCCATTGCATGGCCAACTCTCACATGTGTACAAGACCCATAGCTTACTGTAAATCTATTCCACTTAATCATTTTATCAGTTTATGACTTACTTCTTTACTGTTTTATACAGCCATCAAATTTAACCAAGATTTCAACCTTGTTTCTTATGGTTTTTCACCTTTTTAATCATGTTTATCAACAACAAATCCCCACATAACATTTTTATCATCATATAATCATCATAAATATATAAAATAGGAAATAAAATACATGTTTACATAATCAAATTAACAAGAAGTTGAGGAGGACAATCTTTATACCACCAAGTTGATGTTGGTTGTGATCAAAACATGGAATTTGATGGAGAAACTTGTGCATAGCCAAGACCATCTTCAAGACCATCATGCTCCATGGACTCCTTGTGGAAAATCAGCCCTCCTACTCCATGAAAACTCCTCCTTGGATGTTATAACTTGCACCAATCAATAGGGCTTCAAAAGGGCATCAACATGTATATGAATAACATGAGATTTTGTGGTTGATTTTGATCAAATGAGGGTGTTTGTGAGAGAGATATGGACGGCCAAAAATGGAGGAAGAGAGAAAATGTGAGTTGTTTGCATGTTAGAAATGGGAGTAGTGGTTTGTAGCTAGTTGTTTTGAGTGGTAAAGCTTAACTTGTAAGCTAAAGTGGACAAGTGTAGCTTATAAGCTACAACTTGACACCTAATGGTGTTACTAGTTAACTTAAGGCCGGTTTTGGGAGTGGGGTGGGACAAGTGTCCCACTTGTCTCATCCCATTTATTTACGGGTACTCCTCGATTCTAGTTTCCTCGATTTGCGTGCCCTCGGGTCGTTTTACGAAAAACGTTTTTATAAATTATGAATCGACGTCACAAAACGAATCCAATAAAAATTGGCTCATCAAAAACGGAGTTCGAAAACGTAAATACGTAATCCTAAGGTTTCCGGTTTAGTCGTAAAGGACGTTAAAATAAAATCGTAAGTCCTAATCTCTTCTCGTAAATTTGTAAGTTTATGAACCAACACAAATTTAAAAATCCAAAATAATATTCACGGATAAATTTATTTTCTGAAATGTCGGACTGTCACCAAGGACGGTGTATGTAAACGTAGGCACGTAACGTTGAATCCTCCGGTTTAGACGTAGTCGATGCTACTCCAAGACGTAAATCCAAATTTCTTCCCAAAAATAAGTGAGTTCATATTGTAACATTAAAATAATATTTTTAAATAATATTTGAGAATAAAATATAAATCATAAATTGACGGATTGTCACATAAACCGACTCTGGGTCCCAAAGGTAAATCGTAATTATGATATGTATGCTGTCATAGGTGCATCACACTGGGACGAACGAGTTCGAAGGGCGTACAGGGGCTGCTGTCTAGTCAATTCAGGGAGTAACGTTAGATCCGATATCCGCATCTCCAACATCTTAGGGTTGAAACTGAAGCCAAGAATGGCTATTATCATGTGACGGAGATTCGCTTGAAAAGGGAGGATGACAGAGAATACAAAATCCAGCAGGGAGATTTTTCTATCATTCGCCTTGAGGATATCGAAGATATGTTGCTTCTGATGACCCGAGATCAACTCACACATATTCCTCGTGAAGACCTCATTGCCTTGAATACAACACTTCGTATGTTCACACGAAGCGTTGTTATCAAGAAACGAGTTGAAGATCTTCAGTTGGGAGTCGAAAGCTATCAAAGGAAGCTCAACTTAACCCGTCCAGTGAATCAAGTTCTACCTCAACATGTAGATAGATGTCCCTATACCGGCATTTCTGTCCCGAATTGCGGCATTTTCTACTTGAACAGTCGAGGCTTAATGAAGTTTATGAAGGTGGGTGAGCTTTATAAGTATAGTGATGGGACTCTCTTACAAGTCAGAGGAAAGTTGGAGCATCTTAATTCAGGTGGGACTTTACCAGAGATGACCGAGGACTGGCATAAGGGTTATCGGCAGATGGCGAATTATGTGATCAAGAAGATTGATCAAAAGCTCCGTGAACGTAGATTGATGAGGAGTTTGGAAAGATTCGTTGGTGGTAGACCATATCTAGTGCACCACAAGCTATTGCAACGATCCATCTAATGGGTCGTACATTTCAGGTCCACTTTATATCGGTTTTCAATTGTGAATATGTATATTTGTGAATATTGTGCTTTAATGGCTTGATGTAGTGTTAAGGTATGATAATTTTTCAAGAATTTCTCACGAGATTCAAATCTTTCAAAATATATCATACTAAAGCACTACAATTATCCCTTATTAACTTAAGGGGGAGCATGAACATGTTCTGTGGCCAAACATCGATTTCATTTTTACCCAAAGACCGGTTAATCCATTCAATATCCCAAATATTAATGGTTAACATTTTGGATAAGGGAGAAAATGGGATTAAGGAGATTTAAATGATACTTGGCTAAAAGATGAAAAAGACTTAACGATTATCCAACTTAATATGTGTAAAGCACGTGTTAAGGGGGAGCGTTTTTGATGAACAAAACACCTAAGGTACAAAACTTTTGATTTCAATATCACAAGTACCTTACGTGATTTTCAATGAGTTTTCATGGTGGCAATTCCTTCCCAAAACACACTTAATTCACGACGAATGTGGTGACAAAAGGGTGGTAGGAATAGGTTTAGTCCAATGATTCATCAGAGCCGATGGAATCTTCCCAAGGACAATTCCCTAGATAGAATTAGAAGTCCTAGGAAAGATGGAGAAATAATGTGAACGTAGCTGAATGCCGACCAAGTACTTAAGCTAGCACTGGAACAATCACAACAAGGTGCTAGTGATGACGTATTGGTAAGCATTGAAGGGGTTGAAGAATGAAAAAGAATTGTAAAGATAAAGGGTGTAAAGAAAGAAGCCCTCCTTACAACTTTAGGCAGAAACCGGGTCAATACATATGCTATTGAGGTCATTTTTGCTAATGATTCTCGGTATTGAAGAAAGACATCATGGACCCAGTGATGCAATGCATAACCCTTCCCAGCTAACTCAAATATCTCTCAAAAGGTATTTGTTTTAATCACACAGAGATCAACACGTTATCTATTGGTTTATTCACTCCGAATAGACTGGTATTGAAAAGGTGGCACTCCTCTCCAGCCATCGCTCACTAAATCAAAACGCACAATCGAGTCTAGAGCCAAGAGATCATCAAAAGTCTCATTAGGACACTTTCCATTTATTCCTTGCTTTCTCACACACTGTGAAAAGTAAGAGATTTTCATGAGTCCTACGCAGTATTCTTGCAATATTGCCAGAACATCCGAGTAATACGCAAGTATTACAATGAAGATGGAAATCCTGCTTGAGCCAACATCAAACAAGCTCATGGTAGGTTACACGTGCGGTTCTTTTAGAACCAATCTTGTGAAAAACTGGAAAGAAACAGTGGTTTAACTCTTAATTGAACTTAAACTCGTTCCAGGCCTCTACGCATTATCATATGATCTTGCCAGAACACTCAGAGTGACTCTTTATTGATCACAGTGACGAGTGGAAATCCTTCTAGTGTTAACATCAAACAGCACTTGGTAGGTGACGTGCAAGATTCTTTATGAATTGAGCTCGTGACAACTGGAAAGCAACGATGGTGAAAATCTTAATTGAAATTCACTTGTTCCAGGTTTCATGAATTGACGGCTTCAAATCACAAGGATAATTTATCCAAGTGATTCACTCTTTATGTTCGCATTCAGCTTTGGACGGTCGAATAAAGAGAACGGGTTTACCCGCGAAATCCTGTCAGGAAGTTACTTAATTGAAACTATCCGTCACGGGTACGATATCTAATATCGTCCAACGGTCTTCACCGACCGGAGGTAAAATGCTACCGAATTAGAATAAAATGTTCAAAGCCATTTTATTCGTGTCGTTGCTGTGTACCTGTTGAAGACGGTGGCGTTGCTGTGTACCAGTAAAGACGGTGGTGTTGCGGTGTACCTGTAGAAGTCGTTCCCACATGCTTATGTCTTTCTGCATCAAAGTTCAGCCAAAATTCAAGAAAGTACAAGATGAAGTCTTCCGCTGTAACAAACTCTGAAACTTTCGAGAATTCAACAAAAAGACATAAGTGTGTGGAACATGGAGTCACGAGGAGGCAAAATTCACAAGTAGGCAAAGATCGCACGTGAAAGGCCAAAAGAACAATGCTCTCAAGCCAAAGCCAAAAAGATCAAACCAACATATTCACAACAAAAGAAAGAAAAGAAGAAAAGACTACGAGCTAAAGAACGAAGACTTAGTATAGTATGCTAGGTTTAGGACTTTGTAACGTGGAGTGACCTCCCTTAGGGGGAGATTGTTAGAAATACGTTTTAACGTATATTAGAAGTATCGGTCACTCCACAATATGATTTATGTTGTAATAGCTCGTATTTAACAAATAGTTAATTGTTACTTATTAAGTTAAGTAAGAACCGGTCCATGGGCTTGTCATGGACCGGCCCAAGCCCAATTTTGCTTGGAAGTATAAATACCCCTTTCCACCATGGAAAGGGGTTGGTTGTTGTTCATTTGAAACTTTCATATTAATAAAATCACACATAGTTTCTCTCACTTTCTCTCTCTAGTTTCTCTCTCTAGAAAACATCAAACCCACTTCATAGATTCATAGGTTATCAATATTCTACAAAGTTCAAAAAGTTTTCTATGAAATGGATGATGCTTATGAGCAACATCTAATTGAGAAAGAAAAGATTTTGTCCGAATATGACCGATTCTTGGAACATATAGTGTCTCTCGAAGTGATGCAAGTTGTTACTATTGAATGTGCTATTGAGATTACAGCTGCTGTGAATAAATGTGATGATGTGCATGATCTTTCTGTGAATATTGTTTAACCTGTGAATAATGTTGATAATCATTCTTGTCACGAATCTAACGTTGAATTTTTAAGGCTTCATGATTCTTATAACTCACTTTCAAAACGTTTTGATGAGCTTCAACAACATTGTATATCTCTTGAAATTGAAAATCAATCTAAAATTGAAACTCCTTCAAAAACAAATGATTGTGAAAACTCCGTTGAGACTAGTGACAAGATGATTCAGGTGGTTCAGGCATTAGAGGAAGAAATTATGAGACTTAAGATAGAATCATTAACTGAGAAATTGGAACTAGAGGCTGCAAAGATTAAAAATCATGCCCTAGAAGATAGAATTACTTCTATGCTAGGGGAGTTTGATAAAGTAAAGCAGGTTTTTTCACAAATTTATGGTTCATTAGAAGAACGCTTCGCTATTATCGCGGCAGAGCAAAAGTCACTTGTTGAACAACTGAACCATAAGTGTGAGGAAATCTCTGACTTAAATATTCAACTCATAGACAAAAACATGGTGTTGGCTGAATTAAAGGAGACACTTTAACTCAAAGGACAAGAAGTTGTTGATAATCCAGCTACAATCTCTGCCCCAACCTCTAGTGCTCCAAAAACCAACAAGGTGGTGATCACTAAGAACCCGTACAATAAGAACAATCCACTATCATATAAGTTATATATGGAGCATGCAGTTAAGCACGCGGATCTTGCTAGGGATGTGGTAGATGATCTCTATGAACTAGATCCTATGAATAGTCACTATTACTCTGCTCATGCTTACATTGAGAAGGTACACCAATGCTTAGAGCATTTGAATTACATAGGACAACCGGGTTCTACACCACTTAAACAACAAACCCCCACCATTGCCATGACTCCATTCAATAAGAATCCAGGATCTAAGCTTATATTAAACACACCCATCAAGGCTAAATCAAAATCTTTCACTAATGTTCCCTTGGCTTCTACAGGAGTAATTGTATCTACTAAGGCTAAAGGATCTCAAGACAAGAAGAATATGGTCAAGCCTTCCACTAGTAGGGTTGCGAAGAAGAAAGTAGAAGTTTACCCTAGGAATGTTATTTCAAATTTGAATAAAAAGAATCATGTAACTAAGACTAAAGGCCCTGCGTTTGTGCAGCAGCCTAAGCAAAATGTAAATTCTAATTTGCGATGTTGGAATTGTAAAATTTGATAAATTTATATATTGATTTGCTAAAATATGTTAAAGTTGTATATTGATTTGGTAAATATTAGTAATAACCTTTTGAGAATGTGTAAGTTATGATGAATAAACGACCACCTACCTATTAATCTGTTAAAATTAAATATTGATTTGGAAAAATCTATTAAAATTGTATATTGATTTGGTATATATTAAAAACTTTAGGGGCAAAATAGTAAATAACCAACCGAGAGCGTCTCATTTATGGTGAATAAACACCCACGTATCTCTTATATTTATCAGCTACTACATATATCTCCAATATTTCTCTCTCCCCAAGTTTACACACACTAGATTAAAACCAGATCAAAACCAGTTGCATAAAATTTGAAATGCATCAATCCAAAAAGATGGTGAATAACAATCTGAAATCCTGTACTCCTCCTCGTAAGCGAATTAATACCTCTATTTATTTATATTCGATATTATTTATGTTTATAACAATCTGATTCCATCTATCATTTCATGTATCTAGAAAATAGGAAAAGTGTTAGACTGATGATAAAACAAAGAGTAGATTATGGAAACAGTAAAAAAAAAGTCGCCGGAAAAATCTATAACTATATCAACCAGTAAGTGATTTATTCTACATCTTTATTTTAATGCGATGTGTTAAATGTGAGTTTTCATGCTTGAAAATAACTGTAATTTGTTAAAATTTGTACTCTAATGCTCTAAAATCCGAATTAGGTTGATATTAATGAATTAGGTTACATATTGTAAATAGTTTGAATAGATGATAGTTTATATGCTTAAAAATCAGTTTGATGTGATTAAAATTATACTCTAATGATCTAGAATGTGATTTAGGTTCATATGAATGGATTATGTTAGCTGTTGTCTAAAGTATGATTAAATTTGAGTTTTCATGCTTGAAAATCACTATATTTTTTTTGGTAAAAGGGTAACAATGACCCCGGTAAATAGAACCAAAAAAAGCGTTGAAGTACAAGGAATGTGGTTGAAATACCACATTAACCGCAAGCTATAGGCAGCTTGTTTAACAAAATGTTTATGACAGGCCATAAACATTAACTAGTCTAGAATACTAGAAATATATAAACTAGACAAAAACCAAGACGATAACATAAAGTTACGAGGAAAATAATAAAATATCAACATGGGATCAGCCAGTTGGAGTGCTTGCCCAAAATCACTATAATTTGTTAAAATTTTTACTATAATGCTCTAAAATCCGAGTTAGGTTAATATTAATGAATTAGGTTACATATTGTAAATATTTTGTATAAATGATTGTTTATATGCTTGAAAATCAGTTTGATGTGATTAAAATTATACTCTAATGCTCTAGAATATGATTTAGGTTCATATGAATCATTTATGTTAGCCATTGTCTAAAGTATGATTAAATGTGAGTTATCATGCTTGAAAAACACTTTAATGTTTTAAAATTTGTACTCTAATGCTCTAATATCTAAGTTAAGTTCATATGAATGATTTAGGTTAGATGTTTTTCAAAATTTGATTAAATGTATGTTTATATGCTTTAAAATCAGTATTATGTGTTAAAATTTGTATTCTAATGTTGTAAAATACAATTTAGGTTCATATGAATGTTTTCTGTTAGCTGTTGTTTAAAGTTTGATTAAATGTGAGTTTATACATTTTAAAATCAATATGATGTGTTAAAATTTGGATTCTAATGCTCTAGACTCCGAGTTAGGTTCAAATGAATGATTTAGGTTAGTTGTTGTTCAAGGTTTGATTAAACGTGAGTTTATATGCTTGAAAAACACTGTGATATGATAAAAATTGCACTCTAATGCTATAGAATCCAAGTTACTTTCATATGAATGATTTAGGTTAGCCGTTATCTAAAGTATGATTAAATGTGAGTTTTCATGCTTGAAAATCACTACAATGTGTTAAAATTTGTACTACAATGTTCTAAAATCCGAGTTAGGTACATATGAATGAATTAGGTTACAAATTATTCATAAATATTGATAAAATGATTGTTTATATGCTTGAAAATTAGTTTGATGTGATAAAAATGGTACTCTAATGCTCTAGAATGTGATTTAGGTTCATATGAATGATTTATGTTAGCCGTTGCCTAAAGTATGATTAGGTGTGATTAATCATTCTTGAAAAACACTGTAATGTGTTAAAAAATTGTACCCTAATGCTATAAAATCCGAGTTAGATTCATATGAATGATTTTATTTAGCCGTTGTCTAAATTATGATTAAATGTGAGATTTCATGCTTGAAAATCACTACGATTTGTTAAAATTTGTACTCTAATGTTGTATATGAATGTATTATGTTAGATATTGTTCAAATTTTGATTAAATGATTGTTTATATGCTTGAAAATCAGTGTCATGTGTTAAAATTTGAACTCTAATGCTCTATATTCCGAATTACGTTTGTATGTATTATTTAGGTTGGTTGTTGTCCAATATTTGATTAAATGTGAGTTTTCATGTTTGAAAATCACTGCGATGTGTTAATATTTTACTGTATCATTATATGAATTGGATGTGTAATGATTCATTAAATTCTTAAAAGTTGGATAACATTGTTAATTATTTACAGGTAAAAGTAATGAAGGACTCTCAGAACCAGAGAGATTTAATACAAATGAAGTATCTTCCAAACAAAAAAAATATGTGTTAAAAACAAAGTTACTGGTAAAAGAATAGCCGTTGATGACATCCCAACTGATGAAGGAAGAAGCCAAAACGAAAAAAAGAAAAAGGTTGCAGCAGTTGATATTCTAGATTCAACTGAGGTACTTGACGATGCTAAACAAATTCAATCAGACAATGTTTATACATCAAAGACATATGCTCCAACTGCTGTGGTAGAGAAGGTAGTGGTAGAGAAGGTAGCTGAAAAAGGTAAGATGATGAGAAATCGGAGGATTAATGCGAACAAAGTGGTAGAGAAGGTAGCTGAAAAAGAAGTTGCTGAAAAAGAAATTGCTAAAAAAGGCAAAGCAGTCGATATTACAGTTTCAACTGAGGTACTTGATGATGCTGAACAATTTCAATCAGAAAATGTTGAGACATCAAAGACAGATGCTCCAACTGCTGTGATAGGGAAGGAAGTTGTAGAGAAGGTAGCTGAAAAAGGTAAGATGATGAGAATTCGGAGGATTAAATCGAAGAAAGTGGTAGAGAATGTAGCTGAAAAAGAAGTTGCTGAAAAAAAAGTTTCCAAAAAAGGCAAAACATTATTTCCCAATATCGTCCCAAGAATGTCAGTGCGTCATTTGAATCTTTTGTTAAAAGCATGCACAACCAGACAGCTTAAGGTTATAGAAGAAATGGGGTTGGGACATTTCATCAATAGTTTTGAGTATATGTCGGTTCCAACCAAGACGACATTTTGGATTGTACAAAACTATGATCTTGAAACAGACACAATAAAGATGAAGGATGAAAGAAGAATTAAAGTAACCAAAAATTAATTTATGACATTTTGGGTGTTCCGATGGGTGAAAAGAAAGTTATCTCTCTACCTAGCACAATGTCTGAAGATAAGACAACTACAGATTGGAGAGCAACAACACCCTTTGCAAGAGATGATGCAGACATGATAAATATTTCAAAGCTTGAAGATCATCTTGCTTGACCGAAACAGATTGGTTTTTCCAAGTCGGCTTTTTGGTTATTTTCTTCTCTTGTCTAGCTGAAGGGAACAAACATGGCACTGCAAATCAAAGATTCATACCATCGATAAAACGAATGGAAGAATTTCAACAATTTGATTGGTGTGAGTATATTTTTGACTGTATTCGATCAGAGATCCAGGATTGGTCACCAGGAAAAACCTTTGCTGCTTCCACAGTAGTATTGGCGGTATGTTTTTTTACAACATTAACTAATAATGTATTATTTCTTAAATATGATGCAATAAATTTTGAAATATAATGCTAATATATATTTTTTCTTTTTTAGCTTATATATTGTAGTTCAACAGATTTGCCTGATCTAAAAGTGAAAAGAACATCACCTGTATTTAAAGGATGGAGTACAGACTTGCTAAAAAAAATAGAAGCACAAGAAATAGAGAGTGGAGGCTTTAGGAAACTTCCTATATTCAAAGAATTTGAATATATTGAAAGACCAAAGATCAAATTGAAGAAAAGGAAAGAACGAAATAATCTACTAGGTAAGTTATAATCTTATATTAAAAAAATATAGATATATGAAATCATATGATGATTTCTAATATTAGGTTTGATCATTGTGTTAACAGAGGGTGGAAGTACTAGCCGAGAAGAGAATCTACAACAGTTCAAAGAAAAAACTAGTCAGGTAATCATCAAGTCTCTTCTGTATTATTAAGTTAAAATATAAGTTCCATATCTTGATATTAGTTTAGAAATTTTAATGAATCAAAGTTAGATTTTAGTTAACATAGAATATTTTGCAAAAAATAAATCATCATATTTTTACTGAATAAAAGTTAAAAAGTTTAATGCATCAACTCATTTTTTATCTATATATATATATTTTTTTTTAAAAAGATAAAAAGTTTAATGCATCAAAGTTATGTTTAGCTAACAATTTATCTTTTTTTAAAAAAACAAACAGGATATGAAGGTTTTCTAAAATGATAACCTCATAAAGCTTATTGAAATGTTTGTGATCCTAAAAATAGCATATCTTACTGCAATAAAGATTAAAATTTCAATAGATCATAGCTTATATATATATTTTATTTAATTTTATATTATATTATATTTCTCAAAATAATACAAGCATATATAATTTAAAATATGTTAAAAAGTTTAATGCATCAAAGTTATGTTTTACTAACATTTGTTTTTCAAAAACACACAGGATATGAAGGTTTTCTTGAATCATAAGCTCATAAAGATTATTCAAATGTTTGAAGATCATGACGAGAAGCTAAAAATAGCATTGAATGAATACCCAGTTGACGATGACTTCAAGGAGATTGTTCAAAAAATAAATACGTTCTTAAAGAGAATGTATAACGATGATGATTCTTTGAATCATCAAGATAAGACTGATGCAGATAGAGATAATGTATTGGATGAAGTTGGTTTGAATGAATCTGTAGAAGAAGGGATGAATGAAGGTGACGACGCCGATGAGACAAATATTACTGAGCCTGTTGGGAATGTGGAAGTTGGAATGAATGAAGGTATAGACGCCAATGAATCTGGTAATGCTGAGCCTGTAGCAACGGATGAAGGGAATTCTACGCCAGACTCAACACCAGAATATGAAAGGCGGACAAGGTCATCAACCAAAGATAAAGCAGCAGCAGCATCACCTGCTAAAGGGGGAAAAAATAAACCATCTATTGCCCCTAAGAAACAATAAAAGGAAAATCAGGAGAAGCATCGCCCACTAAAGCAGGAAAAACCTCTAAAAGTAAATGAACAATGACACTTCTCTGGTTTCTACTAATATTTTATCTTATATTGTATGTTTCGGATATTGAATGTCTATAATATAACTAGAACACCTTTAAAACTTGAACGTTTGTAGTATATTCTAATCTAATTACATATTTAAGTAATATGTAATAACTACATTTTATGCAACAATTTCATCGCATCATAGTGTTTATAAACTAGATAGAATTATATTCTATGATATACTACTTAACTAAAGAGTGCAAACTAGATTATAAAGAAATATTAAATCAACTATTTTCTTTTTTTAATTTGATTTTTTGTCAAACAGATTGTTTAAATGCTGAAATATGTTCTGAAGTGTATGATAAAGATGTCAACGAGAGATCTATTGTCATTTATGACGATTCATTCCTTGAAAATCAATCGCAAACGCTAATCTTTGAAAGTGAAGAAGAAGAGATGGAACTTGATAGTGAAGAAGCAGAGATGGAACTTGACACTAAAGGTGGAATGCAAGATGATGAATTACCAGATGAAAACCTGGGAGCATATGAAAGTAAATGAAAAACAAACACTTTCTTATATTGATTATTAATTTCACTGCATCATAGTGATTTAAAACTAGTAATGCACTGTTTAACTATAATTCATGACTAGATAAAAAACACTATGATGCAGTAAGAAGTAACTATGCTGTAGTAAAACAAGTTATTCTATTTTTTTCAAAAAAACTGTTGTTTAATTTCTTCTTTTAATAACAGGTTCTAAAAATCTCAAAGAAGCTGGCTTTCCTACAATTGGAATGGAAAATATCGAGAGTTTAATGACCGATTTTCCTTCAATTGAAGAAGTGAACAAAGAGTATTTTAACTACTCCGTTTCCAAACTACCTTTCTTAGCTGAATCAGAAGAGAGTGTGTCAACAAGTTTCTTAATTGCCGAGCCACCAAAATCTCTACAAATTCAGAAAAAGGGAATTATTAAAAGTTTACATAGTATGAAATTGCGGTTACCGAAAAACAACGCAAGAGAGGTTAAAGGTAAAACATCATTATTTGTTGCCGAACAACATGAAGAATATAAAGAGATTCCGCTATCTGGTCAACTACGAACTGAAGGAAAAAAACAACTTTTGATGATATAAGGGATAAATTAATGAAAAAGAATGTCGGAAAGTTACAATGCATGAATGAAAAATCAAATGATGAAGATAAAGGAAACAAAGAAGGAGATCTATTAATTGCTAAAAGAAATAAGATAGAAAAAGATAAGCCTGAGCCTATAAAAATAAAAATGATTATGCATGCATCACCAATTAGCTGTATTGCTCCACCAGTTGATATGGAAAACGAAAAACGTCAAGTAAAGCTGCCTCCTTCTTTAGTGTCTCCATATTATCAATGGAAAATCATATTGGGCCAACCACTATCAGAAGATGAAAAGAATATTGCAGAATACATATGGGCTAATAAGACACCTGAAGGGTAAGTTCTTAGTTATTACATAACATATATTTTTTTTCACAGCATCAATATTATATATTTACTACATTAATTATATTTAATTTATATGACATAGTAGTTATTTTTGAAGCATAAAAAGTCACTTTTAAATAAACTTTGATCAACAGCTAACCTATAGAATTATATGAACTTAAATCTTATTGTATAACATTATATTGCATTTTTAACACATAGCCTTATATGAATTTAAAATATGAACCTAAATCTAATTCTAGAGCATTATAGTGCATTTTTAACACATAGCATTATATGAACTTAATTCTAATTCTAGAGAATTATAGTTTATTTTTAACACATAGCATTATTTAAAACTTAAGACCAGTTAGTTATTTATTTAATCTTAAATATGAACTTAAGTGTAATTTTAGAGCATTATATTGCATTTTTAACACATAACAGTGTTTATCAAACATAAAAAATCAAATTTAAAACAAAATTTGAACAATATCTAAACTTTGACCAATAACTAAAATAAATCATTCATATGAGCATTAATAAAAAATTAAACATACAAACCATCTCGATTCGCTGATTAATTTGTTTGATTCTAGATGATTCCGTAGGTTTGATTCAGTAGGTTTGGTATCACAGCATTATATATATTACCTTGTCTGAAATATTGTACAGTGAGGTTGTTTTCAAGATGAATAAAAGAGTTGGAGTTGAAGCTGTTTTTGTCTTGACTGTACCCTGAAATAGAAATTGCTTCACTCTTATTAGACTTATGGTCTATTGTTCAAAATCACGAGGAACAACATAGAGACAAGCTATCAAACGATGGAAATGTATATTGTCATACAGGAATGCTTGTAAGTAATTCAATTATATAATTTTTTTTATACATAACGTTTTACATTATGATATACATAACGTTTTGCATTTACTAAAAACAATCTAATTACACTGTTGATTCGGGGAAGACTATTGAAGAAAGAATGGAAATTTTTGATCAAAATATTCGTTTGGTTTTAACTGAAGCAAAACGAAAGAATTTTGACGATGTTCATTTGGTAAGTAGATTAATTATGAGAATAAAGTGATATAATTGTGATGTTCTATAGAATGAAGTTGATTAATGATAACAAAAATATCTACAAGTATTCTTTCCTACAATAAAGATATCGGAAGATTTATCAAACCATTTCTATGTAATCTGTTTCAATATGAAGACCGCTTAAATAGACATAATTGATAACATAGATGACGACATTGATGATATACCAACAAGATATGGTTCTTTCCCATATGCTCTGGTAAGTCTACTTTTATCTAATACTTAAAGCATTATGGTGCTATTTTTAAAACATCAAACTTATTTGTTTACATTCCTATACCTTGTGAATAATATTGATAATTTTACTGCATCATTTTTTTTAAATAGTGCATTACAATGCTGTATCTCATACTTTTTATTTTAAATTTTCACAGATTGATTCTTTTATAAATTACTTGGAGAGACATCATCATCCAAAATGCGCTGACATTCTAGTTTCTGAGCCTAGCATTATTGATTTTGATTGGAAAACAAAATCCAATACTGTCGATTGTGGTGTATTTGTTATGAGGCATTTAGAAACATATCTAGGTGAGGGAACTTTTTACATCCATTGAAGAAAGAAGGAACAATTCAGAAAGCAGAATTGAAGATGCTTCGTTCCAAGTACTTGGCCAAAATCCTTCTCATGGACTTTAATGTCAAAAAAGTAAGTTTGTTGAAAGAAGCACAAGCATACTTCAGGAAGAAGCCAAAAATTTCAAAGATTATAAAGGAGCATGATGTCAGATATGATAAAGCCGTGTGGAAGAAATTCAATACTACTGTCGAGAAGACACTTGATAAATAGAGATCTCAGTTTTAAATCATTTGAATTGAATTTCTAATTGTTTTTGCTTCCAATAACTTGTAAACATGAAGGTTTTTCTTTACCAATTACCATATCATAATGAATATTTTTACTGCATTACTATGTATATTTTACTACTGTGCATATTTTAGTTATATAAAAAAGTTATAGAATATGTATTGAGTGGCAGTTGTCATGAGAGATTAGTTTTAATGTATTAAAATTTGAAATATTATTAAAGTTTTTCTATATTATTTGATAAAATTCTACTGAAATGCAGTAGAAGTTAAATTTAACTGTATCATAAGATATCATAATGTATATTTTTAATGCATTACTGTGCATATTTTACTGCATCATAATTTAGCTATAATACATCAGATGCAATTCATAAGATGAAACAAAAGTTATAGCATATGAATTGAGTGGAAGTTGTCATGAGTAGTTAGTTTTACTGCATTAATATTTGAAATTTTATAGCATTACTTGATAGATTACAAAAAATACAACATTTTATTAAAAATTTATCTATATGATTTGGTAAAACTCTACTGAAATGTGGTAGACGTTAACTGCATCACAATGCAGTAAAAGATATAACTGTATCATACGATATCATATTGTATATTTTTACTGCATCATAGTTTAATAATAATAAATTAGTTTTAATGCATTAAAAGTTGAAATTTTATAGCATTACTTTATATGTTTCAACAATTACAGCATTTAGTTAAAGTTTTTCTATATGATTTGGTAAATTATACTGAAATGTAGTATAATAGATAATTATATGTAAAATAACTACATCACAATGTAAATCATCAAGTATTAAAAGTCACTGCATCGAAATGTAAAAGTAACTGCATTACATTACACTTTTGAAAAAACCTAAACCTGTGCATTTATTTCTGGACTTCATCTATCTCATTCTCATTTTTTTTACAATTTTATTTGAATAATTTGATCCGAAGTATTTATTAAAATGAAAAATATTAAAAAAATAGAGTACTTATTTTGGAGTAGTTGATCTCAACCCAGATCTTCTAGGGTAAACAGCTTGATTGTTGGGAGAAATGTGTTGACTCGGAGTAGCTTGAAGATTGGCTTTCTCAGACAAACCTGTGCAAGTTCTTTTATTGTGTCCTGCTTTTTCACCACATGTACCACAAGTCCTCCTCTTACTAAGTTCTTCTACTGTGACTTCAGTTACAGGCTTTAACCTAGAAAAGCATCCTGGACCTCTCGCTCTCCTAAGATTTAGATTTAGAACTTTATCATTCTCATTTCAGGCTCATTGACACCCAACAATGCACAAATCGCAGCTTTGTTATTCATTTTTGGGACCACTGGTACATCAATTTCTGCTTGCTTGAGCAACTCTATCATCTTATCTTTGAAAATATGCAAATTATCAACCTTGTGCACCAACCGATCAATAGTAGATTCAAAAATATGATACAATTTTGTGACTTCAGTCTGCACTGCATCTGATACACCACTGACCATGCGACGAGCAGAACTTGAATGCTTTACATTCTTTAACCACCGTTTATGTAAGTACTTTCATGGAAACTCCTTTACATCATTTATTCTGAGAACATAGAATGCATGACGACAAAGAAGACTGTACAACTCGTAACGGTTACAGCTATACTCAAGCTTTATCTCAGACTTACAAAACTCAACCTATAATAAAAAAAGAAGTATTAGCAGTCATATATACTGTTTTGCCATCATATATATACTGAAGTGCAGTAAAATAATACATTTGCAGAAAACAAATACACTGATATGCAGTAAAGATGAACATACCTGATGTAACACTCTCATTTTTCGTATCGGTACAGCGGAAGGGTCTTTCAGAGTGTTACGGGATAGCACAATAACTCCAATCATAGACAACACATAAAAATGGTTGTACAAGGTTTAACAAACATTCATTCGATAAAAAGGTTTAAAAGTGTACAACAGGTCCCAAATTATACAGGTCATTAAGTTTACAAAACACAGATCGAATGAACATTTTTAATATTAAGTGTGGGCCATCAGAGTCGATCTCCATCCGGATTACCTTCAAGCACCTGAGATAGAAAACATGCAAAAATCATATCAGCGAATGCCGAGTGAATTCATAGAGTTTAATGAAAACCGTTATATAAAACAATCATTTACATTCATTTAAAATCAGAACACATGTATAATATCGGAAGTAAGTCCACATATTGCTAGTCAGGCAATATATAAATCAAGCATACATCTGAAACCGTCCATGAGACCGTAGTCTCTATATTACCATGATAGGTAATATATTCATCGTAATAGCGTCGTCATCGTTTATTTAGATTATACATGTCGTATAGATTATAGTATCTGAATTAGGATACGTTTTATCTGAATTAGGATTATTATTAGCCGCATGACATTGTTACCTTACTGTGAAAACAGCGGGCCGCGAACCCGACAAACAATTTGCCCATCTAAGTTAGCGTGTCGTCACAAAAATCACGCTATGGAATCTTCTCATACATAAATTCGCTTACCAATCAATGTGGTACGACGGGGATCAACCGTCAAGGCGCGAACTGGGGTGATCGTCCCCAAATAGTACTATCAAATGCATAAGCGTCTACCAAATCCCGGTAGTTCACAATTCATGCTAATGGGACTTTAAGTGACATAACCTAACTACTAATAATCCTTTTAGTCTTGAATATAGGATCATAGCATCATTCGGGTCCATATCATTTAGCATACAATCGGGACTACTTGTGTTCTATTTTTATAAAATCTAGCATGTTATCTCCCTCGCGGGTTTACAAATCATTTTATAAAACATTTAAAAGAGTGCGAGGCTATGAACTCACGTTGTTAATGAAAGGCGGATTATCGGCTACGGGCGTGCTTCGGTCACGGAAACCTATATAAATAATAATCGGTCTTAGACTCGGTCCAATGACTTTTATCAAAATAACAATATACATATGATGATTTTGTACATATGATGATGATCAAGTGGGTTTATAAATCCTCATTTACTCATTTTAGCGTTTACATTTTAGTATCGTCTTACTAGTTCACTAGTTTTACCGATTTTACCTATTTTAAGTCCATTAATTCTTTTATAAGTTCTTTAGCTTGTTTTTACCCATTATATACCTATATGATCAGTATATATATCTTTCATGTTGGGCCCAAATGGGTTAAGCCCAAATAATTCTTTTTACAAATTTTTATCTTATTAAGTCCAATTATTAGTCTAATATGTTTATTTAACTCGTAAATGTCCGTAATTCTTATAGTTCGGGTTTTATCGGTTTTTACTTGTCTTAGTTACTTATACATCAGTATATAACTTTTATAAACTTTATATTAGACCGGTTTGGTCGCCTAAGTTTTATTTGATGAAAAACGTTAATTTCACGGCAATAGCCGAAAAAGTCGTAAAAATCAAGTTTATAGTTTTTATTACTTATAAATATTATTTTTACCACCATTTATCTAATTTACCCATTTGATTAACCTTTTATACATTTATATAATTAAGTTTTATAAGTTAGTGGGTTTATATTTTACATTTTATAAATTATAAAGTGAGTGCTTATATAATAATAATAAACATTATTTCCAAAATCTGATTTTTAACTTCACATTCACCATTTTTATCATATCCAGAGTTCTACAATGACTTAGAAGCTCATTTTTGGATGACAACTTCTTCATAATATGTGCTACATATAACTTAGTTATAGCTACTGCCTATTTTGAGTCTAAGTTGCCTTAACAGTCCCTACAAAACTGCTTATTCAGATTGTACCACCTAACTTGTTTTGATCATATCTCACTCATTATTTTGATTCCATTGCATGGCCAACTCTCACATGTGTATAACATCATCTACTTACTGTAAATAGATCAAACCATGCATTTTTATCAGTTCATCATTTAGTTATCTACTGTTTTCATACAGCCAACTAATTAGTCATGAATTTAGCTTCATTTCTTATGGTTATCATCATTTTTAAGCATGTTTATCAACACTTGATCCCCACACAACATTTTTATCATCATATATACATCATATACATATACAAAATGAAAGAAAATACATTTGTTCTTTACAAAATAATAAGAGAAAAATGTAGAGGATGATCTTCTTTACCAATCCAAGTGGATTTCTTGTTTTAGGAAGGCAAGAACTTGATGAACACAACAAGTATCTCCAAGACCATCAACTATCAAGAACATATGTTGGAAAATCAGCCCTAGGACACAAGTAAATCACCTCCAAAGTTGTTTATATGGCCACCAAATGTTCAAGGCTTCAAGGAAACACCTTAATAGGACTAGTAAACATGTGGTTTGTAGCTAGAAAAGATCAATGAGGGTGTTTGTTGTTTGATTTGGGACGGCACAAAGGGAGAAGTAGAGAGAGTTTGAGAGTGAATTGCATGGATGAAATGGTAAGAATGAAAACCATTAGCTAGTTTTGTGTTAAGGTGGAAGTAGTTAGCTTAAAGTGTAAGCACAAGCTTACACTTGTGTAAACAAGTTATAACTTGATGCCACCTATGTGTGGTAGTGTCTTCTTGCCGTCCCATATAAGCTAGTGGGATGGGGCAAAGTGTTTTGTCCCATCTCACTAGTTTACGGGTATTTCTCGATTCTAGTTTTCTCGATTTGCGTGCCCTCGGGTCGTTTTACGAAAAACATTTTTATAAATTATGAATCACCGTCACAAAACGAATCTAATAAAAGTTGTCTCATCAAAAACGGAGTTCAAAAACGTAAATACGTAATCCTAAGGTTTCCGGTTTAGTCGTAAAAGACGCCAAATTATGCACGTAAGCCCAAATTTAAATCCGTAAATTGTGAGTTCGTCAACCAACACAAAAATAAGTTTCAAAATATTATACGAGAAAATATTTCACTACCTGAAAATGTTAGATTTGTCACAGCTTTTCCTCCTAAAAGGGATCAACGTCCTCGTGATCCATTTCATTTGGATGTCCGTTTCTTATTGAAATCGAAGAGGTGCGGATATTTCTTCCACATTTCATCCTCTCGTTCCCAAGTATACTCCGGTCCATGCTTTGAATTCCATCGGATCTTGACAATAGGTATCCGACTTTGTTTCAGTTGCTTTATCTCACGGTCCATAACTTCTACGGGCTCTTCGATAAAATGCAACTTCCCATCTATTCGAACCTTACCTAACGAAATTTTCTCATCACTCACTGCTAGAAATTTCTTCAGATTAGATACATGGAAGGTGTTGTGAACACCATGAAGTTCTGGGGTAACTCTAGTTTGTAAGCCACCGGACCTACTCTAGATAAATCTTAAAGGGTCCAATATAACGGGGATTCAATTTTCCTCGTTTTCCAAATCTGATAACGCCTTTCCATGGCGATACTTTCAACATTACTCGGTCACCCACTTCAAACTTTATTGGCTTCTGCCGCACATCCGCGTAACTTTTCTGTCTACTACGGGCAGTCAACAACCTCTCCTTAATCTGAACTATCATCTCCGTAGTCTCCCGGATCAATTCCGGTCCCGTGAGCTGGGTATCCCCAACTTCATTCCAACATACAGGAGATCTACACTTCCTACCATACAAAGCTTCAAACGGTGCAGCCTTAATACTAGAATGGTAACTATTGTTATACGAAAATTCTGCTAACGACAAATGTTTATCCCAATTCTTACCAAAGTCTAACACACAAGCTCTCAACATATCTTCCAGTGTTTGTATCGTCCTTTCACTCTGCCCATCAGTCTGGGGGTGATAAGCAGTGCTCATGTCGAGATTCGTTCCCAAAGATCTTTGGAGAGATTTCCAAAAATTCGATGCGAATCTAGGATCTCGATCTGAAATGATCGATACAGGCACTCCATGCTTGCATACAACATTATCAAGGTATATTCGAGTCAGCTTCTCTAGTGAGAACGGCTCCTTAACCGGAATGAAGTGTGCTGATTTGGTCAGTCTATCGACAATAACCCAAATCGAATTGTTTCCAGATGATGTTCTAGGAAGCTTGGTGATAAAGTCCATCGTAATTCGCTCCCACTTCCATTCAGGAATCTTTGGCTGTTGAAGTAGTCCTGATGGCTTTTGATGTTCAGCTTTAACTCTAGCACAAGTCAAGCATTGAAGAACATACATAGCTATGTCAGCTTTCATATTCGGCCACCAGTACAACTTCTTCAAATCATGGTACATTTTATCAGATCCCGGATGAATGGAATACTTAGATTTATGGGATTCTAACATAACCAAATCTCTTAAGCCTCCAAACTTAGGTATCCACATACGACCTCTTAAACATTTCACTCCATCAGCTCTAACCTCTAAAGGATCTCCTTCTCCTCGGAACCCTTCATTAAAAAAATTCTCCTTCTTACAAGCTTCTATTTGCGCATTTCTAATTTGCTCAGGCAAATTATTGTGCACGGTCAAGACTAGAGAACGCACCCTGATAGGCTCTCTATCTTTCCTACTCAACGCATCAGCAACAACATTGGCTTTTCCTGGGTGATACTTTATATCACAATCATAGTCACTTAACAACTCTATCCATCTTCGTTGCCTCATGTTCAATTCCTTCTGGTCGAGAATATACTGTAGGCTTTTGTGATCGGTGAATACCGTACACTTGGTGCCATACAGATAATGTCTCCACAACCTAAGAGCAAAGACTACAACTCCTAACTCAAGATCATGAGTAGTATAATTCTCCTCAGTCTTCCTTAATTGCCTAGAAGCATAAGCTATCACTTTCTCTCTCTGCATCAAAACAGCTCCATAACCTCTAAGAGATGCATCACAATACACTACAAAATCTTCACTCCCTTCGGGTAATGATAAGATTGGCGCACTACATAATTTTTGCTTCAATGTCTGAAATGCTCCATCTTCATCACTTCCCCAAACGAAAGGTTTATTCTTCTGAGTAAGCTTAGTCAAGGGTTTAGCTATCAAAGAAAATTATTTAATGAATCGCCTATAATAGCCAGCCAATCCTAAGAACTGTCGCACTTCCGTTGGCGTTGTCGGTGCAGACCAATTCTTAATAGCTTCAACCTTTGCAGGATCAACATGAATTCCATCTTTGTTAATCACATGACCAAGAAATTGCACAGAATCCAACCAGAAATCACACTTCGAAAACTTAGCATATAACCTTTCATCCTTCAACAACTTCAAAACAATCCTCAAATGTTCTCTATGCTCATCTTTATTCTTAGAATAGATTAGAATATCGTCAATAAACACAATCACAAATTTATCCAAGTAGGGCTTGCACACTCGATTCATTAAATCCATGAAAACCGCAGGTGCGTTAGTTAACCCAAATGGCATTACTTGAAATTCATAGTGTCCATAACGAGTTCTAAATGCAGTTATAGGAATATCTTCTTCACGGACGCGAAGTTGGTGATATCCTGACCGTAAATCTATCTTAGAATACACACTAGATCCTTGCAGTTGATCAAACAAATCATCAATCCTAGGTAAAGGATATCGATTTTTAATTGTCAACTTATTCAGTTCCCTATAATCAATGCACATACGAAAAGATCCATCCTTCTTCTTAACGAACAATACTGGAGCTCCCCAAGGCGACGAGCTCGGTCGAATAAAACCTTTATCAGACAACTCCTTAAGTTGCTCAGATAACTCCTTTAATTCAGAAGGGGCTAATCGGTAAGGCGCACGTGCCACCGGTGCAGCACCAGGAATTAAATCGATTCGAAACTCTACTTGCCTTATCGGTGGAAGTCCTGGTAAATCTTTAGGAAATACCTCAGGAAATTCACAAATAATAGGTACATCTTCCAATCGTTTCTCCCTAGACTCATTCCCGGTCACTTGAGCTAAAAATAACTCACAACCGTTCCTGATGTACTTTTAGACTTTAATACATGAAACGATTTTCAAACGGGATTCACCTCGACTACCATCAATTACTAACGTCCTATTCCTAAGAGGAATCTTAACCTTCTTCTCTCCACATAAAATAGTAGCATTGTTCAACGACAACCAATCCATACCAATAATAATATCGAAACTACCTAATTCTATCAACATCAAATCAATCGGAAAGGAATGGTTCAAGAGATTTAGAGAGCATCCTTCTAATAGCTTATTAGTTTTCACTAATTTACCATCAGCCAATTCCACCTCGTAACTGGTACTTATCTCAACAGGTTCAATATCAATAAGGGCACTAAATTTAGTGGATACAAAGCTCCTATCGGCACCCGAATCGAATAAAGCAACAGCATAATGATTGTTGAGTAAAAACGTACCGGTAACGACATTCAGATCCTCTTTCTTCACCTCAATTGTTCCAAGTTGGTAGATACCACCATGGGGGTTTCTTCCAGGTACAATCGCTTTCAACTTGGGGCATTCCGATTTCCTATGACCTTCTTCATTACAGTTGAAGCAAATGATTCCCTTCTTACACCTTTCAACCTTGTGTCCAAGCTTTCCGCAATTTCGGCACTTCCAGCAGTCGCCAGGATGCCTCTTGTTGCCACACTTAGGACATCTATCATCGTTGCGCGGTGCATTGTTGGTAAGAGCATTTGCATTCCCCTTTCTCTTGTTCTGACGGCGATTGAAATTCTTCCTATAATCACCTCTATCTACACGATCACCGTCCCCCTTTCTTTTCTCACCTACACGGGCTTCATCTTCCTTATCCTGAATTATCTGTCCAATGAGTTGGTAAGCCATTCGAACAACATCATCAATGGTCAGTGGTTTAGATGATGTTACGTCCCCCCGGATATTCCTGGTTAACCCTTTCACATATTGCTCAATTCGGATCTCTTCGGGTTCAACCAATCGAGGACATAGCAAGGCCAACTCATGGAATCGATTCGTGTAACTATCAATGTCCACACCTTTCATTCTCAAATGAATCAACTCTTGTTCTAACCTAATGATCACACTACGAGGACAAAACTCCAAAGTCATCCACTTCTTAATTTCAGCCCAAGGAGTAGCATTAGCAGCATCAAGACCCATGAAAGCAATTCTCCCGTTCCACTAAGTCAACACACGACCTTTAAGAGTAGCCATAGCAAAAGTCACCTTATCTTCCTCCTTACACTTACTAATCCTAAACACCGATTCAATCTTCTCGATCCACTGGCTTAGTCCTACATCACCTTCAGTTCCATTAAAAGGTAGAGGTTCACACTTCATGAACGTCACATAAGTACAGCCACCAACTTCAGGTGCATTCGTTCCAAGTCCTCCTACATTTCCTCCAGCATTAGCATTCACATTATTAGCATTCACATTCACATTAGTACCGCCAATTCCACTACCGCCAGCTCCACTACCGCCAGCTCCACTACCGCCAGCTTCACTACCGCCAGCTCCACTACCGCCAGCTCCACTACCGCCAGCTTCATTTCTAGCATTTGCCATAAATTCAGTCATAGATGCGGTAACTTGCTCCGTAATAATCCTACGTACATCATCCTCAGTCACAGCCTTCTTGGGCGGCATAGTTCTATAATTCCACAATTTCAAAGCATTAAGCATTCATCCAACAAAGGATTCATATAATATGGATCGAATTCATAATCAAGATACAAATAAGGCACAATATGGAATTCAAGACAAGATACATATTTCATTCGATCTGAAACAAAAGTATTGTCTTAGTACATCCATATCAAAGTTCTAACACTATATACACTCAAAATTCGTGCCAAGTCTACTACTAACAAGTCGGTTCGGTCAAAGCTACAAAAGCACAAAAGATATAAAGGTCACTACTAAATACAGACTGGTCTACTGAGAACCACCAGATGGTCCATCATCCATCGTCTTCTGGATCTTCGCCGGACGATCACTAGACACATCTTCAGCTGGGCGCTTACGGATTACTCCTCTTTCAACCATATCAGCATAAAATCTACTGTTCCAACCCACGGATATATTCAGCTCCTTTTCAGCTTTCTCACGCATCGCACGAGCCACACTCAACTGAATCTTCATAGAATTCACCTTTCTCTTCATAGCAGCATACTCACCACTTTCCAATACCGATAACTGATGTAGTTGTTTTTACACACCTTTAGGAAAAGGAGGTAAAATAGTGGTAAGCGTTAACGAGTAGTTTAGGAAAACCACAAGTTATGACCCTTGATGAGTTCGTTCTCTCGAGGAGGCACATGTGTTGTGTAATGAATGATTGATTAATGTTTTTGGTTATTAACAAGAAGAAAGGAGGAGAGAAAATGACGAAGACGAAAAAATAGAAAAATAGGCAAAAACACTACTAGAAAGTTAAGACGTAGAAATGTAAAAACGACAAAATTTAAAATTTTAACCTAAAAATTTCTAAAAATTACTAAAAATCCACAATAAAATTCTAAGAGTTTACAAAAAATCCAAGCTTGCCAAAACCTTTTAATTAATTTAATAATGACTTTTTAATGCTAATTGAAGCCCTAAAAATAACTTTTAAATATTAAAAAGCCCTAAACAAGATTTAATAGTTTGTAAACCTCAAAAATGACCTAATTAAGCTAAAAACTATTGTTAAAAATTTTAAAACCAAATTAAACTATTTTTAAACTCCTAAAAACTATTAAAATCTATTAAATCTTAAATTAATTCTAGAAAATAAATGAAAAGCCTCAAAATTAATTGGAAAGTGAAAAAGTTCCTATTTTAATGTCTAGAATCTAGGAAAAATGAAAAAAAGTTAAAAATAAAACTTTGAATTTTTCTTAATAAAATAATATTAAAATATTCCAAAAAATAAAAAGTTCCTAAATAAATTCTAAAAAATTCTCAAAAATCCTAAATATTCTAACTAAGAAGAAAATGTAAATTAAAGTTCCTAAAATCTTTTAATTAATTTTATATTAATTTTTAAAGTTTAATAAAAAAACCTAAAATCAAATAAAATTAAAAATTAAAGTTTTTGAAAACTTTTTTGAATGTAAACCTCAAAAATATAAATTAAAACCTAAAAACTATTTTTTTGGATTTTTATATTACTGTTTGCTATTTTTAAATGACTTTCTAAATTTAAACCTAAAAATAATCCTAATAATTAATTAAATAATGGGAAAAATCTATTTTAAAAACAGAAAAGTCTGAAATACTAATTAAAACCTAGGAAAAATGTAAACTAGCAAATAAGCTTATTTAATAAGCTGAAACAAGCAAAATAAGCCACGGCTTATTTAAATAATCCAAAACCAAAACGTGTTTAAATAACTATTGAAATGAGACTCTAACGTAAAAACTCATCTAGATCACTGGTAGAACCCCTCACTCCTGAGCTGCAGGTCAGGGGTTCGAGTCCAGGCAGGGTGAAGTTTTTACTTTTTATTTTCTTTTTTTTTCTTTTTCATACTTGAATCCAGTAACTCTTGTAAGCTTAAAAACACAAATCCAAATCTAATTTAACCAAGAATAAGCCAAATTATAAACAAAAACGTGTCCAGTTCTTTGTTCTTTCTGATGAACAAGTGAAGGGTTCTTCACTTGTGTATAAACCAAGAGGGCTTGGTGTTGCTTTGTTTGTGGTGTTTTGTGGACAAGCAGGGCACCCTTGTGCTCTTTGGAGCACAAGGAGTCAAGACAAGCAGATAACAAACAAGTAAGCACAAAAACTTAGCACAAGATTCACACAAATAGGCACACAAGTCAAATCAATGTTGCTGATACAAACAGATAGGTCTGGTGGTGTTTTATGCTTATAATCTTGCATTCAAATGAGATTCAAAGCCCAAGTTTTCTCACACAACAATACCAATTAGCATTCAAACAAACTCAATCCCTAAATAACCCTAACACTTAACAGAATCCAAGCTTTGATAGCAAATTGCACCAAAATCATGCAGAAAACGTGACTTAGACAGATTATAGCTAACTTTCACTTTTATAACACTTAATCTTGTTTCAAATCTTTACCAAACTGAAAACAAAACTAGACTCTACCTATCACAACCCTATTCAACCTTTCTAACAACTTTTAATCTTCAAAATCTATCAATCTATCATAAATAAACCCGTATCCAAACAACCCTATAAAAATCAGTTTAAGAAATTTACAAAGCAATACCTTTCAAATAAACTCCAAACTGATTTCAAAAGCATCTAGCATGCATAATAACACAAAAGAACTCAAATAAAACAGCTTACACTAACAATCAACACCTTTCACAAAAAATCATGCATAGCATATATTTTTCCAGAAAAACTAAAAATGAAAAGGGATTTTACCTTGAGGGACTTACATCCAAGTCCCTCAGTGGTTGAATAACCACCTCCTACAAACTGGGGTTTGTGCTAAACCTTTAACAGCAACAATCCTTCAACAATTAATCCTGCAAAATAAGAACAAACACAAAGAAAATGCACTTTCTGATTTTCTTAACTTATAAAACTTTTTACCACTTGAACTTAACACGTTTTAAAAGCAACTTATAAATCAGAAATCTTAGGATGTTATTCCACTTTCACTTCCTAACAACCTCTAATTTCTGAAATTTATAAAATTCCTTTCAAAACCTTTTTGAAAAACTTGAACTCACAAAATCTTTCACAAATTTAAATTGGAACTCAGCCTTAGCATTTAACACTACACACAAACTTTTTAAATCTAACAAAAGGAATTACACTTGTTTTCAACAAACACCAAACTTCATTAATTTAAAAAAGGAATTACAAGTTGAAAAATGCTAAAAACTGGAACAAGGGCTTTACACATGTTGTAAGCTCCTTAAATAGACTAACTAGGAACATTCTAGGACTAACAAACCCTAATACATGAATTGCCAATAAAGCCCTTGGACGAATCTTGGACTTTTGGTCAAAAAGTGGTGGCATGTGATGCACAGCTGTTGTAAAGAAATCTTGGACGTTAAAATGAACTTAGGGGCCAAGGAATGAGATCTCACCATCAATCTTGTCTCCTTATGGGGTTTGGGGGATAGGGGCGTGAGCAGGGGACCATGGGGTGGTCACATGGGTGAGTGGGAAAGGGATTTGTGAGGTGGGTTTTGGTGACAATATGGTTAATTATCAATCTGGATAATAAGGGGTAAAACCCCTTTGTTTTTAGGTTAATAGTAACTGGGAAAAATTAGGGTTTATGGGAGGGATGAAGATGGTTTAATCTGTTTAAGGGTAGATTAGGTTTAAATAAAGTGTTAAGGAGGGAAAATCAAACTGATTTAATAATCAGTTTAATTTAATGAGTGGGATGCGGATGTGGCAGATTGGGGAATGGTGATTGGGTGGTCAAAAGGTCAAAGTGACGTGTAGGGTGGTGGTTGGCTGGAAGGAGAATGCTTGTCTGCCCATTTTGGTCCCTGAAGTCCTCAATTTTTGTCACTTGATGAATAAACCTTGTCAACGCCTAAATAACACTTATCGACTTTTGGGCACTTGTCAAATTTGGCACAAATACTTCAAAAACTTTTAACAAGGGCTCCTTTTGTATTTTCTTCATTTTCCAAGGGCTGATCTTGTATAGTCTTCAAACTTTAGGGACCCTATTCATAGTTTTGAATATTTGAGGGGTATAAAGTGTAAATCTTCAAAAGTTGAGGGACCAAAGTTGCCAATCTTCAATTCTTCAAGGGTCATTTTTGGAAATTCAAAACTTGGGCCCGGTTCATTGTGCGGCTTCGTTTCCCGTGTTCGTTTTTGATTGATTCTTGTGATCTTTTGCCCATTCCTCAATATCCGTACCTAAAAGTACACAAGTAACAAACACGAGCATATATTTGGCATTTTTTATGATATTTTATGCAATTAAAGGCCGTTTTGGACGATGAGACCATGTATAAAAGCAGTCTCATCACTCCCCCATACTAAACCATTGTCGTGCCCTCACGCAATGCTAGAATAAAGTATCAAAGCAACTCCAAAATTCAATTTTATTCACTTTATTGAAATGATAAACTAGCTACACTATTACTATTACTACTACTTGTGTTTTAGACATAATGTATGATTTTCATCGCAAAATGGGACGTTTAGGTTCATAGAATAAGAACACGTGAATGCTTCATTAGAAATAATTTCATCGTCCTCGATTTTCACCCTAATTCCATGCCAAGCGTGCAACGAGATCATTGTCATTATAAGTTAGTAATGCTAACACTACTCATATGCCCTAATCACGTACTTATCCTCCCGTTATTCCTAAGTTGTATCTCTTATATTTTATTATGTCTTAATGATCACGAGGATACATCATTGACTTATGCGATAATAGAGATTTAGGTCTAAAAATAGAGTCCTAACGGTGTAACTAAGACCATCAAATCAATAACCCCTCCTAATAGACAACGATGTCAAAAAATTAAGTTGACAAGAAGAATCGATAAACACGGTTTTATAACGGTTTTGAACATGAGACTTATTACCAAGACTTTTATACGCCCCCTAACGGAAGGACCTTATTATCTTTGGTTTACCTCCATCTTTTATTCAACTTCGCCATGAAGCTTTTATTATGACTTCGGTCTTGCCTTGCCTTTTATTATCCGCCTCATCGGTGGTTTTATTAGCCAAAGACGTATATCCTCACGCTAAAGCGAATTTTGGATCTTTAAAGCTTCGAAGATTAAGGCTTAATTCACTTTCAATTTTTGCATAGATTTTAGGCCTTGTGGGGCTTCAAATTGTTTGCTAGATTTTGGTGAGCACTTGAAATCTTATTATTGGGTGAAGCTTTCGATTATTCGGGTGCCAATACTTCAAAACCGTGACGCTGGCGATACCTTAATGTCTTCCCAATTTAATTACACGGAAGCTACTAGAAAAGACTAGAAACCCAACAATCAAAACTAAACCGCTAAGTCAATATTTATTAAGCAAAAATATTTACATGCGAAGGGAGAATAAGCAAACAACGAGAACACATGAGTTTTTGAAAGAATACGAGTACTCTACGTTTAGCATAGTAACTTATAATTAACTCTATCATTTCTCGTCCTCATTTAAGAGACTTGGCCTAATGTGTAGTTAAGGAATCAAAGCTAAGTGCTCAACACGCACGGTCGAGTCAAAAATTACTCTTATTCTCGCCATCGGAAAATCTACATTCGTGTCTTAAACACTTATGAAATATGAGAAAAATTTTAAAATTTGGCCATTTTTAGCCTTATTTTGCAACAAAACGATAAACAAAACGATAAACTTTGGAAAGCATGAAGGTTTGGCAAGGCAAGTATCTATTCACCCCCCCATACTAAAGTTAAACATTGTCCTCAATGTTTCGAGTCTAGGGGTGCAAACACCCCCATACTAGAGACGTAGTCGAATGCCTAATCTAACATGGAAAGGGTGTAACCATTAAATTAATAGCCGTTTATGAAGTGTGCTAAAAACCTAAGGTTAGAACATAAAAGGATATATCATGGATATTGGGAAAGGCCTCCAAAACAAACGATCGAGTGCTCCCATAAAACGAACACGAGATGCTCCAATCGTGAAGATGATAATCTAAAAATCACAATGCACAAACAACCACGGAACAAAGGTTGGAAGGGCACAAATCCCCTCACATTAACTAATTAGAAAGCAATAATATGTACATGGATAAGCATGGGTCTCCCCCACGAGGCACCTTGTTTTTGATAACCGAGTCAAAAGCTCGACTCGAATCCCCATAAATGTGATCATTTAGGGATAATCATGGTGTGGTCAATTTTTGGTGGGGCTTACATGATAAACAAGGCCCAAAAGTACGTGGAGTACTTTAAAAACCCGATAAACGTATACCGGGGTCAAAGATAGCGTCTTCGTTTTCGGATGAAAGACGAAACAACGCTTCTTCAACACAAACCCCAATGGGGTAGAAGAAAATAGGAGAGAAGAAATAGAAGGGTGGGACAATGGGTAAGGCAAAACATTGAGCTACTCGAGGTAGACTCGCACCAATCAAATGAAAAGATTTTCCATTTATTGCATCGGTGGAAGACCGAGATTTCCCTATATAAGCAATTCCAGGATCAAATATCTCGTCCTCGGTGGAGAAAGGGGAGGGAACATAAGGGGCTTCCCCCACACTAAGTCCACACAAAGCATCGTCAAAAGGGGAAGACGAGCTTGTAGTACTCAATAAACGCGGTGATGACGAAGTTAGAGTTGTAGAAAAATCTTTTAAATTAAATTCAAAGTCTTTTCCTTTTTCATCTTTAACACTCTCCTTGTGAAAACCCGATTTGATTATGTCAAAAATATTTGGTGTATCTAAAACAATGTTAGTCACACTAAAAATTCTCACATTTTGAAATCTTTTTGGTTTAGGTGGTGGCAAGTTTTCAAATCTTTTGTCAACAAAGAAAACCTCCCCATCGGGATCAACGTATTCATCATCCAAAGAATCACTCGAGATTGGAATCATAGGCTTAACACTCTTAACCTCCACCGGCGGAGGGGACGGAACTTCATTTTTCTCAACAACTCCTAAAACTCTATTTGAAATCTTTTTGCAAATGTTTTTGATGGGATTGACATTGTACAAAGATGTGATGGAATAAACATGAGAAAGAGTGGAGTTTTGGGTTGCATTAATGACGAGTTCTTCCTCATTGAAACTAAGAGTGATTTTTCTAGCATGCACATCGATAAGTGCTCTCGAGGTATCCAAAAAAGATCGACCTAAAATTAACGGAACTTTAGGATCGATGGGAATGTCAACAACAATGAAGTCCACGGGATAATAGAACTTTCCAACTTTCACAAAGACGTCCTCGGCAACTCCACAAGCTAGAATCGTAGAATGATCGGCCATTTCGATTGACATTCTTGAAGGAGTGAGATTTGGAAGATTGAGCGATTTAAAAATCTCAAGAGGCATCAAATTAATACTAGCACCAAGATCGGCCAAGGCGTAGCATTCTTCCATGTCTTGGATAGCACATGGGATTAAAAACTTTCCAGGATCACCGACCTTTTGAGGTATGCGGCTTAAAAAAACCGAAGAATAACTAGACGACTTTTGCAATTTCTCTTTGTTATTCAACATACTTTTGAAGTTCACGGCAAACCGAGGCATCATGACTAAGGCGTCGGCAAAACTTATATTAAAATGCAAGTCACGAAACATTTTCATAAAGAGTTCAAATTGATAATTATTTCGTTCTTGTGCCTTTTCCTTGTTTTGTCTTGATGGGTAGGGTAAAGGTAGTGTGGGTTGGGGAAAATTAGGCATAGGCATCGGCCTTGGAATCTCGGGTTCCATGATGGGTATTGGTTCAACCGTAGGTGTGGTTTGAGCGGTACTTCGTGGGATTGCAATTTGCTCCTTTTCAACCACAACCTCGGGTTCTTTCTCTTTTTCCTTCTCCATAGAAGTACTTGGACGAGAAATGGGTTCTTTGAAAGTTTTACCACTTCGAGTAGTAATAACCTTCAATTCTCCTTTCGGGTTCACGATGGTATCACTAGGAAGACCACCCGAAGAAGAGGGATTACACATGATAGCTTCAAACATTTTAGCCATACGGTCTTCAAACTTAGATTGCCTAGCATCCGCTTTTAACAATTCTTGCTTAATCTCATGTTGTCCTTGCTCCATTTTTTGTTGATTTTGTTGGAGTCGTGTGACATTTCCTTCCATTTTATTAGCATGAGTTTTAAGTTCATTAGCAAGTTCGTTTTTAAGCTCGTTTTTCAACTCGGACCTTAAGCTAACCATTTCACGTTGCATGTTATCAAACTTAGCATCATTAGCCTTTGCATAATTCAAAAATTCTCCTTGAAGATTTTTGGTGTGATCGTTTTGAAAACCTTGGGCATTGTTTTGAAAATCATAGTTTTGGTTTTGGTTTTAAATTTGCCCATTTCCACTTTGGTAATTACCTTTGTTATAATTCCTTTGATTTCCTTGGTAATTCCCACCTTGATTATTGTTTCGATAGTTATTAGCATTTTGATTGGGTGGAGCTTGATTTGAACGAGAACCTTGACCGATTTGGTTATAAGTTCCCGTGGCTACAAAAGCATTCGAAGTGTTACCATCCGCGGTAATGCACTCGGAAAGATCATGAGCTCCCCCACACGACAAACAACTTTTAGAAACCGCTTTAACCGAAGCGGTGTTGGAAGCTTCTTGAGCCTTCCAATGGGACATAAGGTTAGCAAATCTATCGAAAAATCGGTTTTCTTCATTTGCTTCATCATGTAATGCATTGATACTTTGAGACGATGATGAACCCCTTTTGGCAACACTCGGTGTGTGACGAGGGCTATAAACCTTAGACCTATTCTCGATTATGACCAAAGCTTCTTCAACCGTTTTACACAAAAAATTACCACCCGCGGCGGCATTTAAATAATCTCTTTCATGATCGTTAAGTCCATTGTAAAACGTGTCGATTTGGTGCAAATCGGAAAAACCGTGATGAGGACATTCATGCAACATCTCCTTAAACCTATTCCAAGCCGTAGAAAAACTTTCATTTGATTCTTGTGAAAATTTAGAAATCTCATTTTTCAAATGCGTAGTCTTAGAGGGCGGAAAAAATTGGTTCACAAATTTTGAAACGAGATCCTTCCACGTCAATATAGAATTGGGTGGCTCTTTCTCTAACCAAATTTTAGTGGGCCCCGCTAAGGAATACGGAAATAACATCATCTTAATCGAGTCATTCGAGACATCCTTAAATTTGCACGTGGCGGTAAGACGATTAAATTGGCGGATATGGTTGTGAGGATTGTCCTTCTCATCACCACGGAATTTGTTGTTTTGGATCATCGACAACAAACCCGTTTTCACCTCAAAATTCTCCGCAAGGATTGCGGGAATCACAATAGCTTCTCCATAACCCTCGGTGGGTGCTTGAAGTAACTCCATCATAGTTCGATTCGCCATGGTTGGTTCTTCTCGTACAATGGGTTCGTCAATAGGAGACTCCTCACTAGAATGAGTTGGAGTGGGAGTTTTGTTCTTGCGTTTACGTGCACGTTTTGCTTGATTACGAGTGAGCATAAACGTCACGTACAACGTGGAGACAAGCAAAGAAGATTCTTTTAGGTATTTTGTGTTTTTTCTATTTTTTTTTTGTGGTTTTTGATTGTATTAACTTTTTTGGAAATTGGTGAATGTATTAAGTAGACAATGAGTCCACAAATCTCCTCCTCAATCAAATCTCTTGATTAAAAAGGCCTCAAGGAATGAAAACGATCACGTGGAGTGAACGCCTTCGATGACTTTAGAACGATGGTGGAACACCAAATCGTTCAAGAGGGTTTAATCAATAGAAACCAAGAAAATATATATGATATGTAATAATACTTTGGGCGGCAAAACCCTCGATTCACTCTCAAAATCAAATACGCACAAGCAAGCGGAGGAAACGAGGCGGCGCGAAGCACTTAAGAGCCCTTTTTCCTTTAGGTTGTGAAATACAACCGCCTTATACCCACCTTATAGTTTGTATTTTCAAGATTAAGCTTCACGAAAGTATTTATCTATTTTTGCCTTTTTTCTTTGGTTTGAGATTCGAATACAATGATCGAGTGATGAAATCCCGAATCAAGGTTGTGATTGCTCACGTATTTGGAGTACTTGTGTATTTATTGTTCTACGTATACAATATAGTAATAATATTCACACAAAAACCGAAAAACGATAATACGTATTAATAGAGTGCTATTAATACAATTACTATTATGGCTAATATAGAAAACAACAATGTTCAATCAAAACACAACACGCCTCCCCGGCAGCGGCACCAAAATTTGATGTAGTTGTTTTTACACACCTTTAGGAAAAGGAGGTAAAATAGTGGTAAGCGTTAACGAGTAGTTTAGGAAAACCACAAGTTATGACCCTTGATGAGTTCATTCTCTCGAGGAGGCACGTGTGTTGTGTAATGAATGATTGATTAATGTTTTTGGTTATTAACAAGAAGAAAGGAGGAGAGAAAATGACGAAAACGAAAAAATAGAAAAATAGGCAAAAACACTACTAGAAAGTTAAGACGTAGAAATGTAAAAACGACAAAATTTAAAATTTTTAACCTAAAAATTTCTAAAAATTACTAAAAATCCACAATAAAATTCTAAGAGTTTACAAAAAATCCAAACTTGCCAAAACCTTTTAATTAATTTAATAATGACTTTTTAATGCTAATTGAAGCCCTAAAAATCACTTTTAAATATTAAAAAGCCCTAAACAAGATTTAATAGTTTGTAAACCTCAAAAATGACCTAATTAAGCTAAAAACTATTTTTAAAAATTTTAAAACCAAATTAAACTATTTTTAAACTCCTAAAAACTATTAAAATCTATTAAATCTTAAATTAATTCTAGAAAATAAATGAAAAGCCTAAAAATTAATTGGAAAATGAAAAAGTTCCTATTTTAATGTCTAGAGTCTAGGAAAAATGAAAAAAAGTTAAAAATAAAACTTTGAATTTTTCTTAATAAAATAATATTAAAATATTCCAAAAAATAAAAAGTTCCTAAATAAATTCTAAAAAATTCTCAAAAATCCTAAATATTCTAACTAAGAAGAAAATGTAAATTAAAGTTCCTAAAACCTTTTAATTAATTTTATATTAATTTTTAAATTTTAATAAAAAAACCTAAAATCAAATAAAATTAAAAATTAAAGTTTTTGAAAACTTTTTTGAATGTAAACCTCAAAAATATAAATTAAAACCTAAAAACTATTTTTTTGGATTTTTATATTACTGTTTACTATTTTTAAATGACTTTCTAAATTTAAACCTAAAAATAATCCTAATAATTAATTAAATAATGGGAAAAATCTATTTTAAAAACAGGAAAGTCTGAAATACTAATTAAAACCTAGGAAAAATGTAAACTAGCAAATAAGCTTATTTAATAAGCTGAAACAAGCAAAATAAGCCACGGCTTATTTAAATAAGCCAAAACCAAAACGTGTTTAAATAACTATTGAAATGAGACTCTAACGTAAAAACTCATCTAGATCACTGGTAGAACCCCTCACTCCTGAGCTGCAGGTCGGGGGTTCGAGTCCAGGCAGGGTGAAGTTTTTACTTTTTATTTTCTTTTATTTTCTTTTTTCACACTTGAATCCAGTAACTCTTGTAAGCTTAAAAACACAAATCCAAATCTAATTTAACCAAGAATAAGCCAAATTATAAACAAAAACGTGTCCAGTTCTTTGTTCTTTCTGATGAACAAGTGAAGGGTTCTTCACTTGTGTATAAACCAAGAGGGCTTGGTGTTGCTTTGTTTGTGGTGTTTTGTGGACAAGCAGGGCACCCTTGTGCTCTTTGGAGCACAAGGAGTCAAGACAAGCAGATAACAAACAAGTAAGCACAAAAACTTAGCACAAGATTCACACAAATAGGCACACAAGTCAAATCAATGTTGCTGATACAAACAGATAGGTCTGGTGGTGTTTTATGCTTATAATCTTGCATTCAAATGAGATTCAAAGCCCAAGTTTTCTCACACAACAGTACCAATTAGCATTCAAACAAACTCAAACCCTAAATAACCCTAACACTTAACAGAATCCAAGCTTTGATAGCAAATTGCACCAAAATCATGCAGAAAACGTGACTTAGACAGATTATAGCTAACTTTCACTTTTATAACACTTAATCTTGTTTCAAATCTTTACCAAACTGAAAACAAAACTAGACTCTACCTATCACAACCCTATTCAACCTTTCTAACAACTTTTAATCTTCAAAATCTATCAATCTATCATAAATAAACCCGTATCCAAACAACCCTTTAAAAATCAGTTTAAGAAATTTACAAAGCAATACCTTTCAAATAAACTCCAAACTGATTTCAAAAGCATCTAGCATGCATAATAACACAAAAGAACTCAAATAAAACAGCTTACACTAACAATCAACACCTTTCACAAAAAATCATGCATAGCATATATTTTTTCAGAAAAACTAAAAATGAAAAGGGATTTTACCTTGAGGGACTTACATCCAAGTCCCTCAGTGGTTGAATAACCACCTCCTACAAACTGGGGTTTGTGCTGAACCTTTAACAGCAACAATCCTTCAACAATTAATCCTGCAAAATAAGAACAAACACAAAGAAAATGCACTTTTTGATTTTCTTAACTTATAAACCTTTTTACCACTTGAACTTAACACGTTTTAAAAGCAACTTATAAATCAGAAATCTTAGGATGTTATTCCACGTTCACTTCCTAACAACCTCTAATTTCTGAAATTTATAAAATTCCTTTCAAAACCTTTTTGAAAAACTTGAACTCACAAAATCTTTCACAAATTTAAATTGGAACTCAGCCTTAGCATTTAACACTACACACAAACTTTTTAAATCTAACAAAAGGAATTACACTTGTTTTCAACAAACACCAAACTTCATTAATTTAAAAAAGGAATTACAAGTTGAAAAATGCTAAAAACTGGAACAAGGGCTTTACACATGTTGTAAGCTCCTTAAATAGACTAACTAGGAACATTCTAGGACTAACAAACCCTAATACATGAATTGCCAATAAATCCCTTGGACGAATCTTGGACTTTTGGTCAAAAAGTGGTGGCATGTGATGCACAGCTGTTGTAAAGAAATCTTGGACGTTAAAATGAACTTAGGGGCCAAGGAATGAGATCTCACCATCAATCTTGTCTCCTTATGAGGTTTGGGGGATAGGGACGTGAGCAGGGGACCATGGGGTGGTCACATGGGTGAGTGGGAAAGGGATTTGTGAGGTGGGTTTTGGTGACAATATGGTTAATTATCAATCTGGATAATAAGGGGTAAAACCCCTTTGTTTTTAGGTTAATAGTAACTGGGAAAAATTAGGGTTTATGGGAGGGATGAAGATGGTTTAATCTGTTTAAGGGTAGATTAGGTTTAAATAAAGTGTTAAGGAGGGAAAATCAAACTGATTTAATAATCAGTTTAATTTAATGAGTGGGATGCGGATGTGGCAGATTGGGGAATGGTGATTGGGTGGTCAAAAGGTCAAAGTGACGTGTAGGGTGGTGGTTGGCTGGAAGGAGAATGCTTGTCTGCCCATTTTGGTCCCTGAAGTCCTCAATTTTTGTCACTTGATGAATAAACCTTGTCAACGCCTAAATAACACTTATCAACTTTTGGGCACTTGTCAAATTTGGCACAAATACTTCAAAAACTTTTAACAAGAGCTCCTTTTGTATTTTCTTCATTTTCCAAGGGCTGATCTTGTATAGTCTTCAAACTTTAGGGACCCTATTCATAGTTTTGAATATTTGAGGGGTATAAAGTGTAAATCTTCAAAAGTTGAGGGACCAAAGTTGCCAATCTTCAATTCTTCAAGGGTCATTTTTGGAAATTCAAAACTTGGGTGTGCGGCTTCGTTTCCCGTGTTCGTTTTTGATTGATTCTTGTGATCTTTTGCCCATTCCTCAATATCCGTACCTAAAAGTACACAAGTAACAAACACGAGCATATATTTGGCATTTTTTATGATATTTTATGCAATTAAAGGCCGTTTTGGACGATGAGACCATGTATAAAAGCAGTCTCATCAATAACCTCCTAAAAGCCTCATTCAAACCACGTTCTACATCATTCAAATCCAAACTAAGCAATTCCCGCTCTTTCTCGCCAATCTTAGCCTTCGACTCCAAATAAGCAACCTGAGTCTGAACAACACCTAATCCAACCTCTGTCACACAACTCTTAACACGGGAAGCATCTAGATCACGTCTCAAGGCCCATGGTGCAAGACCATCAATATGAGTAGCCTCTCGAGCACTAGACGACTCTCCTATCTCACGTCTACGAGTAGCAATACCATCAGTACCGTCAGGTGCATCGTCATCCTCATCCTCCTCTGATTCATAATCAGATTCAGACGATTCAGACATTTCGTCCCTAGGTAACTCATCCTCAGAATCAGACAAACAAACTGGTGGGGGCAAAGGCTCGCCCTCTGGAACATCATACGGATATATAAGCTCAGCTTCCTCATCGTCATCAACCTCAACATCTATACCTACGTCCTCCTCGACATCCTCGTCGTCAATCTCATCATCTAACTCATCTAACCCAATCTCATCCTCATTCTCAATATCAGCATTCTCAATCTCCACATTCTCATTACCCACATTCTCAATATCCACATTCTCATTCTCTACTAAGTCTTCCTAAGGGGCAATCTGATCTCCTAGTCCTAACTCGGGCTCGGGATCCTCAAATGGTTCCTCCTCATCATCAATATCAAATCTACTAAGTCTAAATAAGGATCATCTTCTATATTAGGTTCGGGAATAGCATGGTTTTCTACAGGAATATTAGGGTCAGCCATGACAATCTGCATTTATATATATTTATCTCGTATTAGGATAACATACTAGTTAAACAATTACATAATGAAATCACGATATATACATATATAAATTAAATTATATATATTAAAATATATATCTTCTCAATAGGGCTTGTTGGTAACGTCGGAGATCTCTGGCACCGTTATAGTCAAAAGATTTTTCAAATATTTTCTCAAATGTTCATTGTCAAAAGATTTTGAAAAGTTTTGTTCAAAACCTTGGTTTTTAAAGTCTTTTGTTCTCTACAACGAGAGCTCTGGTACCAAACTGTAATACTCTCATTTTTCGTATCGGTACAGCGGAAGGGTCTTTCAGAGTGTTACGGGATAGCACAATAACTCCAATCATAGACAACACATAAAAATGGTTGTACAAGGTTTAACAAACATTCATTCGATAAAAAGGTTTAAAAGTGTACAACATGTCCCAAATTATACAGGTCATTAAGTTTACAAAACACAGATCGAATGAACATTTTTAATATTAAGTGTGGGCCATCAGAGTCGATCTCCATCCGGATTACCTTCAAGCACCTGAGATAGAAAACATGCAAAAATCATATCAGCGAATGCCGAGTGAATTCATAGAGTTTAATTAAAACCGTTATATAAAACAATCATTTACATTCATTTAAAATCAGAACACAAGTATAATATCGGAAGTAAGTCCACATATTGCTAGTCAGGCAATATATAAATCAAGCATACATCTGAAACCGTCCATGAGACCGTAGTCTCTATATTACCATGATAGGTAATATATTCATCGTAATAGCGTCGTCATCGTTTATTTAGATTATACATGTCGTATAGATTATAGTATCTGAATTAGGATACGTTTTATCTGAATTAGGGTTATTATTAGCCGCATGACATTGTTACCTTACTGTGAAAACAGCGGGCCGCGAACCCGACAAACAATTTGCCCATCTAAGTTAGCGTGTCGTCACAAAAATCACGCTATGGAATCTTCTCATACATAAATTCGCTTACCAATCAATGTGGTACGACGGGGATCAACCGTCAAGGCGCGAACTGGGGTGATCGTCCCCAAATAGTACTATCAAATGCATAAGCGTCTACCAAATCCCGGTAGTTCACAATTCATGCTAATGGGACTTTAAGTGACATAACCTAACTAATAATAATCCTTTTAGTCTTGAATATAGGGTCATAGCATCATTCGGGTCCATATCATTTAGCATATAATCGGGACTACTTGTGTTCTATTTTTATAAAATCTAGCATGTTATCTCCCTCGCGGGTTTACAAATCATTTTATAAAACATTTAAAAGAGTGCGAGGCTATGAACTCACGTTGTTAATGAAAGGCGGATTATCGGCTACGGGCGTGCTTCGGTCACGGAAACCTATATAAATAATAATCGGTCTTAGACTCGGTCCAATGACTTTTATCAAAATAACAATATACATATGATGATTTTGTACATATGATGATGATCAAGTGGGTTTATAAATCCTCATTTACTCATTTTAGCGTTTACGTTTTAGTATCGTCTTACTAGTTCACTAGTTTTACCGATTTTACCTATTTTAAGTCCATTAATTCTTTTATAAGTTCTTTAGCTTGTTTTTACCCATTATATACCTATATGATCAGTATATATATCTTTCATGTTGGGCCCAAATGGGTTAAGCCCAAATAATTCTTTTTACAAGTTTTTATCTTATTAAGTCCAATTATTAGTCTAATATGTTTATTTAACTGTAAATGTCCGTAATTCTTATAGTTCGGGTTTTATCGGTTTTTACTTGTCTTAGTTACTTATACATCAGTATATAACTTTTATAAACTTTATATTAGACGGGTTTGGTCGTCTAAGTTTTATTTGATGAAAAACGTTAATTTCACGGCAATAGCCGAAAAAGTCGTAAAAATCAAGTTTATAGTTTTTATTACTTATAAATATTATTTTTACCACCATTTATCTAATTTACCCATTTGATTAACCTTTTATACATTTATATAATTAAGTTTTATAAGTTAGTGGGTTTATATTTTACATTTTATAAATTATAAAGTGAGTGCTTATATAATAATAATAAACATTATTTCCAAAATCTGATTTTTAACTTCACATTCACCATTTTTATCATATCTAGAGTTCTACAATGACTTAGAAGCTCATTTTTGGATGACAACTTCTTCATAGTATGTGCTACATATAACTTAGTTATAGCTACTGCCCATTTTGAGTCTAAGTTGCCTTAACAGTCCCTACAAAACTGCTTATTCAGATTGTACCACCTAACTTGTTTTGATCATATCTCACTCATTATTTTGATTCCATTGCATGGCCAACTCTCACATGTGTATAACATCATCTACTTACTGTAAATAGATCAAACCATGCATTTTTATCAGTTCATCATTTAGTTATCTACTGTTTTCATACAGCCAACTAATTAGTCATGATTTTAGCTTCATTTCTTATGGTTATCATCATTTTTAAGCATGTTTATCAACACTTGATCCCCACACAACATTTTTATCATCATATATACATCATATACATATACAAAATGAAAGAAAATACATTTGTTCTTTACAAAATAATAAGAGAAAAATGTAGAGGATGATCTTCTTTACCAATCCAAGTGGATTTCTTGTTTTAGGAAGGCAAGAACTTGATGAACACAACAAGTATCTCCAAGACCATCAACTATCAAGAACATATGTTGGAAAATCAGCCCTAGGACACAAGCAAATCACCTCCAAAGTTGTTTATATGGCCACCAAATGATCAAGGCTTCAAGGAAACACCTTAATAGGACTAGTAAACATGTGGTTTGTAGATAGAAAAGATCAATGAGGGTGTTTGTTGTTTGATTTGGGACGGCACAAAGGGAGAAGTAGAGAGAGTTTGAGAGTGAATTGCATGGATGAAATGGTAAGAATGAAAACCATTAGCTAGTTTTGTGTTAAGGTGGAAGTAGTTAGCTTAAAGTGTAAGCACAAGCTTACACTTGTGTAAACAAGTTATAACTTGATGCCACCTATGTGTGGTGGTGTCTTCTTGCCGTCCCATATAAGCTAGTGGGATGGGGAAAAGTGTTTTGTCCCATCTCACTAGTTTACGGGTATTTCTCGATTCTAGTTTTCTCGATTTGCGTGCCCTCGGGTCGTTTTACGAAAAACGTTTTTATAAATTATGAATCACCGTCACAAAACGAATCTAATAAAAATTGTCTCATCAAAAACCGAGTTCAAAAACGTAAATACGTAATCCTAAGGTTTCCGGTTTAGTCGTAAAAGACGCCAAATTATGCACGTAAGCCCAAATTTAAATCCGTAAATTGTGAGTTCGTCAACCAACACAAAAATAAGTTTCAAAATATTATACGAGAAAATATTTCACTACCTGAAAATGTTAGATTTGTCACACCTGACAAAGAGGAAACTCATCTGAACCCTTAAAGATATGATACTGGCTATCACGAACAGAATAGCTTTCAGTGTTGCCATTTTCCACAACAGACATAGCAATATAATACTTGTATGAATTAAACATTTCATCTTGCACATCGAAGAAAATGGTTCTAGTAAATAACTTGCAAGCTTCTTTCTCCATTTGAAGGTCTGTTTTAAAAGCTGACGTTTTATATCTTGAATCATGATCATTTTTCCTTTCAATATACCTTTGATATTCGATAGAAGTGTCATAATGGCTTAAGAATTCAATAAGAGTAAGACGTAGGTTGGTCCATTTTCCAAAGAAATGATTTTCACTTTCCGATCTTGAAGTTGTACGCATTAGACCAGCCATAGGAACATGCCTCAAATACGCAGGTATCCAACTTTGCCTCAGATCAAACATGTCAGCCAACCACTTGTTCTCGCCAAGATCAAATTCATTTATCATACAATTCCATTCTCTTTCAAAAACCTCAGGCGTAATTTGGTCTGTCCACACAATGTCAGAAATACAACTCTTAAAATCTGTTCTATTACATAGTTCAGCACCCACCTATAATAAAAAAACAAAATAATTATAAGTAAACATGAAATGCATTATAGTGCATATTTACTGCATTATGGTGCATTATGGTGCATATTTTACAGGATTTTGGTCTGAAAAAATTTCTGAAAAAATTTGTTAAAATAAAATACCTTCGTGCCCAATTTCATCATAATGTGCCACATACAAAAGCGGTGAACTGTATTGCAAAAAACTTCAGCTATTGCAATCTTCATTGACGGATCTTGGTCTGTGATGACAACTTCTGGAGCTTTTCCGAATGCTTCTTAAAATTCTTTAAGCAACCATATGTAAGCTAACGCACTCTCATCAACAAGCAAAGCAGCAACAAATGTAATACAGCGGTTATGATGGTTGATACCAGTAAAGGGAACAAAAACCATTTGATACCTACTGTTAAATAACATAATAACAAATTAAAAAAACATAATAAAACTAAAAAACATAATTTTTGGAGATAAAAAAGAAAAAAATTTATACTTGTTAGACCGAAAAGTCGCATCAAAAGAAACTATGTCACCAAACGTAGCAAAGTTTCTGATACCTTCTTCGTCAGCCCAGAATAGACCAGCCAAGCGATTATCAGGACCTAAAAAAAGTTAGAAACTAATTATAAAAACTACTTGATAATATCTAAATGCATTAAAACATATGGTTAATTTAGTAAAACAAAATGAAACATCAAGGTTTACGTTTTAAGTTATAAAACATGATGCAGTAAAATCTAAAAAGATTAATTTACTAGAAAAAAACTCAGATTATAGAAGAAATAACCACCTTTAAAATGTTTGACAAAAAAACTAGGGGAGTGAAGTTTTAGACTAATCAGCTTCTCTACAGCCATCTGAGCGTATTGATCACGAATAAAAACAGTAATCTTCTTTTTTTATTCTTGCAGTCATCAACTGTTACACCAACGTTATCAAACCCACCGTGAAGCTGTTTCATCAACCTAAACCCTATAGCAGGACCAAAATTTGCATTCAAAACTTGATTGAGGAAATGCAGCTTTGTATAACCCACATTCCTTGAATTCTTCATAAAGATCATGTCTCTTTTAGCTACAAGAGGGTGATTATGACCCTCTGTGAAACTAATAACCTCAAATATTTTTCCTTCTTTCTTAATAAGAATTGACGCCAAACACCCACACCTAAACGTAGGCTTCCTCCTAATTTGCTTTTTCTTAATATCTCTAAACCTTTGAAAATCACCACTAACACCGCCATCTTCAACTACACCATTTTCTGGTAAATCAACATCTACGTTATCAACACTAGCTTTATCTTTAGGTTGAAGAAAACCTTCTCTACTACAAAGTAAATACTTTGTTATCGGAATATCAGAACCTAATGCCTTGTACTCTCCACCTCTCCTAACATCAAACCCACCCTTTTTCCCATAAGCAACATAGAAATTGTACGCTTGATCAATTGAAACAAATTGACATCCTACTATAGGTACTTGACCATGTGGTAACTCATCAGGAAACCAAGTCCTAGTGCCATCTATACCAACTTTATAGTAACCTACATGATCTCTTATGGTAATTGTTTCATAATCATCTGCGGCTGCAAAAATAAAAAATAATAAAAAAGTAAGCTAGATAAATGATATAAGTTAAATAAAAAATAAAAACAAAAAAAAACCATAAAATGTTGTAAAATCAATAAAACTATGAAGGATTTAGTAAAATATAAAACTTTTAACAAAACCTAAAACCACAATTCAATAAACAATACCTATAATGCAGTAAAACAACCTTGACTATAAAATCAAGCCTATGTACATCAAATTACATATCAATCTCTATTCTGATCAATCTCAGTTTTAATCAATCTCTATTTTAATAAATTCATGATATAATCAACCAAAAAAACAGTAATTCAGCAAAACATACATATCATGCAGTAAAAACAAACCTCGACTATAAAATCAAGCCTATGTACATCAAATCACATATCAATCTCTATTCTGATCAATCTCAATTTTAATCAATCTCTATTCTAATAAATATATGATATAATCAGCCTAAAAACAGTAATTCAATAAAAAAATACCTATTATGCAGTAAAACAACCTCCACTATAAAATAAGCCTATGATCATCAATCACATATCAATCTCTATTCTGATCAATCTCAAATCTAATCAATATCTATTCTAACAAATGTCTAAAATAAAAAGCCTAAAAACTGTAATTCAGTAAAACATACCTATTATGCAGTAAAAACAACCTCGACTATAAAATCAAGCCTATGTACATCAAATCATATATCAATCTCTATTCTGATCAATCTCAATTTTAATCAATCTCTATTCTAATAAATATCTGATATAATCAGCCTAAAAATAATAATTCAGTAAAAAAATACCTATTTTGTAGTAAAACAACCTCCACTATAAAATCAAGCCTATGTGCATCAATCACATATCTATCTCTATTCTGATCAATCTCAAATCTAATCAATATCTATTCTAATAAATGTC
>JANFOE010000251.1:1230000-1518427 GCA_025667525.1 Glebionis coronaria | reverse complement strand
TGTTCAAGCGTTGGCTTGAGGTTAATGTGACAAGTCAGTCACATTCCATTGTACTTAACTGTTTTTTGGGGATTAATATATTTTACCGGGGTTAAGTCCCCTTTACCCAAAAACCAAATTTTTCAGATACAAATATTTTCTTTGTTATTAGACCTTCTGTCCGCGGCTCATTATTTATCTTTGCGGTCATAAATATAAGGAACAACGGAGTACGATTTTGATCCGCAGTCGCGGACACTTTTTCTGAAAATATAACCTTCTAGTTTCACTTGTTAAGAAGATGCAAGATCCTATAGACGACTTGAAAACCCAAAACTTTGATTTAATAGGCTAAGCATCCACGAGTCTCATTCCTTGAGATTTTAAATTGTGTAGAACGAGAGATGATAGAGTCAGTTATAAGTTTGGTATTCTTTCATGAATTTATGTGAGTTGATTATAAGCTTTTTCTCCCATCGCTTGCTAATAAATTTAATTGCAATAAATAAGGTTGTACGATTTGAAAAGTTACTTAGCTTCTAGCCTAAGATCGTTTAAAAGTTGCTCAGTATTAATTAGAGTTCATAGCCAAGGCATAACTTATTGAAGCGGGATGCGAAGATTGGCGAGTCCGAAAAGGTCCTAACAAGACATGAGGGCTACATTTTGTTGCTAAAGATCCAAAAGTGATGTGAAGAATCATTTATCAAAAATCAATATGAAAGATCGAGACACAGGACGAAAGCAAAAACTCCCCTAAAGATCATGGAGAAGTCTATCCAAAAAGACCCTAGCAAGGTATGAGGATAAATAGATCCAAGTCCTAAAAGGAGGCGGATCGTTGTATATCAAAGTCCAAAATAAAGATTGGAGAAAAATGAAGAAGTCGTGGTCCAAATATGAAGAATCTATGAAAAACTTCAAGTGAAGAAATTCCTATTATGAAGAGAAGATCATAATTTCAAGAAAGTCTCTCAAGATTTGAAGTATGAAGTCGCTGCCAAATATCGGTCCGAGAAAGATCTCAAATCGTGAAGCGAGTTATGCCAAGATATGAACTTTATGAGGTCCCGAGAAGCAGTTTTAAAAGATTTTGTCCTTTAGCTAACTATTGATTAAATCGTCCTACTTTATTTTCAGCCTAAATAAACTATCAAAATAAGTCAACAATGCATCCTCGTGATCATTCAAGACAAAATTAAAATATAATAGATACACCTAGGAATAAGGGAGTCTAAGTAAATAATTGGCCCACATGAATTCGTGTTAGTTTGCTAACTTATAATAACAATGATCTCGTTTATAAGCTTGGTATGGGGAACGTGAAACTTGAGGATAATGAACATTCATGACAGCTAAAACCCCAATGTAAGTCTTCAATTTTTTTACTTGTTTTGTATAAATTTCTATCTTTTTAATTTCCTTAGTGTTTAGTATTTAATAAAGGCCAGGGTGGGTTATTTATGTGAGAAATGTAAACCATGCTTTGAAATTAATGCATTGCATGAGGGTTGCAATGGTCAAGTGTAGGGGATTTAATAAGTGTGAAAACACTTATCCTTTTACCACTTAAATCCAATAATAACAAGACTAAAACGTGTATTTTATGTCGTAAAAGTCGGAATTATGCGTGGTTTGTGTTTTTATTGTGTTTTAGGACCAAAAGATGAAAAAGGAAGAAAACACGGGCTTTTATCGAAGAAAACGACAAAAGACGAAGTCAAAAGATCAAGAGTGCAAAAAGAACGGAAGTCCAAGGCCTATTCTGAAAATTTATCTAGGAAAAAGTCTAAAGACGGAAGTTTAATGAAGTCGAAGAACTCAAGTCTAATTATAGAAGAAAAATTATAAGACGAGTTCAATTTACATCGTCAAATCCCGAGACGACGTCGAGAAAGACAAAGGATTTAAATCAAGTCGAGATGAGAAGAAAGAAAGAGGAGGCAACACATGCACCTCCCCATCTCCTATAAATACCCTCCTAATTGACACATTAGGAGAGTGTTAGCTAGTTATTTTTCTTTCTTTAGTTTTTATTTTAGAGAGAGAAAGTGTTTAACTTTCTCTCACTAAAACTTCATCTTTTATCTTTCTTGTTTTAATCAAACTTTTAATTTTTAAGCTTAATCTTGTTTCAATCTTCACCTTTTTAATCTTTCTTGTTAGTACGATGGTGTGTTCATCATTCTATTTCATCTACTTTCTTTAAGACGCCACAATAGTTCTTACTTATGTGAGTTTCTTGATTCGTTGGGTTAAGAGATTTACAAGTCTTACACGAATTAAGCTTTGAGTTATTCATGCTTATTGGCTTATTTAGTGTTTAGCTTATTGTTTTTAGGTTTTCTTAAAAGTCTAGTGTTTTTAGAAAATTTTGTTTTATAAAGTTTGCGAATTTAGAATTTCAAAAGTTGTCAAATTTTTGTTTATTGAATTGGTTAAGTTTTGGTTAAGTGTGCTTATTGGTAGTGCTTATTGAAGTTTTGGCGTATTTCACCTTTTCGGATTACTTGGTGTTTCATCGCAATCATAGGGTTCCAAGTATTTCGATGGTTTCAGACAGCTTATTTGTGATCGCAATAACCCAAGGGGTTCTACTTTACGATCAAGTGCACATCCCCCTTATTCCGATCGTGATTGCGATCGCTCATTGCGATCGCATATTGCGACGGTTATTAAGGTTACTTTAAGAAGAAACGCTGCCAAAATTTCATTAACTATATTCCGATGGAAACTGCTTTCCGATAGACTAGTATTCCGACAGCTTTAACTTTGACATATTCTGATACTTACCTTAGTATTCCGACAGATTGACATTCAGATAGAAGTTACATTTTGTAAACTACGGTAAAAGAGTAATATATTTAGTTAACTATATTCCATGGAGTACATGACTATATATATACACAACCTAAGGTTAGAGTCTAAGCTAAGTAGTAACCCTAATGGGCTTGGGCCTAACTCACTAATGGGTTTACTAACTCTAACATTCCCCCTCAAGCTAGGGCATATATATTTATCATGCCTAGCTTGTTACAAATAAGTTTAACTTGACTCCCAGGTAATGCTTTAGTAAACACATCCGCCAATTGACTCTCTGTTCTAATATGAGGAGTTGTAATTGTCCCATCTTCTAGTTTCTCGCGAGTAAAGTGACAATCAACTTCTATATGCTTAGTCCTCTCATGAAACACCGGATTGTTTGCTATGTAAATAGCAGCTTGGTTGTCACACCACATCGTCGTTGGTTTAGATTGAGGAAACCCAATCTCACCAAGTAAATTACGTAGCCACACAATTTCACATGTAGTTTGAGCATAGCTCTATATTCGGCTTCCGAACTTGATTTCGACACGACGTTCTGCTTCTTACTCCTCCAAGAGACAAGATTGCCACCAACGAAAACACAATACCCAGTTGTAGATCTCGAGCTATTAGGACATCCTGCGTAGTCAGCATCGGTGAACCCTTCAACTGTATGATGACCATGATTGGCATATAAAATACCTTGGCCTGGTGTACCTTTTAAATATCGCAAAATCTGAGTGACAACAACCCAATGCGACGTTATGGGAGATGACATAAACTGACTTACAACACTTACCGGAAAGGCAATATCCGGACGTGTTATAGTAAGATAGTTTAGCTTCCCTACTACCCGCCTATACTTCTCGGGCCTCTCTAGAAATTCTCCATCCCCCGTCCTTAACTTTAGTTTTGGTATCATAGGCTCATTGCATGTTCTTGCCTCAATCTGTCCAGCGTCGTCTAATAAATCTAGACAATACTTCCTCTGAGATAGAAATATACCCTTACTGTTACGTGAGACCTCAATTCCCAAAAAAATACTTCAATGGTCCTAGATCTTTCGTTTGAAAGCAAGTTCCAACAAATAATTTTAATTTCTCAATTCCAGATTTATCATTGCCCGTAACCACTATATCATCTACATAAACTACAAGTAAGATGCAACCAACATTAGATGATTTATAAAATACCGAATGATCATAGGCACTTCTTTGTAAACCAAACTTAATCAAAGCACTGCTGAACTTCCCAAACCAAGCACGAGGAGACTGTTTTAAACCATACAAAGCCTTCTTCAATTTACACACTCTTCCAGATTCCCCCTGAGCAACAAACCCCGGAGGTTGCTCCATATAGACTTCCTCTTGTAAATCACCATGTAAGAAGGCATTTTTAACATCAAGTTGATGAAGGGTCCAATCATAATTGGCAGCCAAGGAAATCAACACTCTAACAGATGACAACTTTGCAACGGGAGAAAAAGTTTCCTCGTAATCAACTCCATACCTTTGGGCATAACCTTTTGCAACTAGGCGTGCCTTTAATCGAGCAATAGAACCGTCAGGATTCATTTTAACCGTGAACACCCATTTACACCCAATTGCCCTCTTTTCGATAGGTAAATCTACTAATTCCCAAGCTCCATTATGCTCAAGAGCATTCATTTCCTCAATCATAGCAGCACGCCATCCCGGATGAGCACGTGCTTCACCAACGGTATTCGGAACTGGCATGGAGTCTAAATTTGCAACAAAGGAACGGGAGGAAGTAGACAACTTATCATATGAAACAAATGAAGCAATAGGATATGTACAACTACGTTTACCTTTTCGAAGAGCAATAGGCAAGTCTAAATCAGCTTCAGTGGGTGGTGTATCAGCATGCTCATTACTAGAAGGTGCATTACTAGGTGCCTCATTAGGAGGATCTGTCAACGAAGAAGGCGGTATCGGATTGGAGTCTGATGTACGGCAATTTCGCCGATGGTATACTTTATCAAACCGAGGAGCCTTATTAATTAAAGGGACAGATGCATCACTAGGAACTTGTGAGCAATAGACTAACATATCATCACATTCCTCCTGATTATAAGAGTTGGACATAGGATAAAATGGCAAGTCTTCATGAAAGGTGACATCTCGAAAGAAGACATATCGATTAAGTGTTGGGGAGAAACAATTATATCCCTTTTGAAGACGAGAGTATCCAAGAAAGACACATTTAAAAGACTTTGGGTCCAACTTTGTAAGATGCGGTCTAGTGTCCCGAACAAAACATGTGCTCCCAAAGATCTTTGGTTCAACTGGAAATACAGATTTTGTGGGAAAAAGAATGGAATATGGAATATCACCATTCAACACTACGGATGGCATGCGATTGATGAGAAAACATGCCGTAGAGATAGCATCGGCCCAAAATGGTTTAGGAACTGTCGTTTGAAATAGAAGTGCACTCGCAACTTCTAAAAGATGACGATTCTTGCGTTCAACAACTCCATTTTGAGCAGGTGTATCGACACAAGAGGTTTCATGTAGAATGCCATGTTGAAGCATATATGACCGAAATGTTTCAGAAATATATTCTTTAGCATTATCACTACGTAATATTTGAACCAAGACATTAAACTGTGTTTTTATTTTGGTAACAAAGGAATGAAAATGCGTGAATACTTCAGAACGATTTTTCATTAGATAAAGCCAAGTAACACGAGAATAATCATCAACAAAGGTAACAAAGTACTTAAACCCACACTTAGATGTAACTGGACACGACCCCCAAACATCAGAATGTACCAACTCAAATGGGGATGTAGCCCGCTTATTGACTCGAGGACTTAAACTAATACGTTGATGTTTGGCGAATTCACATGACTCACAATTTAAAGACGATAAATGAGAAAACTCGGGACATAATTTCTTCAGATTTTGAAGAGAAGGATGACCTAATCGACGATGCATATCAATATGGGATGAGCGAGAACAAGCTAAGGAACGTGGTGGTGGTTTGGTTTCAAGTATGTATAGGCCATCAGACTCCCATCCTTTACCAATAATCTTCTTGGTCACCAGATCCTGAAAATAACAATAATCGGGAAAGAATGAGACACTGCAGTTTGAACCACGTGTAATCTTATTAACTGATAAGAGGTTAAACTGAAAATTTGGCAGATACAAGACTGAGGATAATGAGATAGTTGGGGTAGGGTTAGCGGTGCCAGAACCGAGTACTCGAGTTGTACTCCCATCAGCAATTGTGACATGGGAGGAAGGGGTATGAGTGCTAAAATCAGAGAGTAACTGACGGTTACCTGTCATGTTGTCTGAACAACCGGAATCAATGATCCATCTAGTGGAAGAAGATAGAAGACAGTTACTGTTGTTACCTGTCTCATTAGTAGAATTCGCAGGTCCCTTAAGACGAGCATACTCTTCGGCCGAAATAGTAATAGTATCTCCATATGCGGAAGAAGCAATATTTGAAGTGGAACCTTTCTTCTTTGCCAAGAGTTTCTTGCAAGTATGTGTAGTATGCCTGGTCTCATGACAGTAGAAACATTCAATATCATCAGAACTCGAACCCGCTGAGTCATTGACTCGATCATTATGACCACCGCGATGACCACCTCGAGAACCACCGCGATGACCACCGCGATAACCACCTTTAAATCCACCCCGGGAACCACCACGACTAATAAGGGCACTATTAGGAGCTGAAACATGAGAAGTTTGAACAGTCTCATTGCGAAGAACTCAAGCAAATGTATCTTGAAGAGATGGAATGTCAGACTCGTTCAAGAATTGAGATCTCAAAGAATTAAATTCGGGTCGAAGGCCGGTCAAGAAACTCATTACAGCTATTTGTTCCCTTTGCTTCTGCATCTGTTTCACATCAGCACTAATAGGAAGAAGAGTATTCAACTCCTCGTAAATTCTCTTAAAACCCATAACATAAGCAGTTAGGGATTGGTCTTGTTGCTCTCCACGGTGGAAGTCCTTGCATACACTGTAAATTCGAGATATATTCTTTTGTCCAGAATACAAAAAATCCAAATACCCCATCAATTCCTTTACATACTCGCAATGGTTAATTAAGGGAATAACAGATGACTCAATAGAGTTTCTTATCTGTAAAAACAACCGGGCATCATTTTGAAGCCATTGATCCTTAGTACCATCTTTGGGAGGATCATCTTCAAGATGAGAGGCCTTTCCAATGCTACGTAAATAAATACGCACCGTCTTGCTCCATTCAAAGAAGTTGGAGCCATCAAGCTTATTATCAGTAATCCGTGTTACCACGGGAAGGACATCAGCAGGAAACCCACTACCAGAAGTATTATCCTTTTGGGTCCCAGACATATTTAACCAAATTGATATTCAAAGTAAAGTGTCAAACCAGATCTGATTGAAAATTAAAATAACAGAATTACTAGATCTCACCGGAGAAGTTGTTGAAACTTGAAATGTGAACCAATCTTGATCTTATACCTCCTGTTTGTTGAATGAACTCCCTTGGTTCAAACACAAACAAACCCTAATTTTCTGATTTTCTATTTTTTTTATTGGTAACCACGCTCTGATACCATGTAAACTACGGTAAAAGAGTAATATATTTAGTTAATTGTATTCCATGGAGTACATGACTATATATATACACAACCTAAGCTTAGAGTCTAAGCTAAGTAGTAACCCTAATGGGCTTGGGCCTAACTCACTAATGGGTTTACTAACTCTAACACATTCCGATAAGGGAGATTCCGATAAGGGAGATTCCGATAGAATTCACTGTGCAATATTCCGATACTTTTGTGATTATTCCGATGGGAAACATTCCGATGGGATTCCGATGGATTATTCCGAAGGATTGAGTTTTTACTTTCTATTTACTTATTTTTATTTTAATTTCAAATTTAACTTTTCCAACAATTTTACTAAGTTTTTAGTCTTACAAAGTTTTAAGTTTTAAGTTTTAAATTCATTTCATTTTATTTTCCAAAAATTACACGCTTCCCGAAATCTCTATTTTTACCAAGTGTTTTTCTAGTAATTTTTAGTTTAATTTTTAAAGCTTTAATTTTACTCAACGACATTTTCCTATTCGCTTTTAGTTTAAAAATAGATAATCAACCAAACCATTTTATTTTTCCACCAAGAACGACTGAGTAACACTAATTAATGGTAATCAATTCGAAAAGATCAGACGATGACGAACTTTCATACGAGGTAAAACCCTTGTATTAAATGGTGCCGCTGTCGGTGATATGAGCAAAAACTCATATCAATTTATCAACAAATCACCCTAAAACACAAGAAAAATACTAAACTTTGTGCTATAAAGCGGAATTATGTGGTATGTTTTGTGTTTGTGTACAAATAGGTAAGAAGGATGCATTTTCAAGCAAACAAAGGAAAAAATCAAGTTAATTGGATGAAAAAGACAAAGAAGGATCAAAAGTGACAAGAATTTGAAGAACAAGGACCTATCTTGACAACTTTACAAAGTTGAGGGGACAAAAGTGTAAATTTGTCAAAGTCAAGATCAAAGTCAAATCTGGTCAACTCTCAAGTCAATCAAGTCAAAGGGCTTAAATGTTTAAAAATGCAAGTTGAAGGAATGAAATTGTCAAAGAAATGAAGAATATAGCTCAAAAGTTCAAACTACCAAAGTTAAGGGGTTAATTCTGCCATTTGTTGGAAGTTATATGTGCTTGATCCGTGTGAATTAGCCTTCAACCAATGGGAAGCAAGGATTCAAGAGGCAAGGATTGCCAAGTCAAGTGACACCTGGCCACTAATAGCCGCCAGCAATAAATACAAAATCTTAACAGTGCTGCGCACTCACACCTTCTCAACCAATGAAAACATGTCATGCAATTATTCCTTTTATCCACTTTGGATAATGATCTGTGTGCTTCTCCCTTAACCAACCACAATTGGACACGTGTCATCTTCTTCAATGAAAATTGCCAGGATTGGGATTGAGCTAGGATGCGTTTCAGAAGATGATATAAACATCAAAGTGATCGTTTTTTAGAGAGGAATACAACCATACAACTCAATTAACATGACAACATCTCAATCAAAAATCCCCAAAAGTGTTCTTCACCTGCAAATGCAATTATGCTGAATTGTCCACGTGGAAGCTTTTGATTGGTTCTGACACGTCACAATCCCCAACTACTTCACATCTGCATTCTATAAATACCCTAGATTAGCCTTCATTTCTTGTAATGTAGCTAGTGTGAAAACGCACACACTAGAATTTTAGCTCTCTCTTAATTTAGTTCATAGTTGTAGTTAACAACTCTCAAAAGCTTGACAACCTTTTGAGAGTCTGTTAGGTAGTTGTAACTAATCTTGTAACCACTTTTCATCCATAATCAATAAAAGTTCAATTTTCCCTCCAAATTCTTCACTGCTATTCTACTATTCCTATCCTGCATCTTGTTACTTTGTTGCTGTTATTAGCTAGTTATGATCACCATTTGATCATGATTAGCTGATTAAGAGGATTGTAGCTGTTGATCTTGTTCAGTTCATTTCAGTTGCAGTTCTAGTTGATTTTGAAGCTGTCCAGTTCATTAATGGAGATTATGGTGATGATAGCTGTTGATTAGTAGATGTTTGGTGTATTCTAGTGCTAAGGTGGTGGTTAGCACTAGCTAGAAAGCTCAGCACTTCTCTACTCCCCAATGGAGGCCTAAGCTAGAAGGTGTACATGTTCATATTTTTGTTCCACTGAATTGTTGTTTGCATGCTTAATACCTAGTTAAATCTTGTTTATCTGCATGATAAAGTGTGTTTAGCTTACATTTGATCTGATCTTAGTGTTATAGTAGCTTAAGTGTAGCTTAATTTTTGCTTATCAGTCTTAAACTTGTCCTGTTTTCAGCATTAATCAGTCATATTAGCTTATTAGATCATTTTGAGTTCTTGTTGGTTTAACTGTTTGTAACTAGTTCAATTACACTTCATTCTAGCTATTGAACTTAGTTTGACATTACTTTTCACTCAGCTGAACCAACTGCTTAAAAATCCTTCATAAAAGTTTGATATTGATCAGATAAGTGGTGTTTGGGATTAGCTTCATAGTTGTTTTTCAAGTGTTATAATTTGGCAAATTTTGGTTCATTTCAAGTCATATAGTCATAGCATAAAGCTTTCAGTCATTTTCTAGTCATTTCATTAGTCAAAAAGGCAATTGGTACACAAAAAGGTTTGGGTCAGATTTTGTTAAGTGAATTTTCAGAAAGTAGTGATTTTCAATTGCTTGGCAAATCTTTGTTTCTTGATGAAATTCTTTCAAACCAGCTTTTAATCATCACTCAATATATGAAGTTTTAGTATGTAGAAGGAAATTATACAGTATCTAGTTTTGAGTGAGTAATAAGCACTTTATTAAGCACTTGAGCAATTGCATTTCCCTGTGATAAAAACATGGACTGATTTCTCATATCTTCATTTCCACTTCATAAATCTGTTAATTTTCTTTCATATTTCCATTTAGGAAGTGTTCCTGAGTAGGTTTTGAGAATTTGAGCTTTTTGAAAAATTTGGTCAACAAAAGTCAACATAAGCTCATTTTAGCTTATTTTCAAATTTAGAGCTTATTACTGGATCATTTTCCTTGAAACTAGATTTCCCATTCTTCTTTTGAGCTGTTTAACAAGTTTCTTTAATAAAATCAAGTAGTGCATGTTTAGCTTATCAGTTAGCTTATTTTGAGCTTATTTGGATTTGCTTATCAGAGTTCTAGGCAGGTTTAGCTTAATTCCTCAGACAGGTCTAGCTTAATTTCGATTTTAAGTCGTTTGAAATTGGTTTGAGCTTATTTGGTTAAGAAACGAGCTCAAACGAGCTTATTTTGTTCTTGAACCCGTTTTTGGTTAACAAGTTTCTGAAATTGCATTTTGGTCCTTTTGGTATTAAACAGTTTCTAATACTGGCTAATCTTCCAACTTATTAGGTTTTGCAAAAGTTTAGTCCTCAGATTTTCAAAGTTGTTAAAAAGTGGTTATTCAGTTTTCAAGTTAGTTAAAATTTAGTTACTTTGTTTGGATAATTTTCATTTTTAGCCCATATAGTTAACTGTTTTTGCACATTTAGTCCTTTGACTTTTTGACTTTACATTTTTAGCATTTAATTTCCATTGAATTTACATTTTCAGTCCTTATATTTTGTAGAATTTACATTTTAGCATTTTACTTGAATAAAAACTTGGTTTGTGCACTTTGTTTTACGTATAAGTAGACTATATTTTTCATTTTAGCAAGGCTTTGTTTGAATTAGCTATAGAATATCCAAATACTTTACCAACCAAAAACAATTAAAAACTCGATCTTGTTAGGACTTTCAATTTGTTAAGAACTGAGAAAAACGAACTTCAACTATACACATTTGAAATGGCGCCGCTGCCGGTTCTTTGACTTTACGAGAGACTATCGATTGACGGTTTTCATTGGCTTTTGGGATCCGTTCACCTAGTGAACGTTATTTTTACGTATCATAAATAAAAAACAAATAAAAAATCAAAATATAAAAATATATAAAAACTAAAAATTAACAAAACAATTCTTTTCCTAAAGAACTGACCAAACAAATAAAAAAATCCAAAAAGCAATCTTTTTCCTAAGAGATTGCACCCAAAAATATATATTATTGGATTCTCTCGGTTTTTATGTACATATAGTATTTTCTATTAAAAAACTCATAAATACAAAAAAAAATTCCATATATTATTATAAGTAAATACGTATACGTATAAGAACAACCAATTCACATATTCTCCATAAGTATTTCCAAGGCAATACACCGTGTTGAGGGGCGTTCCGGTCCTTGACACGTGTATCGATCAAACAAAATAAAGCAAGAATAGATAAATACTTCCAATAAGCAACAATTCGAAGAATACAAACAATTAAGTGAATAGAAAGGCGATGTGCTATAAAATGCCATCTAAGGGTCAATAGGTACTTAAGTGCTTCACGCCACCTAACCCTCCGTTCACTTGTGAGTATTCTAAGAAGGAAGGCTTCATTGGGGGTCTTGCACCCAAGTAGTACATACGTATATTATTATTTTCTTGTGGATATTTCATATTGAAACTCGAAGAGGATAATCCTTTTCTCTTCAAAGTCACACGAGAGCTTCTCTCTCATTCCTCGTATTTAGTTGCATGCTCACCCGTGGGCGTGCACAAATACCGATTGGTGTACAACCCCTTCCTCCGAAAAGGAAGAAAAAGAGAAAGAGTAGGAACACCACCGTCCATCAAGCCGATCACGAGAATCGTGCTTTGATTCATCAACGACAAGAAGCCATGGCTAGAGTTGATACTCGTTCTTTGATGGAACGTTTGCAATCCAATGTTCACGGATATGCCGATGCTATCAAGATTCTCGATATTCCCGCAAATTCATTTGAGCTAAAAACGGCTATGATTAACTTGGTTTCAAACACACCTTTCTATGGTAACAAGAATGATAATCCTCATGATCACCTTAAGAGATTTCTTGCTCTTTGTAACACCATTAAGTACAATGGAGTTCCCCATGATGCCATTAAGTTGATATTGGTGCAATTTTCACTAGAAGGACCCGCTAAGCATTGGTTAGACACACAACCACCCGATAGTATCACCACATGGGATGGTTTCACCACTAAGTTTTTGAACAAGTTCTTTCCCCCATCTAAGACCACGGCTTTGAGGAACTTAATTATAGGCTTTCAACAAAAACCTAGTCAAACCTTTAGTGATGCTTGGGAGGAGTTTAGAGAGTTATTGAGGAGATGCCCTAACCATGGATTGGATGAAGTTCACCAAATCAATACTTTCTACAATGGCCTTAAACCTCATCACCAAGACTCACTCAATGCTTCCGCGGGAGGGAATATTCTTCTTAAATCCATTCAAGAGGCTTGGGACATCATTGAGACCAAAGCAATGGTTCAAACAAACACACAATTTGATGAAAGAGTCTATGTCATTCAAGAAGGAAGTTCTAACCCATTGGAGACTCAACTCGTTTCATGCATGCAAGCATTTACTCAAGCTCAAAAGGAAAGTCAAACATACATGTAAAATTCTCAAAAGATGCAAGAAACAATGATGAATGACTTGATGAAGCTTTCTATGGGAAATCATTCCACAAATGATGTGCATGCCATTACTCTTTCTTGTGTGACTTGTGGAGGTCCCCATTCCTATGAACAATGTGATAAGGTGCAAGGTTATCAAAGGGAATGTTATGCTTACCAAGAGGAACATCGTGAACACTTCAAGCCAAATATCAATCCTAATAACCTTTCTTACAAGTCACAAAATTACCTTACTCCACCGGGATTCCCACCCCAACAACCCACCCAACTTCAACAAAATCCTCCTCAAGTGTTACAAAGGAATCAAGGGCAAAGACCACCTTACCAAGGGAATAACTATAGACCACCAAATACCTTTAACAATCAAGGAAATACCTTTCAAGGCAACAATCAAGGGTTTTACAATCAACCTCCACCTTTTCAACCCCAAGGTTTTCAAGGAAATGTGCCACAAGATTATAACACAATTGAGCTTCTTCACAAAATGAATCAAGAGAGTGAAAGGAGGTTCCAAGCTAATGAGAAAAGAATGAGAGAAATGCATGAAGCTAATGAGAAAAGAATGAGAGAAATGCATGAAGACATAAATAAGAAGTTTATGATGCTTTATAATCAAAGACCACAAGGAGCTTTACCATCTAACACACAAGCAAATCCAAGAGCAAATGTCAATGCTATTACAACAAGAAGTGGAAAGTCAACAAAGGATCCTTCACCTCCTAAACCTCCTATTGTTCCACCCACTTTTGTTCCTACATGTGACAAGCCTTCTACATCTACTTCACCACCTCAAAATGCTCCCATTCAATCAACACACCTTCTCAACCTATTCCTACTTCTCCTCTACCTTCCACAACTCCCAATGAAGAAGCTATCAAAGACAAATCTTCTACTACTCCACCTACACCGAGACCAACTCTTCCATATCCTTTAAGGTTGAAAAAGGACAAGTTAAAGAACAAGGATGACATCCAAGTCTCAAATTTCTTAAGGATGTTCAAGCAACTCAACATCAACATATCCTTTGCGGAAGCTCTTGCTTATATGCCAAAGTTTGCTAAGATGTTCAAGGATTTATTCTCAAACAAGGAAAAATTGGTTGATTTGCCCAACACATCCCTTAATGAAAATTGTTCCGCCGTGCTACTTAAAACTTTACCAACAAAACTTAGATATCCGGGGCGTTTCTTGATACCTTGTAATTTTCCCGGTGTAGAAAATTGCATGGCTTTGGCGGATCTAGGGGCAAGCATAAACCTCATGCCTTTATCGGTTTGGAAAAAACTCTCTCTTCCCAAGATCACTCCCACTAGGATGACCCTTGAATTAGCCAACCGAACCATAGCTTACCCCGTAGGTATCGCGGAGGATGTGTTTGTAGGTGTGGATAAGTTTACATTTCCGGCCGACTTTGTAGTGGTTGATTATGACATGGATCCTAGAGTTCCTTTGATTGTTGGTAGACCGTTTTTGAGAACGGGTCGTACTTTGATAGATGTGGCGGAGGGAGAACTAATTATGAGAGTAGAGGATGAGAGAGTGGTTTTTAAGTTAGGGAAAGTTTGTGATAGGAAAGAGGTTAAGGAGTCTAGACCGTGTGAGACTATTAATGATAGGTGTGTAAACACCCATCCTTTTACCACTTAATTCTGGCTAAAATTAGACCAAAACACGTATTTAATATCATTTGTTTGGAATTATGCGTGGTTTTTGTGTTTATCGTGTTTTCAGAGCTAACCGGATGAATATTAAAGAAAACATGGGATTGCACGGGTTTTATCAAGGAAAAAGACTAAAGACGAAGTCTATTGTCCAAGAGATGCAAAAGATTTGAAGTCAATGGGCCTATTTGAAGATTTATCGAAGAAAAGGACCAAAGATGGAAGATTTACATATGTCGAAGAAACTCAAGTCTATTTAACGAAGAAATTAAAAGACGAGTTGAATTTAATCGACGACAAATCCCGAATCAGAATCGAAAACGTCAACTTTTCTGAAAAGACGAGAAGACAAGAAGAAAGGGAGAAAGCCCACTCACCAACCAACCACTAGGACTATATATAGTTTCTTCCTTCACATTTTAGGGAGTTAGCTTTTTATTTTTCTTTCCCCAGTTTCTTAGGTTCGTTTCATCACCAACACCATTAGGGTGTTTGGTGATTTTTCATTTTTCCTTGAATCTTGTAAGTCTTAATCATTACTCTTGTTACCTTTACATTAATCTTTCAATTCCATCTTGTTCATCTCCATTTTTTATTGCAAGTTCTTAAGTTCTTGTGTGATTGATTTTGATATTTTAAAAGTTGTTGATTTAGTGTTTTTATTGGTGGGATTTGTTACTTATGGTATTTAAAGGATTATTGATTAGTTTGGTAAAACCTTTTTGAGTATTTGAGTCGATTTGAATTAAAAGTCGTATCCTCTGTTTTTACGTCTGCTGCTGTTCTTCATCTCCAGACTTTCCGAACAGAGCCTTTATTCCGAATAGACGATTTTCTCTTTCCCTTATTCGGAATATTGGATATTCCGAATAGGGCTGTTAATTTTCTCTTACTCGGAATATCTTATATATTCCGAACAGACTCATTTTTCCGAATAGGGCAGATTTTCCGCATAAGTCATTTTTCCGAATAGAGATTTATTCCGCATAGGCAAATGTTTTCCGAATAGAACCATATTTTCCGAATAAAGGGACCAACATTCCGAATAGCACTATTTTCCGCATAGACCATACTTTTCCGCTTAGGGCATACTTTTCCGAATAGCATTACATTCCGTATAATCTCATTATTCCGAGTAGGCTGTTATTCCGCATAAACAAAAATATTCCGCATAAGTAATTGTTCCGAATAGCTCTCTTCTTCAGTAAGATCATTTCTCTGTTTTATCATTTAACCTTTTATATTTACTGCAAGTTTAATTTCATTACTTCATTTATTTATCTTTTCAATAGAATAGAAAACCAAATCCACTTTTTGTCACCAAGAACAAATCATTCCACTTTAAACCGAGATCAATTCGAGAGGATTCCGAGAATTATTTTGAACCCATAGAAAAACCGTGTATCAAATGGCGCCGCTGCCGGGTCTTCTCGTTAAGATCAAAAGTTTTTTGTGAGAACTTGGATTTTGGGATCCGTTCCCCGTGAACGTTACTTTTTCACAGAAATTTTCAAAAAATCCTAAAAAATATAAAATTTTCAAAAATACAAAAAAATTTAAATTTAAAAACATAAAAACCAAAAATATTTTTGCTTTGTTTTTCTTTGTTCTTTCTTTTGCAGGTGTATGCACACTCGATCCACGTCATATCAAGAGCCCGAGCCTCTCGATCACTTAGACATGGCCGGTGTACCACCTCAAAACAATAATAACAACAATAACCCGCCTTTCAACAACATGAACAATAACAACAAGAATGAGCCCCTTCCGGATAATCGCCCGATGATTGAATTGCTGCAAGCTCATGTAGATGGCAACACGGATCCAATTGTCATACCTCCAATTGCCGCCAACAACTTTGAGCTAAAATCAGGCTTTATCCAGATGGTCTCCGCTCAACCATTCTTGGGACGTACCATTGATGATCCTCACGACCATATCAAGAGATTCTTGCAACTTACTAACACGGTCAAATTCAATGGCGTTCCACAAGAGGTTATAAGGTTACAACTTTTTCCCTTTTCTTTAGAGGGACAAGCCCGGCATTGGCTTGCTAAGGAACCGCCACAGAGTATTCTCTCGTGGACGGATTTGGAAACTAAGTTCATCAATTACTTTTTTCCACCCTCTCGTACTACCGCTTTGCGGAATGAAATCATAAATTTTGAACAAAAGTACGATGAGTCGTTCAGTGAATCTTGGGATCGTTTTAAAGATCTTTTAAGAAAATGCCCACAACATGGTTTTACCAAAGTACATCAAATTAACACTTTTTACAATGGTTTAAGCATGAGTGACCAAGATTCACTGAACAGTGCCTCGGGGGGTAATCTATTGGCTAAGACTTCCAATGCTGCTTGGGATATCATTGAGAATAAATCTCGTGTGCAAACCAAGAGTGTTCGGACCAATGTCGCTAGTGCTAGCACTAGTGACAGCGACAAGCGATTAGACAAAATCACTGTGCTTCTTGAATCGCTTGTCACCCACACCGTCAGCAACAACAACAGCAACAACGCTAAAAACGCTCAAGTTAACGCTGTCAGCCAACCTTGTGAGATATGCGGTGGTCCTCACTCTTACACAACTTGTACCGCCACCCAAGACTACCCTGCTGAGCATGTGCATGCGGCATATGGCACCTATCCTCAACATGCTTATCAAGCTAGACCTCAAGGTGACCGTAATTTGCTAAGCTACCGCTCTAACAATTATCTTTCCCCACCTGGCTTTCCCCAAAACAACCCAAACCAACAACAAAACCTCAATCGCCCTCTTCAACAACAACAACATCCTCGACAACCATACATACCTCCTCACAAGCAACAACAACCACCTCAACGTAACAACCAAGTTTACCAACAACCTGCTTATCAACCACCCGCATACAATGCTCCTACCAACCAACCCACCGCTCTTCACCAAGAAGTGGAAACTTATATGAGGACTAACGATGTGATAGTGGGAAATCTTTAGAAAGAAGTGCTCAACCTGAAAGAGGACTTGGTCAAGCAAGGAAACGATTTGAGAGCCGACATGAGAAATACGTTGGATAGCCAAACTAATGATCTGAGGAACATGATGGCTAGTTTCTTCCAAAGTAATCAACCCTCTTCTTCGGGTACTCTTCCGAGTAACACCGTTGCAAATCCAAGAGGGGAGATGAAAGCAATCACTACTCGAAGTGGCAAAGGTACCAAGGAACCCGAGCTTCCTATACCTCCACCGGTGGTGGTGACTAAGGAAAACGAGTCACCTGCTCCTATTCCTCATCCTTCTCCTTCCCCAATTTCTCCACCTCTTCCTTCTACCCCTCCTCCACCCAAGGATGTGAGTGATCCTATTCTTCCAAAGCCTTCCTCTTCTTCCAATATACCTTATCCATCTAGGTTGAGGAAAGAGAAGCTAAAAAGCAAGGACGATATTCAGGTTTCTAACTTTCTTAAAATGTTTAAACAACTGAATTTCAATATCTCCTTCGCTGAGGCTCTCGCTCACATGCCTAAGTACGCGAAAATGTTTAAAGATCTTCTGAGCGACAAGGAAAAGCTCCTCGATATTGCCAAGACCCAACTTAATGAGAATTGCTCTGCAGTGCTCTTAAGGAAATTGCGAACCAAGCTTGGTGATCCGGGTCGTTTCTTAATTCCTTGCAATTTCCCGGGAGTAGAGAATTGCATGGCCCTAGCCGATCTAGGTGCCAGTATCAACTTAATGTCTTTAAGCGTGTGGAAGCAATTATCTCTCCCAGAGCTAGTCCCCACCAAAATGACTTTGGAATTAGCTAACCGTACGGTTGCTTATCCAGTGGGGATAGCCGAAGACGTCATTGTAGGAGTCGACAAATTCACCTTCCCTGCTGATTTTGTTGTCGTCGACTACGAGATGGACCCCCGTGTACCACTAATTGTTGGTCGTCCATTCTTAAGGACCGGTCGCACTCTCATTGATGTTGAAGCCGGTGAGCTTATCATGAGAGTGGGTGACGATAAAGTAGTCTTCAACATGGGAAAGTTGTCTAAACAGCCTTATTCATATGAGAGCGTTAACTGTATTGACGTTCTTGATGAGGCTTGTGAAGAACACTTTAATGATGCTTGCAAAAGTATTCCTACCTCTCTTCCCAATGTTGAGACCGTGTCCTCTATTGATTCATCGTTGTCTCTATTTGGAGATAGTGATTTATTTTGGAACAATCTTGAAGACACCATGGGAGATGTGAATTTAGCTACTAATGATTCTCCTATCGATGGGGATGAAGACATGAATTTCTTTGACAATCTTCTCACCGAAGACAATCCTTCGCCTCCATCTCCCACGGTCATTGCTATCGATACTCCGACTTCGAATACGCCTCCCGTCAAAAATCCTCCGGATTTAGAACTTAAGGAGTTGCCGCCCCATCTTGAGTATGTATTCCTTGACGAAGAGAAGAAGTCGCCAGTCATCATTGCTAAGGATTTGAAGAATGAAGAGAAAGCCCGACTTGTCGCCGTGTTGAAAGATCATAAGAAGGCTATTGCTTGGAAGATTTCGGACATTCGTGGAATTGATCCTCACTTCTGCACAGACAAAATTCTCATGGAGGACGACTTTAAGCCCACAATTCAAAGCCAACGAAGGGTGAATCCAAAAATCCATGAAGTCATCAAAACAGAGGTTATCAAACTTCTTGATGCGGGTATGATTTACCCTATTTCGGATTCACCATGGGTTAGTCCAATCCATTGTGTGCCCAAGAAGGGCGGAATAACCGTTGTCCCCAATGAACACAACGAGTTGATTTCCACTCGTCTCGTTACTGGGTGGAGAGTTTGTATAGACTACCGCAAACTCAATGATGCCACGAGAAAGGATCATTTCCCTCTACCTTTTATGGACCAAATGCTTGAACGATTAGCGGGTAATGAATATTACTGCTTTCTTGATGGTTTCTCGGGTTATTTTCAAATATCCATCGATCCCCAAGATCAAGAAAAGACTACATTCACTTGTCCCTATGGCACATTTGCTTACAAAAGAATGCCTTTTGGCCTATGTAATGCGCCCGAGACTTTCTAAAGGTGCATGTTAGCTATCTTCCATGACATGGTTGAACAAACCATGGAAGTCTTCATGGATGATTTCTCGGTCTTCGGGGATTCCTTCTCTTCTTGCCTTGCCAATTTGGAACGTATGCTTAAGCGGTGCGAAGACACTCGCCTTGTTCTGAATTGGGAAAAATGCCATTTTATGGTAAAAGAAGGCATCGTGCTGGGACATAAAATTTCCAAAGCCGGTCTTGAAGTAGACCGTGCTAAAGTCGATGTTATCGCTAAGTTGCCTCCACCTTCAACCGTGAAGGGTGTGAGAAGTTTTCTAGGTCATGCGGGATTCTACCGTCGATTCATCAAAGATTTTTCTCAAATCGCTCGCCCGATGAACCACCTCTTGGAAAAAGATACTCCTTTTATCTTTTCCAAAGAGTGCCTTGAAGCCTTCAACTCGCTTAAGGATAAGCTAACTAAGGCACCCGTCTTGGTTACCCCTAATTGGAAGCTGCCCTTTGAGTTGATGTGCGATGCTAGTGATTTTGCTATTGGTGCGGTTCTTGGACAAAGAGTGAACAAACACTTCCAACCAATCCATTACGCTAGCAAGACAATGACGGGGGCACAATTGCATTATACGATAACCGAAAAAGAGCTTTTAGCTGTTGTCTATGCCTTTGAAAAATTTCGCCCCTATCTTGTCCTTTCTACCACTATTGTGTATACCGATCATTCCGCGCTGAAGTACTTGTTGACAAAGCAAGATACTAAACCAAGACTTCTTCGCTGGGTTTTGCTGCTCCAGGAATTTAAAATCGAAATTCGCGATAAAAAAGAGCAGAAAACCTAGCCGTGGACCATCTTAGCAGACTTGAGGATCCTTACCAAGGGGATCATCCGAATAAAGAAATCAATGATTCTTTTCCCTTGGAGACCTTAATGTCTATAAATTCCAAATCTAATGAAACCCCGTGGTTTGCGGACTTTGCAAACTACTTAGCGGGTGGAATTCTCAAGGAAGGGTTGACGTCTCAACAAAAGAAAAAGTTCTTCACCGACATTAAGACTTACTTTTGGGACGACCCTTACCTATTCAAACAATGTGCCGACCTGATTATCCGTCGATGTGTTGATGGACCAGCAGCTTCAGAAATCCTCGATGCTTGCCACAAAGGACCCACCGGTGGTCACTTTGGTCCCAACTACACCGCCAAAAAAGTGTTTGATTCGGGATTTTATTGGCCCTCCATATATCGTGACGCTCACGATATGGTTAAACGATGTGATGCTTGCCAGAAACAAGGCAAGATCACACATAAAGATGAGATGCCTCAAAATTTCATACAAGAATGTGAAATCTTTGATGTATGGGGCATCGACTTTATGGGGCCATTCCCTTCTTCTAAAGGAAACAAATACATCCTTGTTGCCGTTGACTACGTTTCAAAGTGGGTTGAAGCTAAAGCTTTACCTACTAATGACGCAAGGGTGGTTTGTAACTTTTTGAAAGCTCTATTCGCTAGATTCGGTGTGCCTCGCGCCATTATTAGTGATCGTGGGACTCATTTCTGCAATGACCAATTTGCTAGAGTCATGGCTAAGTACGGTGTAAATCATCGTCTTTCCGCAGCCTACCACCCACAAACTAATGGCCAGGCTGAAATATCCAACCGAGGACTTAAGCGAATTCTGGAAAGAACCGTGGGAGAGCATCGTGCCTCATGGGCTGATAAACTTGATGATGCTTTGTGGGCTTTCCGTACTGCTTACAAGACCCCGATCGGCTGTACGCCTTATCGTCTTGTGTACGGGAAAGCGTGCCACCTCCCCATTGAGTTGGAGCACAAGGCTTATTGGGCCTTGAAGTGGGCTAATTTTGATATCAACAAAGCCGGTGACCTACGCAAGATCCAACTCAATGAGCTGAATGAACTTCGGAATGAGGCTTATGAAAATTCTTTGATCTATAAGGAAAGAACTAAGCTCATTCACGACTCCAAGATCAAAAACCGAGAGTTCCATGTTGCAGACAAAGTCTTACTTTTTAACTCTCGGTTGAAAATCTTTTCGGGCAAGCTCAAATCTCGTTGGTCCGGCCCATTCACCATCGCCCAAATTTTTCCATATGGTACTCTCGAGCTCGCTCAACCTAATGGACCTAATTTTAAGGTGAATGGCCAACGAGTGAAATTGTACTTTGGTGAGGACACCTCTCAGGAGGTGATTCCATCCCTCACCACGTTCCCCATGAACTAATTTTGGGTCGAGTCAGGCTCGTGACTCGGTTATCAAAAACAAGCGCTCCTCGGGAGGCAGCCCGATTATCTATCCTTTTAACCCCCTAAGTGTAGGGGAGTACCTATTTTGGTCGCTTGTGTTTGTGTGGTGATGTGATTACAGGGATAACTGCAATCTTGGAATCTTTGAAGAACCGTGCTCCCGTGTTATCCGAAATCCGGTTCTATCTCTAAACTATCGTGATTCAATTTTCTTCATACTCACATTTGAAATTGATCACTTTAGTCGTCTCTTCCTTAACTCGAGTTAACCAACGTGCACAATGTCATAAGTGTAGGGGAGACTTTTCCCACATGCTTAAACATTGAGGACAATGTTTATCTTAAGTGTAGGGGGGACTTCTATCGAAGTTTTAAGTGGACTTTTCCATGAAAATGCCTTCATTTAACCGGAAAATCATATTTTTCAACATTTTTCAAATTTTTTATTAACTTTGGCCATTTAGTTGTAATTTTTAAATTTTTATCATTGCTTTCATATGTATATATTCCACAATTAAGTCAAAAATATTAATAAAGTGGTGTAGCTAGTTTAGAAATCTTTGACATATTAGGCCTGTTGCGTTTATTTTGACTCAACCCGAATAGACTTATCCAAGTTTATTCTAGCTAGTATCCTTAACCATGTAGACCTTAATTGGTTTATTAGGCTAAGTATCCACGAGTCTCATTACTTGAGATTTTAAATTGTGGAGGACGAGAAATGATAGAGTCAATTATAAGTCGGTATTCTTGCACAAGCTCACTTGGTGTAATTATTTGCCTATTCTCCCATAACTTGCTAATAATTTATCTGCAATAAGTAAGGTCGTACGATTTGAAAGGTTACTTAGCTTCTAGCCCAAGATCGTTTAAAAGTTGCTCGGTAATGATAAGAGTTCATAGCCAAGGCATAACTTATGAAGCGGGGCGCGAAGATTGGTGAGTCCGAAAAGGCCCTAACAAGGCATGAGGATTCCATTTTATTGCTGAAGTTCCAAAAGTGATGTGAAAAGCATTATTCCCAAAATCAATATGAAGGATCAAGACTCACGACGAAAAGCAATCAACTCCCATAAAGATCATGGAGAAGTCTATCCGAAAAGACCCTAACAAGGTATGAGGATAAATAGATCCAAGTCCGAAAAGGAGGCGGATCGTTGTATCTCAAAATCCCAATTAGAGATTGAAGAAATAATCATGAAGTCGTGGTCAACAAAGTTGGAGCACCCCTCAAAAGTCTCCAAGTGAAGAAACTCTATTATGATGAGAAGACCATTATCTCAAGAACGTCTCTCGAAGATATGAAGTATGAAGTACATGCCAAATATCGGCCCGAGAAAGGTCTCAAATCGTGAACCGAGTTATGCCAAGATATGAACTTTTTGATATCCCGAGAAGCAGTTTTAAGAGATTTTGTCCTTTAGCTAACTATTGATCAAATCGTCCTACTTTGCTTTCAGCCTAAATAAACTATCGAAATAAGTCCAAAAATGCATCTTCATGATCATTCTAAGACAAAAATAAAATATAAGAGATACACCTAGGAATAAGGGAGTTTAAGCATTTAATTAAGCCATGTGTGTAAGTGTTTGAATTGCTAACCTATAATAACAATGATCTCGTTTTTAAGCTTAGTTTGGGGAACGTGAAACTTGAGGGTGATAAATCTTCGCAGCACAAAAGCCCTAATGTAAGTCATTGATCTCTTTGCAAGTTATTTCCATGTAGCTATTTTTAAGTGAAAAATGGTTTTATATCCTTTTAAGTTTTAATTTCTCTTAGTACTTTAATTTTTGTTTAGTAGTATTTTAATAAGGCCAAGGTTGATTAATTATGAGAAAAGTGTAAAATTGCTTTATCACTAAGCATTGCATGAGCGCATGGCAATGGTTAAGTGTAGGGGATTTGATAGGTGTGTAAAAACCCATCCTTTTACCACTTAATTCTGGCTAAAATTAGACCAAAACACGTATTTAATATCATTTGTTTGGAATTATGCGTGGTTTTTGTGTTTATCGTGTTTTCAGAGCTAACCGGATGAATATTAAAGAAAACATGGGATTGCACGGGTTTTATCAAGGAAAAAGACTAAAGACGAAGTCTATTGTCCAAGAGATGCAAAAGATTTGAAGTCAATGGGCCTATTTGAAGATTTATCGAAGAAAAGGACCAAAGATGGAAGATTTACATATGTCGAAGAAACTCAAGTCTATTTAACAAAGAAATTAAAAGACGAGTTGAATTTAATCGACGACAAATCCCGAATCAGAATCGAAAACGTCAACTTTTCTGAAAAGACGAGAAGACAAGAAGAAAGGGAGAAATCCCACTCACCAACCAACCACTAGGACTATATATAGTTTCTTCCTTCACATTTTAGGGAGTTAGCTTTTTTATTTTTCTTTCCCCAGTTTCTTAGGTTCGTTTCATCACCAACACCATTAGGGTGTTTGGTGATTTTTCATTTTTCCTTGAATCTTGTAAGTCTTAATCATTACTCTTGTTACCTTTACATTAATCTTTCAATTCCATCTTTTCATTCATCTTGTTCATCTCCATTTTTTATTGCAAGTTCTTAAGTTCTTGTGTGATTGATTTTGATCTTTTAAAAGTTGTTGATTTAGTGTTTTTATTGGTGGGATTTGTTACTTATGGTATTTAAAGAATTATTGATTAGTTTGGTAAAACCTTTTTGAGTATTTGAGTCGATTTGAATTAAAAGTCGTATCCTCTGTTTTTACGTCTGCTGCTGTTCTTCATCTCCAGACTTTCCGAACAGAGCCTTTATTCCGAATAGACGATTTTCTCTTTCCCTTATTCGGAATATTGGATATTCCGAATAGGGCTGTTATATTTCTCTTACTCGGAATATCTTATATATTCCGAACAGACTCATTTTTCCGAATAGGGCAGATTTTCCGCATAAGTCATTTTTCCGAATAGAGATTTATTCCGCATAGGCAAATGTTTTCCGAATAGAACCATATTTTCCGAATAAAGGGACCAACATTCCGAATAGCACTATTTTCCGCATAGACCATACTTTTCCGCTTAGGGCATACTTTTCCGAATAGCATTACATTCCGTATAATCTCATTATTCCGAGTAGGCTGTTATTCCGCATAAACAAAAATATTCCGCATAAGTAATTGTTCCGAATAGCTCTCTTCTTCAGTAAGATCATTTCTCTGTTTTATCATTTAACCTTTTATATTTACTGCAAGTTTAATTTCATTACTTCATTTATTTATCTTTTCAATAGAATAGAAAACCAAATCCACTTTTTGTCACCAAGAACAAATCATTCCACTTTAAACCGAGATCAATTCGAGAGGATTCCGAGAATTATTTTGAACCCATTGAAAATCTCATGTATCAATTAACATAGTTGATGTGCTAGATGAGGTGTGTGATGAACACTTTCATGATGCTTGCAAGAGTACTAGTGATGAAATGCCCCATGTTGAAACCGTGGCCTCAATTGCTCCCTCTTTAACACCTTTTGGAGAGAGTGATTTCCTCTTGGAGGAATTTGAGTCAAACTTTCTTGGTGATGATGATTCTCCCATTAATTGGGAAGAAGATATTCTTACTATCCAAAAGTTGCTCAATGAGGACCTTATTCCTTCTCCTACTCCACAAGAAGTTTCCCATGAGACTCCTTCCATAGTAAAACCTTCCATAGAGAGTCCACTTCCTATTGAACTTAAGGACCTTCCATCCCACCTAGAGTATGCTTTCTTAGAGGGCAAAGACCAATTACCCGTGATAATTGCTAAAGAGTTGAAAGAGGATGAGAAGGAGCAACTCATTGAAGTCCTTAAGAAACACAAGAAAGCCTTAGCATGGAAAATATCTGACATAAGGGTAATTGATCCACATTTTTGTACATACAAAATCCTTATGGAGGATGATTACAAACCCGCCGTTCAAAGTCAACGAAGAGTTAACCCAAAAATCCATGAGGTCATTAAGAAGGAAGTGATTAAACTCCTTGATGCGGGTATGATTTACCCCATTTCCGACTCTCCATGGGTTAGCCCGGTACATTGTGTTCCAAAGAAGAGTGGAATCACCGTAGTGCCTAATGAGAACAATGAGCTTATTCCTACAAGACTTGTTACCGGTTGGAGAGTTTGTATTGACTATAGGAAGCTCAATGAGGCTACTAGGAAAGATCACTTCCCATTACCTTTTATGGACCAAATGCTTGAACGTTTAGCGAGAAATGAGTACTATTGCTTTCTTGATGGCTTTTCGGGTTATTTCCAAATACCCATTGACCCTAAGGATCAAGAAAAGACCACATTCACTTGTCCCTACGGTACATTTGCTTACAAGAGGATGCCTTTTGGCTTATGTAATGCACCGGGGACGTTTCAAAGGTGCATGATGGCGATTTTCCATGACATGATAGAGCAAACAATGGAGGTTTTTATGGATGATTTTTCCGTCTTTGGAAATTCATTTACCTCATGTCTCACCAATCTAGAGAGAATGCTTAAGCGTTGTGAGGAAACACGTTTAGTACTTAATTGGGAGAAATGTCACTTTATGGTGAAAGAGGGAATTGTTTTAGGACACAAAATATCCAACAAGGGATTAGAAGTGGATCGAGCTAAAATTGATGTGATTGCTAAGCTTCCCTCACCCACTTTGGTTAAAGGTGTAAGGAGTTTCTTAGGTCATGCGAGGTTTTATAGGCGCTTTATACAAGATTTTTCTAATATAGCTAGACCGATGACTCACCTCTTAGAAAAAGAGGCTCCTTTCATTTTTAACCAAGATTGTTTGGAATCTTTTGAGACTCTTAAGGAGAAATTGACAAAGGCTCCCGTTTTGGTTTCTCCAAATTGGGAATTACCTTTTGAGCTTATGTGTGACGCTTGTGATTATGCGGTGGGGGCCGTCTTAGGTCAAAGAGTAAATAAGCATTTTCAACCTATACACTATGCGAGTAAAACCATGACCGGTGCACAACTTCATTATACTACCACGGAAAAAGAGTTGCTTGCTATAGTCTATGCTTTTGAGAAATTTAGACCATACCTTGTGCTCTCCAAAACCATAGTATATACGGATCATTCCATTCTCAAGTATCTCATGAAAAAACAAGATGCTAAGCCTAGGCTTTTGAGATGGGTTTTGTTGCTTCAAGAGTTTAAGATAGAAATTCGTGATAAGAAAGGGGCCGAGAATTTAGCGGCGGATCACTTGAGTAGACTTGAGCATCCTTTTCAAGGAGATTTTCCGAATCAAGAAATCAATGAATCCTTTCCATTAGAGGAGCTCATGTCTATCTCTTCCCAAGAGGATGCCACTCCTTGGTTTGCGGAAATAGCAAACTATCTTGTGGGGAATGTGCTTATTGAGGGTCTTACTTACCAATAAAAGAAGAAATTTCTTAAGGAAGTTAAGTACTACTTTTGGGATGATCCTTATCTTTTTAGGCAATGTGCGGACCAAATCATTAGACGGTGTGTAGATGGGCCCGAGGCATTTAAAATCTTAGAAGCATGTCATAAAGGACCTACGGGTGGACATTTTGGGCCCAACTATACCGCCAAGAAAGTCTTTGATTCGGGTTACTATTGGCCTTCCATTTACAAAGATGCCCAAGAAATGGTGAAATTTTGTGATGTGTGTCAAAGACAAGGAAAAATTACGCAACGTGATGAGATGCCACAAAATTTTATTCAAGAGTGTGAGATTTTTGATGTATGGGGCATCAATTTCATGGGACCTTTTCCATCTTCTAAGAGAAACAAGTATATACTTGTGGCGGTGGATTATGTGTCTAAATGGGTGGAGGCTAAGGCCTTACCTACCAATGATGCTAGAGTTGTTGTGAAGTTCTTAAAGCAATTGTTTGCTAGATTTGGTGTACCTCGGGCCATCATAAGTGATCGTGGTACACACTTTTGTAATGATCAATTCACGAGAGTTATGAAGAAATACGGAGTTAATCATAGACTTTCTACCGCGTATCACCCTCAAACCAATGGTCAAACCAAGGTCACAAATCGTGGTTTAAAGAGAATTTTAGAGAGAACGGTGGGAGAGCATCGAGCTTCTTGGTCGGATAAGCTTGATGATGCTTTGTGGGCTTTTAGGACGGCTTTTAAAACACCAATTGGTTGTACTCCTTATAGGCTTGTCTATGGTAAAGCGTGCCACCTCCCATTCGAGTTAGAACACAAGGCATCTTGGGCTCTCAAGTGGGCTAACTTTGATTTAAACCAAGCCGGTTCACATAGGAAAGATCAACTTAATGAGATGGATGAATTGAGAGCCAATGCCTATGAAAATTCTTTGCTTTACAAGGAAAAGACTAAGAAATTGCATGATGCTAAGATCAAGAACCGTGAATTTAAAGTTGGAGAGCCGGTTCTCCTTTTTAACTCAAGGTTGAAAGTTTTTGCGGGCAAGCTTAAGTCAAGATGGTCCGGTCCATTCACTATTGCTCAAGTGTTTCCATATGGAACTATTGAGTTGTCACAATCCGATGGTCCAAACTTTAAAGTGAATGGTCGCCGTGTGAAACATTGTTTTGGGGAGGACATTTCCGTTGAAATGGTCCAAGAGATCCCCATTTTCCCCATGAATTAATTCATTGAGGGACGAGTCGAGCTAGAGACTCATTAACTCAAGCATCGTATAACTAGGTTTAGAGTGTTGTAGGTTAGCAATAAGGGTATAGAATTGGAGATAAGTGTAGGGGAGACCTTCTTTTGTCTTCATGTTGTTTGTAGGGTTGCTCACTCTTTTCATGCTTTGGAGCTTATGGAGGAGACCCTTGTATCCGGTTCACTTCGTTACTATTGTGATCTTTCATTGACACCTTGTGCTTAAATATGAATTCACCAATAGTTGCCCTTTCCTTAACTTGGGTTAAGCAAAGTCTATTCATTGTCATAACTGTAGGGGAAGTTTTTATACTTCCATGCTCTTAAACATTGAGGACAATGTTTAGCTTAAGTGTAGGGGGTCTTCTATCGAAGTGACCTTACCTAGAACTTGTCATTGTCCTTCATGATAACCTAGAAAATTAAATTTTCAAACATTTTTCAAATTTTTGATCTATTTTTGCCACCAAAAATATGCATTCATAATTTTTTGCATCTATCATTTTGCATTTGCATAAAACATTTGCATTGTATATATCTTTTCTTTTATCTTTCATCAAAAATATATAAAAAGAAAAAAAAATATAATAAGAACATGGTTTAACAAATTTAGATTTCTTTGACATATTAGGCCCGCCATGGATATTTTGACTCAACCCGAGTTTGCTTATCGTAGCTTACTCTAGCTAGTATCCTTAACCATGTAGTCCTTCATTGGTCTATTAGGCTAAGCATCCACCACTCTCATTATTTGAGATTTTAAATTTGTGGAGAATGGAAATGATAGAGTTGAAGCAAGTATAAAAGGGCTAGATAAACTTCATGATAATCACTTGTGGCTAAACCCTTCTCTTCTTTACCTCTATTTTCTTCGCATGTATATATGTTAATAAATAATCAAGAACGGTTTTAATTGGTTTGTAATCTCTTATGCATTTTTGTCTAATCATTCATGGTTGATATAAGTGCGTTTTAAGATTCTAAGTTAGAACGGTTTATGTGTACTAGACTTATGTCATGCTTAATATTTAGCGGGTGTTTTTCCTTTTATTCTTTTCTACTTTCTTGGTGAGGAATAAAGAAAAATAAGAGCGGCTTATAAAAAAAATGAGTGGCTAGAAAAAAGAAAAAAAGAAAAAGAAAAGAAAAAAATATATATATACAAGACTCCCAAGAGGGGCAGTGTGGTGTTAATTATAGTGACTATTGAATTCTAATATTACTTTGACGGGTTGCGGGGATTCAATAGATTGCTCCAATCCAATATTACCTTGACGGGTTGCGGGGTTGAAGATCCAAAGTCTCAAAAAGATGGTGGATGTAAATTATTGCGTGAGTTTTATTTTTCTTTCCTTAGCGAGTGTGTAGCTACTTATGAAAGCATGACATGAGGATTTCACACATAAGGCGAATGACTTATTATTCTTGAAACGGACTTATATTAATTGTGAGCGGTTTTTCAAGTAATGGATGAGAGGATTACTTATGATTAAAACCGTGCTTCCTTATTTTTGGATTTTGCATTTCTTATACTTCACACTTGAAATAATGACAAATTTGCCCACAAGCAATTTGCTCAAATAATAACCGGTTCCACATTTAATTGTCATGAATAAGTTGATGCACTTTTTACTTGTGAATACAATGATCCCATTTTTAAGCTTGGTATGGGGAAACTGAAACTTGAGGGTGATAAATGTCCATGGTACTCAAGCCCTAATCCAAGTCATTGAATTCTTTATGAGTTATTTCCATCAAACCCATTTCAAGAAAAAACCAAAAAGATATAGATAGAATTGTATTTTGTTCATCGCATTGTTAAAAATCAAAATCATGCATCATATAGTATAGAGTAGTGTAGATGCATTCCATAATGGCTAAGGTGGATTAATTATGAGGAGAATGTAAATTTGTGCTTTAAAATATAGCATTGCATGAGGACATGACAATGTTCAAGTGTAGGGGATTTGATATGAGCAAAAACTCATATCAATTTATCAACAAATCACCCTAAAACACAAGAAAAATACCTAAACTTTGTGCTATAAAGCGGAATTATGTGGTATGTTTTGTGTTTGTGTACAAATAGGTAAGAAGGATGTATTTTCAAGCAAACAAAGGAAAAAATCAAGTTAATTGGATGAAAAAGACAAAGAAGGATCAAAAGTGACAAGACTTTGAAGAACAAGGACCTATCTTGACAACTTTACAAAGTTGAGGGGCCAAAAGTGTAAATTTGTCAAAGTCAAGATCAAAGTCAAATCTGGTCAACTCTCAAGTCAATCAAGTCAAAGGGCTTAAATGTTTAAAAATGCAAGTTGAAGGACTGAAATTGTCAAAGAAATGAAGAATATAGCTCAAAAGTTCAAACTGCCAAAGTTAAGGGGTTAATTCTGCCATTTGTTGGAAGTTATATGTGCTTGATCCGTGTGAATTAGCCTTCAACCAATGGGAAGCAAGGATTTAAGAGGCAAGGATTGCCAAGTCAAGTGACACCTGGCCACTAATAGCCGCCAGCAATAAATACAAAATCTTAGCAGTGCTGCGCACTCACACCTTCTCAACCAATGAAAACATGCCATGCAATAATTCCTTTTATCCACTTTGGATAATGATCTGTGTGCTTCTCCCTTAACCAACCACAATTGGACATGTGTCATCTTCTTCAACGAAAATTTCCAGGATTGGGATTGAGCTAGGATGCGTTTCAGAAGATGATATAAACATCAAAAGTGATCGTTTTTGAGAGAGGAATACCACCATACAACTCAATTAACATGACAACATCTCAATCAAAAATCCCCAAAAGTGTTCTTCACCTGCAAATGCAATTATGCTGAATTGTCCACGTGGAAGCTTTTGATTGGTTCTGACACGTCACAATCCCCAACTACTTCACATCTGCATTCTATAAATACCCTAGATTAGCCTTCATTTCTTGTAATGTAGCTAGTGTGAAAACACACACACTAGAATTTTAGCTCTCTCTCTTAATTTAGTTCATAGTTGTAGTTAACAACTCCCAAAAGCATGACAACCTTTTGAGAGTATGTTAGGTAGTTGTAACTAATCTTGTAACCACTTTTCATCCATAATCAATAAAAGTTCAATTTTCCCTCCAAATTCTTCACTACTATTCTACTGTTCCTATCCTGCATCTTGTTACTTTGTTGCTGTTATTAGCTAGTTATGATCACCATTTGATCATGATTAGCTGATTAAGAAGATTGTAGCTGTTGATCTTGTTCAGTTCATTTCAGTTGCAGTTCTAGTTGATTTTGAAGCTGTCCAGTTCATTAATGGAGATTATGGTGATGATAGCTGTTGATTAGTAGATGTTTGGTGTATTCTAGTGCTAAGGTGGTGGTTAGCACTAGCTAGAAAGCTCAGCACTTCTCTACTCCCCAATGGAGGCCTAAGCTAGAAGGTGTACATGTTCATATTTTTGTTCCACTGAATTGTTGTTTGCATGCTTAATACCTAGTTAAATCTTGATTGTCTGCATGATAAAGTGTGTTTAGCTTACATTTGATCTGATCTTAGTGTTATAGTATCTTAAGTGTAGCTTAATTTTTGCTTATCAGTCTTAAACTTGTCCTGTTTTCAGCATTAATCAGTCATATTAGCTTATTAGATCATTTTGAGTTCTTGTTGGTTTAACTGTTTGTAACTAGTTCAATTACACTTCATTCTAGCTATTGAACTTAGTTTGACATTACTTTTCACTCAGCTGAACCAATTGCTTAAAATTCCTTCATAAAAGTTTGATATTGATCAGATAAGTGGTGTTTGGGATTAGCTTCATAGTTGTTTTTCAAGTGTTAGAATTTGGCAAATTTTGGTTTATTTCAAGTCATATAGTCATAGCATAAAGCTTTCAGTCATTTTCTAGTCATTTCATTAGTCAAAAAGGCAATTGGTACACAAAAAGGTTTGGGTCAGATTTTCTTAAGTGAATTTTCAGAAAGTAGTGATTTTCAATTGCTTGGCAAATCTTTGTTTCTTGATGAAATTCTTTCAAACCAGCTTTTAATCATCAATCAATATATGAAGTTTTAGTGTGTAGAAGGAAATTATACAGTATCTGGTTTTGAGTGAGTAATAAGCACTTTATTAAGCACTTGAGCAATTGCATTTCCCTGTGATAAAAACATGGACTGATTTCTCATATCTCCATTTCCACTTCATAAATCTGTTAATTTTCTTTCATATTTCCATTTAGGAAGTGTTCCTGAGTAGGTTTTGAGAATTTGAGCTTTTTGAACAATTTGGTCAACAAAAGTCAACATAAGCTCATTTTAGCTTATTTTCAAATTTAGAGCTTATTACTGGATCATTTTCCTTGAAACTAGATTTCCCATTCTTCTTTTGAGCTGTTTAACAAGTTTCTTTAATAAAATCAAGTAGTGCATGTTTAGCTTATTAGTTATCTTATTTTGAGCTTATTTGGATTTGCTTATCAGAGTTCTAAGCAGTTTTAGCTTAATTCCTCATACAGGTCTAGCTTAATTTCGATTTTAAGTCGTTTGAAATTGGTTTGAGCTTATTTGGTTAAGAAACGAGCTCAAACGAGCTTATTTTGTTCTTGAACCCGTTTTTGGTTAACAAGTTTCTGAAATTGCATTTTGGTCCTTTTGGTATTAAACAGTTTCTAATACTGGCTAATCTTCCAACTTATTAGGTTTTGCAAAAGTTTAGTCCTCAGATTTTCAAAGTTGTTAAAAAGTGGTTATTCAGTTTTCAAGTTAGTTAAAATTTAGTTACTTTGTTTGGATAATTTTCATTTTTAGCCCATATAGTTAACTGTTTTTGCACATTTAGTCCTTTGACTTTTTTACTTTACATTTTTAGCATTTAATTTCCATTGAATTTACATTTTCAGTCCTTATATTTTGTAGAATTTACATTTTAGCATTTTACTTGAATAAAAACTTGGTTTGTGCACTTTGTTTTACGTATAAGTAGACTGTATTTTTCATTTTAGCAAGGCTTTGTTTGAATTAGCTATAGAATATCCAAATACTTTACCAACCAAAAACAATTAAAAACTCGATCTTGTTAGGACTTTCAATTTGTTAAGAACTGAGAAAAACGAACTTCAACTATACACATTTCAGCCAGCTCTTTTCGTTTAGATTAACGGTTTTAAGTGAGAGACGCGTTGGATTTTGGGATCCGTTCACTTTTGAACGATATTTTTCTTGCTTAAAATTTTTTCAAAAATCCATAAAAATTAAAAAAAATATATTCAAAAATAAAAAAATAGAAAAACATAAAAACCAAAAATATTGCTTGTCTATTTTTCTCTTCCTTTTGTAGGTGTGCATGCGTACTCGTGCTCGTAAGAAGAAAGCAATTCAAGCCGAAGTCATAACTCCACCTATTGTCACCATGGACAATCAACCAATGATCGAGCTTTTGCAATCGCACGTAGAGGGCAACACCGATGCTATTGTCATACCCGAGATTGGAGCCAACAACTTTGAGCTCAAATCCGGCTTCATTCAAATGGTCTCTGCTCAACCTTTCTTGGGGCGTTCGCTTGATGATCCTCATGACCATATAAAAAGGTTTCTTCAACTTACTAATACGGTTAAGTATAATGGGGTTTCACAAGAAGTGATTCGCTTGTAACTTTTTCCTTTCTCCTTAGAGGGACAATCCCGGAATTGGCTTGATAAGGAACCGCCACAAAGTATTCTTACGTGGACGGATTTAGAGACTAAATTCATCAACTACTTTTTCCCACCCTCACGTACTACCGCTTTGCGGAATGAAATCATTACCTTTGAACAAAAGTACGGTGAGACATTTAGTGAATCTCGGGACCGTTTTATGGAACTTTTAAGAAAGTGTCCACAACATGGTTTCACAAAAGTACATCAAATTAATACTTTTTACAATGGTTTAAGCATGAATGACCAAGATTCACTAAATAGTGCCACGGGGGGTAATATTTTGGTTAAGTCTTCTAATGCCGCTTGGGATATTATTGAGAATAAGTCTAGAGTGCAAACCAAGAGTGTTCGGACTAATGTGGCTAGTGCTAGCACTAGCGAGAGCGACAAGAGAATTGATAAGCTTACTTCGCTTGTTGAATCAATTGCTCTACAAACCACTAACAATACCAAAGCCATCAATGCACAAGTTAATGCTTTGAGTCAGTCATGTGAAATATGTGGGGGTTCTCATTCATACACCGATTGTCCTTCAACTCATGATAATCCGGAAAATGTGTATGCCGCCAACGGTAACTTTTCTACAGGAGGCTATCAAGCATGTCCTCAAGGTGACCGCAATTTGCTCAGTTATCGCTCAAACAACTTCCTTTCACCACCCGGTTTTCCACCTCAAAACCCAAACAACCTCAATCGCAACAATCAAGATCAACCTCGAGCTCTAAATCAATATCAAACCCAAAGAAACTCATATCCACCTCAAAGAAACAATTAAGTTCACCAACCACCCGCTTATCAACCACCTGCCTACCATGCTCTTCCTCCCACCCACACCACCACATTTAATCAAGAGGTTGACACTTACATGAGGACTAATGATGTGATAGTGCAAAATCTTCAGCGAGAAATGGCCAACTTGAAAGCAGATATGGTGAAACAAGGGAATGATCTTCGAGTCGATATGCGAAACTCTTTGAGCAGTCAAACGAATGACTTAAGGGACATGATGGCTAGTTTCTTCCAAAGTAATCAAGCCTCTGGTTCGGGTTCTCTTCCGAGTAACACCGTTGCTAATCCAAGAGAGGAGATGAAAGCAATCACCACTCGAAGTGGAAAAGGTTTAAAGGAACCCGAGCTTCCTACACCTACACCGGTGATTGTGACAAAGGAAAACGAGTCCCCTTTTCCAATACCTCCACCTTCTATTTCACCAATTCCTCCACCTTCTACCTCCACCCCTCCACCACCCAAGGATGTGAGTGATAATTCTATTCCAAAGCCTTTTATCTCAACCCAATATACCTTATCTTTCAAGGTTGAGGAAAGAGAAATTGAAGAACAAGGATGATATTCAGGTTTCTAACTTTCTTAAAATGTTTAAACAACTTAATTTCAATATCTCCTTTGCTGAGGCTCTCGCTCACATGCCGAAATATGCTAAAATGTTTAAAGATCTTCTCAGTGATAAGGAGAAACTTCTTGATATCTCTCAGACCCAACTTAACGAGAATTGCTCCGCAGTGCTCTTAAGGAAATTACGAACCAAACTTGGTGATCCGGGTCGTTTTCTCATTCCTTGCAACTTCCCCGGGGTAGAGAATTGTATGGCCCTAGCCGATCTAGGTGCTAGTATAAACTTAATGCCATTAAGTGTCTGGAAACAATTATCTCTACCCGAGCTAGTCCCCACACGAATGACATTGGAATTAGCTAACCGTACGGTTGCTTATCTAGTGGGGATAGCCGAAGACGTCTTCGTTGGTGTCGACAAATTCACCTTTTCGGTGGATTTTGTTGTCTTTGACTACGAGATGGACCCTCGTGTTCCATTAATCGTTGGACGTCCATTCTTGAGGACCGGTCGCACTCTCATTGATGTAGCCGCGGGCGAATTAATCATGAGAGTTGGTGACGATAAAATCGTCTTCAAAATGGGTAAACTTTCTAAGCAGCCTTCTGAAAACGAGAGTGTTAATTTCATTGACGTTCTTGATGAGGCTTGTGAAGAACATTTCAAAGACGCTTGTAAAAGTGGTTCTTCTTCTCTACCCATTGTTGAGACCGTTGCCTCTATTGCTCCATCACTAACTCCATTTGGAGAAAGTGATTTCATTTTAAAAGAATTTGAAGCAACTTTGGGAGATGTGGACTTGCAATATGATGATTCTCCCTCAAATTGGGATGAAGACATTCATAGCATTGAGAAACTTCTCAATGAGGACCATATTTCTCCACAGTCTCCTAAGGAAATCTCTATCGTTGATCCGAATTTGACTACGCCTTCCATCGAAAATCCTCTAGATTTAGAGCTTAAGGATCTTCCGTCTCATCTCGAGTACGTGTCCCTTGAAGACAATAAGAAGTCACCCGTCATCATCGCAAAGGACTTGAAAGAAGAAGAAAAATCTCGCCTTATCGCCGTGCTGAAGAATCATAAGAAAGTGATTTCTTGGAAAATCTCCGATATTCGTGGAATTGATCCTCATTTTTGCACACATAAAATTCTCATGGAGGATGACTTTAAACCCACTATTCAAAGCCAAAGAAGGGTGAATCCCAAGATTCATGACGTTATCAAAAAAGAGGTTATCAAACTTCTTGATGTGGGAATGATCTACCCTATCTCGGATTCACCATGGGTTAGTCCGGTCCATTATGTGCCTAAGAAAGGCGGAATCACCGTTGTGCCCAATGAAAACAACGAGTTGATTCCTACTCGTCTCGTTACAGGGTGGAGAGTTTGTATAGACTATCGCAAACTCAATGATGCTACAAGAAAGGATCATTTTCCCTTTCCTTTTATGGACCAAATGCTTGAACGTCTAGCGGGTAATGACTATTACTGCTTTTTAGACGGTTTCTCCGGGTATTTTCAAATCACCATCGATCCCAAAGACCAAGAGAAAACCACATTCACTTGTCCTTATGGAACATTTGCTTATAAAAGAATGCCTTTCCGCTTATGCAATGCTCCTGGGACATTCCAAAGGTGTATGATGGCTATCTTCCATGACATGGTTGAAGAAACTATGGAAGTCTTCATGGATGATTTCTCGGTCTATGGTGATTCTTTCTCTCATTGCCTTGACAATTTGGAACGCATGCTTAAGCGGTGTGAAGACACTCGCCTTGTTCTAAATTTGGAAAAATGCCATTTCATGGTAAAAGAAGGCATTGTTCTTGGACATAAAATCTCCAAAGCCGGTCTTGAAGTCGACCGTGCTAAAGTCGATGTTATTGCTAAATTTCCTCCACCTTCAACCGTAAAGGGTGTGAGAAGTTTCCTTGGTCATGCGGGCTTCTATCATCGATTCATTCAATGTTTTTCTAAAATCGCTCGCCCGATGACCCACCTCTTGGAAAAAGATACTCCTTTTATCTTTTCTAAAGAGTGTCTTGAATCCTTCAATCTTCTTAAGGATAAGCTAACTAAGGCACCGGTCTTGGTCACCCCTAATTGGGAGCTACCTTTTGAATTGATGTGTGATGCTAGCGACTTTGCTATTGGAGCGGTTTTGGGACAAAGAGTGAATAAACACTTCCAACCAATCCATTACGCTAGCAAGACAATGATGGGGGCTCAATTGCATTATACCACTACCGAAAAAGAGCTTTTAGATGTAGTGTATGCTTTTGAAAAGTTCCGCCCCTATCTTGTCCTTTCCACCACCATCGTGTACACCGACATTCCGCGTTGAAGTACTTGTTGACTAAGCAAGATTCTAAGCCAAGACTTCTTCGTTGGGTTTTGCTCCTTCAAGAATTTAAAATCGAAATTCGTGACAAAAAGGGAGCCGAAAACCTAGCCGTGGATCATCTAAGTAGACCTGAGGATCCTTATAAAGGGGATCATCCGACTCAAGAGATCAATGACTCTTTTCCCCTTGAGGCCTTAATGTCTATCAATTCCAATCTTGATGACACCCCGTGGTTTGCGGACACTGCAAACTACTTAGCGGGTGGTATTCTCATCGAAGAGTTAAAATCCCAACAAAAGAAGAAGTTCTTTAAAGATGTTAAGACTTACTTTTGGGATGACCCTTATCTCTTCAAACAATGTGCTGATCTGATTATTCGTCGGTGTGTTGATGGACCAGCAGCTTTAGACATTCTCGAAGCTTGCCATAATGGACCCACCGGTGGTCATTTTGGTCCCAACTACACCGCGAAGAAAGTGTTTGAATCGGGTTTCTATTGGCCCACCATTTATCGTGACGCTCACGAGATGGTTAAAAATTGTGATGCTTCCCAACGCCAAGGCAATATCACACATAAAGATGAGATGCCTCAAAATTTCGTACAAGAATGTGAAATCTTTGATGTATGGGGCATCGACTTTATGGGGCCATTTCCATCATCTAAAGGGAACAAGTACATACTCGTAGCCGTTGACTACGTATCTAAATGGGTTGAAGCTAAGTCTCTCCCTACGAACGATGCGAGGGTGGTTGTGAACTTTTTGAAGCAACTTTTTGCTCGATTTGGTGTTCCTTGTGCTATCATCAGTGATCGCGGGACTCATTTTTGCAATGATCAATTTGCTCGAGTCATGGCTAAGTACGGTGTCAATCATCGTCTTTCCACCGCTTATCATCCTCAAACTAATGGTCAAGCTGAGATATCTAACCGTGGATTGAAGCGAATTCTTGAGCGTACTGTGGGAGAGCATCGTGCCTCGTGGGCCGATAAGTTAGACGATGCTTTGTGGGATTTCCGTACCACATATAAGACCCCGATTGGTTGTACACCTTATCGTCTTGTGTACGGGAAGGCATGCCACCTCCCTATCGAGCTGGAACATAAGGCATATTGGGCCTTGAAGTGGGCGAATTTTGACATCAACAAAGCCGGCGATCTTCGGAAGATTCAACTCAATGAGCTAAATGAACTAAGGAATGAAGCTTATGAGAACTCATTGATCTACAAGGAGAAGACCAAGATCATCCATGATGCGAGGATTAAGAACCAAGAGTTCCATGTTGGTGATCAAGTTTTACTCTTTAACTCTCGGTTGAAGATCTTCTCGGGCAAGCTGAAGAGCCGTTGGTCTGGTCCATTCACCGTCGCCAAAGTCTTCCCATATGGCACCATTGAGCTTTCTCAACCAAATGGGCCCAATTTTAAAGTGAATGGCCAGCGCGTGAAGTTGTACTTTGGTGAGGACATCTCTCATGAGATGATTCCATCCCTCACCACGTTTCCCTTGAATTAGTTCTGGGTCGAGTCAGGCTCGTGACTCGGTTAACAAAAACAAGCGCTTCTCGGGAGGCAACCCATTGATCTATCCTTTACAGTTTTTATAATAAGTGTAGGGGGAGCCCCGTATGTGTTTGTTGTCTTGTTTCTTATGATGTGCAGGGATTAAAGCTTCAAAGATCCATTCTCGATGACTTTTGACGAACCGTGATCTCGTGTACCCGTCTTCCCGGTTCTATCCTAAACTGTTGTGATTCAATATTTCATATCTTATATGTTCACATTGAAATCACTTTAGTTGTCCTTTCCTTAGCAGGATTTAAACAAACTGCACAATGTCCTAATAGGGGAGTTTACTCCCACATGCTTAAACATTAAGGACAATATTTATATTAAGTTTAGGGGGACTTCTATCGAAATTAAGTGGGCTTTTCCTTGTATTTGTCCTCATTTTAACCGGAAAATTGATTTTTCGACATTTTTCAAAATTTTTGATCTATTTTGGCCTAATAGTATTTTCCTTTGTTATCGTTATTTTATTTCTTTGCTAGAATAAATTTCAATAAAGTGGTTTTAATTTTCAAACGTTGTGAATCTTTTGACTCAACCCGAGTTTACTTATCTAAGTTTACTCTAGCTAGTATCCTTAACGTGTTTAAGTCAAGTTTTGCTAGGCTTTTATATAGGGAACTTTAATACGTGAACGTCTTAACTCTAACGGGATAAGAACAAGAACTTTTCACAAGTTCCTATAATTGATCCTAGAAAGTCATTTATCAAGGGAACTTTAAAATGCGAATTCTAAACTTGAAAAAGTCTAAGAAGATGCAAGATCCTATAGACGACTTGAAAACCCAAAACTTTGATTTAATAGGCTAAGCATCCACGAGTCTCATTCCTTGAGATTTTAAATTGTGGAGAACGAGAGATGATAGAGTCAATTATAAGTTTGGTATTCTTTCATGAATTTATGTGAGTTGATAATAAGCTTTTTCTCCCATCGCTTGCTAATAAATTTAATTGCAATAAATAAGGTTGTACGAGTTGAAAAGTTACTTAGCTTCTAGCCCAAGATCGTTTAAAAGTTGCTCGGTATTAATTAGAGTTCATAGCCAAGGCATAACTTATTGAAGCAGGATGCGAAGATTGGCGAGTCCGAAAAGGTCCTAACAAGACACGAGGGCTACATTTGGGTTCTAAAGATCCAAAAGTGATGTGAAGAATCATTTATCAAAAATCAATATGAAGGATTGAGACACACGACGAAAAGCAAAAACTCCCCTAAAGATCATTGATAAGTCTATCCAAAAAGACCCTAGCAAGGTATGAGGATAAATAGATCCAAGTCCTAAAAGGAGGCGGATCGTTGTATATCAAAGTCCAAAATAAAGATTGGAGAAAAATGAAGAAGTCGTGGTCCAAATATGAAGAATCTCTCAAAAACTTCAAGTGAAGAAATTCCTATTATGAAGAGAAGATCATAATTTCAAGAACGTCTCTCAAGATTTGAAGTATGAAGTCGCTGCCAAATATCGGTCCGAGAAAGGTCTCAAATCGTGAAGCAAGTTATGCCAAGATATGAACTTTATGAGGTCCCGAGAAGCAGTTTTAAAAGATTTTGTCCTTTAGCTAACTATTGATTAAATCGTCCTACTTTATTTTCAGCCTAAATAAACTATCGAAATAAGTCAACAATGCATCTTCGTGATCATTCAAGACAAAATTAAAATATAAGAGATACACCTAGGAATAAGGGAGTCTAAGTAAATAATTGGCCCATATGAATTCGTGTTAGTTTGCTAACTTATAATAACAATGATCTCATTTATAAGCTTGGTATGGGGAACGGGAAACTTGAGGATGATGAACATTCATGACAACTAAAACCCCAATGTAAGTCTTCAATTTCTTTACTTGTTTTGTATAAATTTCTATCTTTTTAATTTCCTTAGTGTTTAGTATTTAATAAAGGCCAGGGTGGGTTATTTATAATGAGAAATGTAAACCGTGCTTTGAAATTAATGCATTGCATGAGGGCATTGCATTGGTCAAGTGTAGGGGATTTTATAAGTGTGAAAACACTTATCCTTTTACCACTTATTTCCAATAATAACAAGACCAAAACGTGTATTTTATGTCGTAAAAGTCGGAATTATGCGTGGTTTGTGTTTTTATTGTGTTTTAGGACAAAAAGATGAAAAGGGAAGAAAACACGGGCTTTCACGGGCTTTTATCGAAGAAAACGACAAAAGACGAAGTCAAAAGATCAAGAGTGCAAAAAGAACAGAAGTCCAAGGCCTATTCTGAAAATTTATCTAGGAAAAAGTCTAAAGACGGAAGTTTAATGAAGTCGAAGAACTCAAGTCTAATTATAGAAGAAAATTTATAAGACGAGTTCAATTTACATCGTCAAATCCCGAGACGACGTCGAGAAAGACAAAGGATTTAAATCGAGTCGAGATGAGAAGAAAGAAAGAGGAGGCAACACATGCACCTCCCCATCTCCTATAAATACCCTCCTAATGACACATTAGGAGGGTGTTAGCTAGTTAAGAAATTTACAAGTCTTACATGAATTAAGCTTTGAGCAATTCATGCTTATTGGCTTATTTAGTGTTTAGCTTATTGTTTTTAAGTTTTCTTAAAAGTCTGGTGTTTTTAGAAAAGTTTGTTTTATAAAGTTTGCGAATTTAGAATTTCAAAAGTTGTCAAATTTTTGTTTATTGAATTAGTTAAGTTTCGGTTAAGTGTGCTTATTGAAGTTTTGGCTTATTTCACCTTTTCGGATTACTTGGTGTTTCATCGCAATCATAGGGTTCCAAGTATTTCGACGGTTTCAGACAGCTTATTTGTGATCGCAATAACCCAAGGGGTTCTACTTTGCGATCAAGTGCACATCCCCCTTATTCCGATCGTGATTGCGATCGCTCATTGCGATCGCATATTACGACGGGTATTAAGGTTACTTTAAGAAGAAACGCTGCCAAAATTTCATTAACTATATTCCGATGGAAACTGCTTTCCGATAGACTAGTATTCCGACAGCTTTAACTTTGACATATTCCGATACTTACCTTAGTATTCCGATAGATTGACATTCAGATAGAAGTTACATTCCGATAGGGGAGATTCCGATAGAATTCACTATGCAATATTCTGATACTTTTGTGATTATTCCGATGGGAAACATTCCGATGGGATTCCGATGGATTATTCTGATGGATTAAGTTTTTACTTTCTATTTACTTATTTTTATTTTTATTTCCAATTTAACTTTTCCAACAATTTTACTAAGTTTTTAGTCTTACAAAGTTTTAAGTTTTAAGTTTTAAATTCATTTCATTTTATTTTCCAAAAATTGCACGTTTCCCGAAATCTCTATTTTTACCAAGTGTTTTTCTAATAATTTTTAGTTTAATTTTTAAAGCTTTAATTTTACTCAACGACATTTTCCTGTTCGCTTTTAGTTTAAAAATAGATAATCAACCAAACCAGTTTATTTTTCCACCAAGAACGACTGAGTCGCACTAATTAACGGTAATCAATTCGAAAAGATCGGACGATAACGAACTTTCATACGAGGTAAAACCCTTGTATTAGGTAACTTTCCTTTTAGCTCACTAATCTCATTTTCAAGTTTAGCCTTAGTTATTTTAGCAATATATTCTTTTCTATGAACTTTAGACTAAGTTTCTATAGACTATCATATTGACTCTCTAACTCTAGATCGTCCAGTGAAGAACTATCATTGCTATAATATTCTCTTTCAGAATGTACCTCTTTTGAAGAATAAGCCATAAGACACTTCTCGTCTTTAGAATTATCGTCGCATTCTTCACCACTATCACTCTAAGACCCTCCAACAAACACCGCGTGATTCTTGTCGCGAGGTGGCTGGGGACATTCACTAATTAGATGATTTGGATCACCACATCTAAATAATTTCCTTTCACTTTTTTATTCTTGACAAATCGGTTCTTCGAGAATGATTTCTTGTCGTTGCATGGTTGCCTCACGTATTGCCATCTCCTTTTAAAGAACTTCTTGAAGTCTCAAATCGCCATAGCATATTCTTCATCTTCACTATCAAAGGATGATGATTCATGATCACTATGCACCATCTTGGATTTCAATGCTAGAGACTTTCTTTCACTCTTGATCTTGACTATCTCTGAGTCCTTCAATATTATCATCTCATGAACTTTCAAGTTTCCAACAAGTTCATCGAGTGACAATCTGGTGAGATCCTTTGATTCTTCAATCGTCGTGACTTTAGCTCTCTACTTTAGATGCAACGCATGAAGAAGATTCCTAACATTGTTCTTGCTATAAAAACCTTCATCAAGTTCTTTTAGACTAGTAATAATAGTATTAAATCTAGCAAATGCACTATCAATAGTTTCATCTTCTAAGATGACAAATTGTTCATATTGTTGAACAAGAAGATCGATTATGCTTTCTTTGACTTGACTATTACCTTGGTGGGTTACCAAAAGAGTTCCCCAAATTTCTTTGGTGGTTTTACACATAAAAATCGTTTCATACTCTTTCTTAGGCAAATCATTGTAAATAACCATTTCAGCCTCATTATTTTTAGCAAGTTTCTTTTTAGTTTCATCATTTGAATTTTCAAAATTAATTAGTTCTTTCTTTTTAGAAACTTCACTATATTGTAAACGTAAAAAATCACCATTGTAATAACATGCCAAAGATCTAAATCTTTTGTTTTCACATAAGTCTCAAATCTATTTTTCCAATAAATAAAACTATCGGTTTCAAAAAGTGGTGGTCTTTGCATAGATATCCTTCTAGGTATTTATTGGAGTCCTAGAGGACGCCTCATGCGTCGCACCGCGAGGATGTCGGTGATGTCACACCCCCAATTCATCAGAGTAAGGCAACACAATGGGGTGAGATGGTCATGACTATCACAAGACATAGATACAAAGAGCGACTATTTAAAAGCCGTTTTAAATTTAATTAAAAGCATAAAACTTGTTCGGAAGCGAATTACAAAAAATCTTAACAAAACATTGTTTCAAAAGACTTTAACATTGATCCAAATATCCAAACACTAGTCACGACCATTTTTATTAAAAATCTCCCATGCATAACCACGTCACTCCTCCGTCTTGATACCTGAGTAAAACATTGCTAAAGAGTCAACACAAAGGTTGGTGAGTTCATAGGTTTAAGTTTAAATAGTGTGATGAACCATAATATTTTCAAAGCAACCGACATATAATATTATAACAAATACAAGATTATAATCTAAAGTATACGTTTTAATTACCAACGTCTAAGCTCATGACATCGAAGCGTTAACCAAACCGACAAGATATAATAAGAGCCCAAGAAAATGCCTATCTCGAAGCATGTAAAGAATCAAATGTAAGTGTATCTAACTTTGGCCACACAACCAAATTAGATAGGGAGGTTAATCCCGATAGATCTATTCATAACATTCGCGCTTACACTAAGTAATTAACGGTTCATGATAGCGGGATAAAAAGAAACATGGGATAACGGGACTTAGACATCAAGTAGGCAAACGTATGAGTTTTAAGGCACTTATGTTCATCTTAAAAACAAGCAAAGTTCTCACCCCAAAATAGTTAAAACAATTAAAAATGGGGATATGAAACTCACCTCGATGAAGTAGTAAATATAATCAAGAAAGATAACTCGGAAAATCAAGGCACGCAAAACGATGCGCAAACAATCTAATCGTAACCTAAGTAGAATATTCGTACTTAGGCTAAATTCAATAAATAATAGTGTGCAATGAACTTGGTTGATAATTTATACTTGTATCAATTTATAAAATGTTTTTACACATTTTTCATGTTCGTCCATTTAGTCACAGGGTCAACTTTAGGTCTCGATATCTCATTATTTAATAGTCCGAAAAATAAATGGGTTCTCATTATAAAAACTAGACCGCGAGGTCTTAGATATTTAATAAATATCGCATTTTTATGAAGTCTCTAAGTACGGAAAATAAACAGCCAAAGTGGTTCACTCGCAAACAAAAATAAACAAGGTTCAATTTCATATGCAATTGTCAAACAAGCAACTTTGGAATTTAACTGTGAGTTCGTTACTTAATGTCAAGACAAACGGAAAGTTGTTATGAAAACTAGGCCATGTCAAGTTTACTAAGGTATTTTTAGATAAAAGGGGCATGCTCGTTTAGCGCTTTAAAAAGGGACACAAAGAGGAATCCTTGGGTCGAAGGAAGAATAATCCAAGTGACCAAAATGTGGTCTTTTGCCTATCAATCCCGCGTGTATTATTTTCAAGGCTTGTAGCACTTGTTTGGTGACTAGGCTCACACCATGTATATAACATGATAATAATTTATATGATAGTATTCTCACTTTTAGTCTTGTGTCTACATCACTATTTACTCTTACACATAGTAGGTACTTGTTTTCACTTCTTTAACACTTAGCTCAAAATACATGCTTTGTACTATGCTAGAAAGGAAAGTGGGTTTTGTTTTCACACCATTGTTTATTAACAGTAAGCTTTTTGGACACAACACTTTCATACATACATGCCTCAAAAACCATACATTCATGAAATAGTAAAAAGGGGATGTTTTGTTTACTTTTGGTTGTAGTCTACACAAGCCATACGCAAGGAGTAAAGGTCTCACATACCTCATGCATACATGACAGTGAAATCCTTTTGTTTGTGTACCTACTGTATATGCAACTTATGACAAAGAATAGGGTGGTCCTCTTTATTACTATCATGCATACATATCACAGAATATACATATCATACATCTTTTCACACAATAAGTCCAGAGAAAAAAAAGAGGGTGTCACTGTTTGCTAGCTGTGTTCGCAGCAGGGTACTCCAAAGAGGAAGGATGGTATTTCCTATACTTGTTTTATTTACTCATTTAACAACTTGGACCACACATGTAGTTAAAAAGAATGGATAAAAACGTCTTATCCCTTGGTTCATTCACATTCACAGGACTCAAACATGCATACACACACGACTCACTCATTAACTTATGCTTTACTATTTTTGAACCACTGTTTCACGCAGGAACTTACACACATATACTAATTTGAAATTTGTTGATAGGTTTTACATTCATACTCAAAACATGTGGGGCTTGTATAAAAGACTTTGTAAATATGTACTTCTTTCTATTTTATGGTTGAGGCCAAGCCACAAAATAGCACTTTTATGTAAGACACATACACACATAAATCTAGCTAAGGGCTGTTTTTCATGCATGTACATAGACATAAACTTTATGAAACTTGGTTTCTTCCTAAGTTGAACGCATGCACTATTTTAGCTCACACGTATTAACATCATTGTTCCTTAACCGTGTCATCACATATGCACACGGAGCATTATCTACATATTATGCGATTTGTTTAAGGCTTTGCATACATACTCAATGACCGTTTGTCCACAACACTCTTTAAGTATTCATTCAAACCTTTCTTCTCATGCAAACCGGCCTAAAATACATGCAAGCTTAAGATTTCTCACAACCCTTGTACACATGTAAACCAAGTTCTTGCCGATTATACATGTTCTTACATTTTTATATGCACACAACGATACTGGTAACTAAGGTCATTAATGTTCGGCTTAAGAAGACACCCTATCATGAATTCATGCAAAGTTCACACAATATCACAAACCGTCATCAAGTACATAGCATATGTTCAAGATGTCTAGGTCATTAAGTAAATCCAAACTGTGGCCTCTTAATGACGTGTTTAGTATAGAATGTGGCTTTATTATGAAAACATTATCAAAATCCCAACCCGTAATTAGTTAGAGTATGTTTTAGTTTGCAAGAGTTTATAACAAGCATTGTTTATCAACCAACATGAGATGCATAAGAGTTATGGTGACTGAAAATTGTCCTAAGAGTATTTGATGAAGATGGAATAGAATTAGAAACCTTAACACCAATCAATATATACACGATCAACCAAAGATCTTATACACCCTTAGCCCGTACTTAAACAACCTAAGACCCTTGTTAGTTTTCTTCAACCATGACCTTGTATCACTATGCTTAGTGTTTTTCTTTGTGAGTTTTGCTTTGTGTGTGCGACTTTTGGTGAGGAGGTATGGCTTGTATTTATAGGCCAGAGGGTGTGCTTTTAGGTTAAACAAAGTTAGGGTTTAGTTGAAGGTCTTGTTAGTTTGTAACTAGGATCTTACCAATAGAACTAGCATGGGGAATGATATGGTGTTGGGGAAGAGCTTCCAATTGTAGTACTCGTCTAGGGCAGAAGTAAATGGGAGAAAAGGATGTACTTTGGTTGACTTGTAGTAGATTGTTGGTTTTAAGATTAAGTGCAAAGAAAATCCATAGAAGAATGTGGTGTATTCCCAACAGTTTGAGTGGGAGGGAGGGAACAAATAGTACAAGTTTTAATGGAAGAGTTTTGGTACACTTTATTCAGATTCATAAGTGGTAATAAGTGTGAAAACACTTATCCTTTTACCACTTAATTATAATAAAAACGAGACCAAAACGTGTATTTAATGTCGTAAAAGGCGGAATTATGCGTGGTTTGTGTTTTTGTTGTGTTATAGGACCAAAATATGAAAAAGGAAGAAAACACGGGCTTTCACGGGCTTTTATCGAAGAAACAGACAAAAGACGAAGTCAAAAGATCAAGAGTGCAAAAAGAACGGAAGTCAAAGGCTTATTCTGAAAATTTATCGAATAAAAAGACTAAAGACGGAAGTTTAACGAAGTCGAAGAACCAAGTCTAATAAGAGAAGAAAATTAGAAGACGAGTTCATTTTATCATTCGACAAATCCCGAGACAAAGTCGAGAAAGACGATTTATTAAAAAGACGAGAAGACAAAGTGAAAGAAGAAAAGAACAACACCAACATCCCCTCCTCCAATAAATAGTCTCCTAATCCTTCATTTTGTGTTAGTAGATAATTAGATAGTTTTAATTAAGTTTGAGGCGTAGGTGTTAATTACTTTCTCTCTCTAGTTTTTCTTTCATGCTTTCAAGCTTTTCATCTTTAACCTTGTATAATATGAATCTTAATCTTCATCTTAATTTCAAGCTTTTTACATTAATCTCATTCTTCATTTCTTGTTTTAAATCTTATGTTTGATTTCGTTAATCATGTAGTTTGTTTGATGTTACTGCTTATTTGATTAAATGCTTATTTCATTGTTCTTATTGATTTGATGTGTTTGATGGTTAGTGCTTATTGTGCTTATTGTTTGATTTGTGTTTAGCTTATTTTTAATAAAGTTGATTTGGTAAATTAATATTTTTCTAAAAGTTGATTTTAAATATTTTGCTTATTTGGTATTTTTAGAGTTTTTAAATTGTGTCTTATTAGCTTTTTCTTAAAAGTTGTTTAGCTTAATTTTTTGTCATTTGCTTATTTGGTTTTTGCATAATTTTTATCTAATTCGGGTTTATAAACCCTCTTTTTCCGAACTGTAATTTTTAAATATTTCTCGAATTATGTTTTGTAACAAGACTATTCCGAATTACATAACAGTCCTTTTTTCCGAATTAGCATTAAATTTCTATTCCGAATTAGGTAGTGAGCTAGTTTTTCCGAATTAGGTTTAATCCTCACATATTCCGAACTACATGCTTTTCTACATTCCGAATTAACCTAAAATCAGTTTTCCCGAATTAGGTATAGAACCCAGTATTCCGAGTTAGCATTCAAAGATTATTCCGAACTGTGTGGATTTGTGGATTTCGGATTACTAGTTTGTAACCAATTCCGAATTAGGTGATTCATAGGATTCCGGATTACATTGAGAAGACGCATTCCGAATTACTTGTTTATCATGATTCCGAATTACATTTTGGTGTAGGATTCCGAATTAGTTATAGTTTTTGTGTTCCGAATTATCATTTGATTTGTGTTTTCCCGAATTATATTTTGGGCTTGTTTTCCGAATTAATTTCAAACTTTTAGTTTTCCCGCCATTTTTATTAAGCTTTATTTTAAATTGTTTGGATTTATTTTCTTTTCAATTATACTTTTTTATCAAGTTTTAAAATTGCTTTATTTCTTTAAATTTTGTCATTTAGTTTATACTTTTAAAGTTTTCATTTTTACGTAGAAATAGATAACGACATTTTCTTTCTTTAACCAAGAACAACTGAGTCGCACGTAAAACCCTTTGTCAATTCGAATCGAGTCGAGAGAAACGAACTATAGTAAAAATGTGTATTAAAATGGCGCCGCTGCTGGCTCTTTTCGTGAAGATTAACGGTTTTTTGTGAGAGACGCGTTGGATTTTGGGATCCGTTCACTTTTGAACGTTATTTTTCTTGCTTAAATTTCAAAAAAGTTTCAAAAATCCAAAAACATTTAAAAAATCATAAAAAGCATTTCTTTTCAAAAAGTTTTGCACCAAAAATATTCTCTTTTCACATTAACTTTATTTCTTCTATTTGTTTGCTATATTTTTCTTTTGTTGGTGTATGCGTACCCATTCACGCAAGAGGAAATCCATTCAAGCCGTTATCATCGAGCCTCCTGTTGTTAACACAATGGATAAGCGTCCAATGATCGAGCTCTTGTAATCACACGTTGAAGGCAACGATGATGCGATTGTGTTGCCGGCTATTGACGCCAACAACTTCGAGCTCAAAACCGGTTTTATTCAAATGGTTTCCGCAACACCTTTCCGTGGGCTGCACTCATGATGATCCTTATGATCATATCAAAAGGTTTGTCCACTTAACCAATACCGTGAAATACAATGGGGTCTCACAAGAGGCAATCCGTTTGCTCCTCTTTCCTTTCTCTCTCGAGGGACAAGCCCGGACTTGGCTTGATAAGGAACCACCCCAATGTATTAAAACATGGTCGGACCTAGAGACAAAATTCATTAATTACTTATTTCCACCTTCACGTACTACCGCTTTGCGGAATGACATCATAAATTTTGAACAAAAGTTAGGTGAGACGTTTAGTGAATCTTGGGATCGTTTTAAGGAGCTTTTGAGAAAGTGTCCACAACACGGTTTTACAAAGGTGCATCAAATTAATACTTTTTATAATGGATTAAGTTTGAATGACCAAGATTCACTAAATAGTGCTTCGGGGGGTAACATTCTTGTGAAAACAACACAAGTTGCTTGGGATATAATTGAGAATAAAGCCAAAGTGCAAACCAAGAGTGTAAGGGCTACAATGGCTAGTGCTAGTGACAGTGAGGTGACTAATCAAATTAAGGAGCTTACTTCAATAGTGAAACAACTTGCTTTAAGAGATAACCCTAGTCAACATGTCAATGCCCTTAATATTACTTGTGAAACATGTGGTGGGCCACACTCTTATACTAATTGTGATAAGGCTTATGATCAATCTCACGCGGAAGTGTATGTTTAAAACAACACGGAGAGGGTTTATTTCAAGTCGGATGTCGATGTTAATCACTTGTCCTATAACTCGACTAATTACTTGGCTCCACCCGGTTTTCAAAAAAGACCACAACCACCCACCCAAAACAACCAAGGGCCACCACGAGCTACTTTTCAACAAAATGCAAAGGTGAGGGGATACAATACAAACCAAGGAACTTATCAAATGCAAAATCAAGGCTTTCCAAACCACGGTTTTAATCTTCAAGGTTTTCCACCATACAACCAATACCCAAACCAAGGTTTTCAACAACAAGGGTTCAATTCACCTAATCCGCAAATGGACTTGGTTCTACAAAAATTGACTGAACATGATAAAACAATGAAAGCAATGCAAGAATCGACCAGAGCGATCCAAGAGTCCACGGATAGGAAATTCGTCTAAATGGTTCAAGCCCTTCGTCCCCAAGGTGATCTTCCTTCTACAACCGAAACCAATCCTAGAGCTAATGTGAGTGCTATTACTACACACAGTGGAGCAATTTAGTAGGACCTTCTACCCCTCCTCCCATTACTCCATCTACACCTCCTCCACCCCCATTAATCCCTCCTACTACCACGCCTAGTACTAGTTCTCCATTATCGTCTCCACCCCCTACTGAAGATGTACCCAAGTAAAATCCTTCAACCTTTCAACCTTCAACCTCTCAACCTTCACCCACTCAACCTTCAACATCTCAACCTTCACCTTCTACACCTACACCTCCTAAACCCAATATCCCTTATCCTTCTCGGTTAGACAAGTGAAAATTGCTCACTAAGGAGGATTCTCAAGTTACTTCCTATTTGAAGTTGATCTCCCAAATGAACTTTAACATTAGCCTTGTTGAAGCACTTGTCCAAATGCCGAAATTTGTTAAAGCATTCAAGGAGTTGCTTAGTAAGAAGGAGAAGATGTCTGAGTTTGTCAACACCCGATTAAATGAAAATTGTTCTGCGGTCCTCCTCAAAGAACTTCCGGAGAAACTTGGAGATCCCGGTCGTTTTGTGCTACCTTGTTCATTTTCTCAAATCAAGGAATGTATCGCCTTAGCCGATCTCGGGGCAAGTGTCAATTTAATGCCGCTAAGTGTTTGGAAGAAGTTATCATTACCCGATCTTATACCAACACGTATGACTCTTGAGCTAGCAAATCGAACTCTCGCTTACCCCGTTGGTATTGCCGAAGATATTTTTTTTAAGTTGGTACCTTCACTATTCTGGTTGACTTTGTTGTTGTTGATTATGAAATGGACCCTCGTATTCTGTTAATACTTGGACGGCCATTCTTGAGAACCGGAAAAGCTTTAGTCGATGTTGTCGAATGTGAACTAATTCTTAGGGTCGAGAATGATCAACAAGTGTTTAATATGGGTAAGATTACAAGCAAATCCAATGGAAAAGAATCGGCGAAAATGATTGATGTGCTTCAAGACGAGCTTGTTACAACTCCTTTGGAAACTACAAAGCTTGATGATTTTGTGCTACACAACAATCCTCTTTTCGAGACCTTCAATGATAATCTACTTTTTCAAGACCATGTGGAAGATCCTAATGATTCTCTCTCTGATTTGGATACTCCACCAATCTATGATGAATATGATGATGATTCTATTCCCAGTTTGAGTGATCCACCAATTTTTGATGAATATGATGATTTTTCTTCCGAGTATGAAGACATGCCGACTTATGATGACTTTGATGATGTTGACACTCTTTCGAGTGATTCTTCAAGTGTTTTGTCTCCTAATGATGATTTTGCTCCTATTTTTTATGAGGATCCTCCACCAACAACGCTTGATGCTAATTTAGAGGATTACTCTTTTGAGGAAGATTTCGCCACCTTTCTCAATACATACTTTCCTAATAAGCATGATTCTCCTCCTTTGGATTTTGATTATGGCCTCTACCCTCCTTCGGATGTTAAGAAACCCGTTTCAAATGAGAAGAAACCGGACGACACCAACATCCATAGTACTTATGTTTTGACACCTCTCTTTCCACCTTCTTCAGATGAGATTGTGCGGTATATGCGTGAATCTTCTTAAGGTCTACTGAGTGTCAGTCTTATTCTCCCCTAAAGGAAAAGGTGTTCGATTTGGGTATCACAATTTTTGAGCCATCTCAGTATCCATCTGATGAAATAAAAGGAAAGACTTTTGGAAAATATGGAGCTATGCTTTCATCTTATCATACCTTCTACCACCATGCTCAACTTTTGCTTAAGGGAACCTCGCCTACTCTACTTTGGCTTGTGTTATTCACCTTAAGCTTATGCTACTTGTTGGATGAGAACCATATATTTGACCCCGGCGGATGTTCTTCAAGGTTCTTACCATAGTACTCAAGGCCGAGTAAGGCTCGTGACTCGGTGAACAAAAACAAGCGCTTCTCAGGAGGCAACCTGATAGGTGTGTAAACACCCATCCTTTTTACCACTTAATTACAATAATAACCGAGCCAAAACGTGTATTTTATGTCATTTATGTCAGAATTATGTGTGGTTTGTGTTTTTGTTGTGATTTAGGACGAAAAGGTGAAAAGTGGAGAAAACACGGGCATTCACGGGCTTTTATCGAAGAAAAAGACGAAAGACAAAGTCAAGAAGTCAAGAGTGGAAAAAGAACGGAAGTCCAAGACCAATTCTGAAGATTTATCGAAGAAAAAGTCAAAAGACGGAAGTTTACTAAAAGCCGAAGAACTCAAGTCTAATTTATTGAAGAATTACAAGACGAGTTTAAAAGAAATCCCGAGACAAAGTCGTTTAAGTCAAAGAATCAAGAAGATTAAGGACTTAATGATGCAATTAAGGAAAGAAGAAAGAGGGGAGGAAGCTTCCTAAGCACCTCCCTAATCTCCCCTATAAATAGTTCATTAGTGTTTTCATTTCATTTTGTTGGCTAATAGTGACAATTAGTTCTTCCATTTTAATTACCTTGTCATTTAATTACATGTCATTTAAATACTTGTCTTGCACCTTAAATTCATTTAATTTCAAGTAAGTTTCCTTTTAATTATTTTCAATCTTTACTTTTATTGTTTGATGTCCTATCTTCCTTTCTTGTTTGATCTTAATCTTCATGCTTTATTGTTTATGTTTATGTTCTTGATTTTTATTGATTTAATTAAGTAGGTTTTGATTATTTTGATTATTTTTGTTAGTTTTGTTGATTTAGATTGTTTATTTATGATTAGTAGATGTTTATTGATTAGTTTGATTTAATCTTGTGGTTGATTTTATTAGTTTTTGTTTAGATTCGTGTTATTCTTTTTTCCCCTTGTTCTTTGCTGTTCATCTGTTTCCCATGTACATTCCGGATCAACAAGTTCATTCCGAATCAAAGATTGTTGTGATTGTTCCGAACCAAGGCATTCATTCGGAATATATTCCGAACGAAGGATTTGGGGAGGTGTTCATCCGGAATAACTTGTATTCCGAATCAAAGTTTGTTCATCCGGAACATTTATTATTCCGAATAAAGGTGATTCATTCGGAACTTCAAACATTCTGAATCAAGCCTTTCATTCGGAATACCAAACATTCCGGATCAGCTACTCATTCGGAACATCCAAGTTATTCCGAACGAAGGAGTTCATTCGGATTTATTCCGGATCAGTGAAAAAGGTGGTTCATTCGGAATATATTCCGAACCAAGAGGATATTCCGGATCAGTGACTTTTATTCGGAATAATTTATTATTCCGAGTGAAGGTGCTCATTCGGAACATTCCGAGTGAAGGACAGTATTCCGAACCAAGGCTTATATTCCGAATAAAGAGTTTATTCCGGATAAGTGACATATTCCGAGTGAGCATTTTATTCCGGATCAAGGGTTTTGGCTAATATTCCGAGTGAAGGAGAATCATTCCGAACGAAGCCGACATTTCGGATGAGTGATTATTCCGAACGAAGGATTATTCCGGATGAGCTGTTTTCAGGTTCTTTTTAATTTCAGCTTTTAATTCTTTAATTTTCAAGCTTTACTTTTCCCGCCTTTTTCCTTAGTTGCACTTTAAGTTTAATTGCCTTATATTTATTTTAGCCTTACCTTAGTTTAAGTTTTAGTTGCGTTTTAAGTTTTCCTTAGATAGATTTAAGTTTGCGTTATTTACTTTAATCGCCCATTTACTTTAATTGCTATTTACTTTTTGTCACGCTTTTAATTTCTTGTCTTTTACGTTAAATTAGAGTTAGATTCTAATTAACGCCATTTTCATTTAAGTCTTGCACATCTATTTTAAAACAACAAAAAATATTCTTTTTCACCAAATACATTTGAGTCGTACTTTGAACCGGAAATCAATTCGAGGAGATACCGAGAACTTAATTGAACCTAGCAAAAACCTAGTTATCAAATGGCGCCGCTGCCGGCTCTTTTCGTGAAGATAAACGGTTTTCTGTGAGAGACGCGTTGCTTTTTGGGATCCGTTCATTCGTGAGCGTTATTTTTTTGCTTAAAAATTTCAAAAATCCATAAAAAATTAAAAAGTGTTAAAAACCATAAAAATTAAAAATTTCAGAAATCCAAAAAGATTTTATTTTTATTGTGTATATATATTCTCTTTGTGTTTGGTTTCTTTTTCTTTTGCCTTTGTAGGTGTATGCGTACAAGATCTTCTAATTATCAAGAGCCCGAGCCTCGAGAAGATTTAAGTATGGCAGGTGTCAACAATAACAATAATCCACTGCACCTCAATAATAACATCAACAATGTTCTTCCACAGCCCGATGTTCGGACAATGGAGGAGCTTTGTCAACCAACAATGTTTGGACGAGGAGGACCGATTGCGCCGATGCAAATCACGGCTCCGGAGTTTTCGTTAAAGCATCACATGATCCAGCAAGTGCAAACAAACCCTTTTCGAGGAATGCCTGATGATGATGCCAACAAACACCTCGACAAATTCATTACAATCACTCAAAGCATAAAGTTGTCCGGTGCCACAATGGATGTTCTTCGCCTACAACTCTTTCCACATACTTTATCACACCACGCCAAGAAATGGTTTGATCGTCTCCCGAAGAATTCCATTCATACTTGGGATGACATGACTCAACGCTTTTTGTCGCGCTACTTTCCACCATCCATGTTCACGAGCCTTCGCAATCAAATCAGCGGTTTCATGCAAGAACCCGATGAATCTCTCTTTGATGCTTGGGAAAGATATAATGTTTTGATCGATCGTTGTCCAAACCACAACATGCTCCTCGTGACCTTAATTGATACTTTCTACAACGGTTTGACTTTTCGTGATCGTGATACGATTAATGCAGCCGCCGGTGGCACATTTATGAAAAGAAGACCCGAGGACTGTAGAGAGCTTATTGAGAACATGACTACTCATCACAAAAACTGGGATTCCTCCGCTTCTTCAAGGAACAACCCGAGAGTCAATGTTTCTTCCACTTCAACAAACCCCGATATGAGCGAATTCACCCGCATGATGACTGAAATGAACAAAAATGTCTTGCTTCTCGCTACAAACCAACAACAAGTTAAAGCGGTAGCCAATCCTTGTGAAACATGTGGCGGTCCTCACTCATACACCGATTGTCCTTCCACTCAAGGAAATCCGGAAAACGTGTATGCGGCTTATGGTACTTATTCGCCGGAAAATTACCAAGCCCGACCTCAAGGGGATAGAAATTTGATGAGTTACTGGTCAAACAACTACCTTTCACCCGGTTTTTCTCCTCAAAACCAAAACCCCAACAACAATTACAATAAAAGCAACCAAATCCCACCAAGAGCTTCTAATCCTTATCACCTACCCGCTCAACAAGCCCCACCCGTGAATCAAGATGTTGAAGCTTTGATGAGAACCCAAGGAGAGCAAATCAAGAATCTACAGAGCCAAATTATCAATTTGAAAGGAGATATCACCAAGCAAGGGAATGACATAAGATCCGAGCTTCGAGATAATATTCAATCCTCCTTCAGCAATCAAACGAATGATTTAAAGAATATGCTGGCTAGTTTCTTGCCCACCACTCAACCCTCTTCTTCGAGTTCTTTACCTTCAAACACCGTCACCAATCCGCGAGCGAATGTGAGTGCTATTACTACCCGTAGTGGAATTACTTTAGTAGGACCACCTATCCCGCCCCCATCATCTACACCTCCTCCACCACCATTTATCCCTACTCCTCCCACGCCTAGTCTTAGTACACCATTACCGTCTCCGCCTCATCATGACGATGTCCCCAAGAAGAAACCTTCAACATCTCAACCTTCACCTACTACACCTCCACCACCCAACCCCAACATTCCTTATCCATCTCGCTTAGGCAAGGCTAAAATGCACACCAAGGATGACATTCAAGTGTCGAATTATTTGAAGATGATCTCTCAAATGAATTTCAACATTAGCCTTGTTGAAGCACTTGTCCATATGCTGAAATTTGTCAAAGCATTCAATGAACTGCTTAACAAGAAGGAGAAGCTGATTGAGCTCGCCAACACACGCTTAAATGAATACTGTTCTGCAGTTATTCTTAAAGAACTTTCGGAAAAACTTGGAGATCCCGGTCGTTTTGTGTTGCCTTGCATTTTTAACAAAACCGAAGAATTTACTGCCCTAGCTGATCTCGGGGCCAGTATTAATCTTATGCCTTTAAGTGTTTAGAAAGCACTATCATTACCCAAACTTACTCCAACAAAGATGACTCTTGAGCTTGCCAATCGCACTCTCGCTTACCCCGTTGGTATTGCCGAAGATGTGTTCATTAAAGTTGGCACCTTCACTTTTCCGGTCGACTTTGTTGTTGTTGATTATGAAATGGACCTCGTATTCCGTTAATACTTGGTCGGCCATTCTTGAGAACCGGACGAGCTTTAGTTGATGTTGCCGAAGGTGAATTAATTTTAAGGGTCGGGAATGAACATCAAGTGTTCAAAATCGGGAAGCTTACAAGCAAATCCTTTCGACGAGAATCCGCGAATATGATTAATGTGCTTGATGATTTTGTCGTCTACAACAATCCTCTATTCGAGTCTTGCAATGACAATCCACTGTTTCACGATGATGTGGATGATCCTCTATCCAATTTGGAACCTTCTCCCATATATGATTCTCCACCGATCTTTGATGCTTATGATGATGATTCTAGCTCAGATTCGGATGATTATGATGATTTTACTTCCGATTATCCCGACATGCCCACCTATGATGATTTTGATGAGGCCGATACTCTTTCGAGCGATTCTTCTCATGATGAAGATCCTCCGCCTACCATGCTTAATCCTACTTTGGATGACTACTCATTTGAGGAAGACTTCTCTACTTTTCTCAATACTTACTTCCCTCATGAGAGTGATGCTCCTCCTTTAGACTTTGATAATTATCGTCTTGATCCTACTTTGGATTTGAAGAAAATTCTTTCAAAGGAGAAGCAACCGGACGACACCAACATCCGCAGCACGTATGATTTGACACCTCTTTGTCCACCTTCTGAGGACGAGGTTGTGCATTTTCTTCGCGGATCTTCTTCACATTCTGTTGAGCCTGAGTGCTATTTTCCCCAAAAGGAAAAGGTGTTCGACCCCGGTATCGATATTCTTCAGCCATCTCAGTATCCTTCTGATGAAATAAAAGGAAAAATCTTTGGAACTATTGAAGACATGCTTGCACCACTTCACCCTTGCTCCCACCGTGCTCCATCTTTGCTTAAGGGAACCTTGCCTACTCTTCTTTGGCTTGCCTTGTTCACCTTAAGCTTGTGCTATTTGATGGACGAAAACTATGTCTTTGATCCCGGTGGATATGTTTCATGCTTCTTCCTATGATAATCAAGGTCGAGTCAGGCTCACGACTCGGTGATCAAAAATCAAGCGCTTCTTGGGAGGCAACCCATGTTTCTATCTTTTAGCTATTTATATCCTAAGTGTAGGGGAGACCCGTTGGTGTTTGCTATTTCCTCTCTTCTAATATTCGGGGATTCGAGCGCTCAATGATCCACTCTTGATGATTTTTTACGACCCGTGATTCCGTGTTCCCATTTTCCCGGTTCTATCCTAAACTCTTTTCGATTCACTATTTTATATTTTCCAATATTAAAATAGGAATCTCGTTAGTTGTCTTTTCCTTAGCAAGATTTAGACAAAGTGCACAATGTCCTAAGTGTAGGGGAGTTTACTCCCACATGTTTAAACATTGAGGACAATGTTTATATTAAGTGTAGGGGGACTTCTATCGAAGTTAAGTGCCTTTTCCTTGTATTTGTCCTCATTTTAACCGGAAAATAAATTTTTCGGCATTTTTCAAAATTTTTGATCTATTTTGGCCTATTAGTTTTTCCATTTGTATAGTTATTTTCTTTCTTTGCTAGAATAAATTTTTAATAAAGTGGTTTTAATTTTTAAACGTTGTGAATCTTTTGACTCAACCTGAGTTTACTTATCTAAGTTTACTCTAGCTAGTATCCTTAACGTGTTTAAGTCAAGTTTTGCTAGGCTTTTATATAAGGAGCTATAAAACGCGAAAGTCTTAACTCTCACGGGTTAAGAACAAGAACTTTTCGCAAGTTCCTATAATTGATCCTAGAGAGTCGTTTATCAAGGGAACTTTAAAATGCGACTTCTAAACTTGAAAGAGTCTAAGAGTTTGCAAGATCCTATAGGCGACTCGAAAACCCAAAACTTTGATTTACTAGGCTAAGCATCCACGAGTCTCATTCCTTGAGATTTTAAACTGTGGAGAACGAGAGATGATAGAGTCAATTATAAGTATGGTATTCTTTCGTGAATTTATGTGAGTTAATTATAAGCCAATTCTCCCATCGCTTGCTAATAAATTTATCTGCAATAAATAAGGTTGTACGATTTGAAAAGTTACTTAGCTTCTAACCCAAGATCGTTTAAAAGTTGCTCGGTATGGATTAGATTTCATAGCTAAGGCATAACTTATTGAAGCGGGATGCAAAGATTGGCGAGTCCGAAAAGGCCCTAACAAGGCATGAGGGCTACATTTTGTTGCTAAAGATCCCAAGTGATGTGAAGAATCATTTATCGAAAATCAATATGAAGGATCGAGACACACGACGAAAAGCAAATACTCCCGTAAAGATCATGGAGAAGTGTATCCGAAAAGACCCCAGCAAGGTATGAGGATAAATAGATCCAAGTCGTAAAAGGAGGCGGATCGTTGTATATCAAAGTCCAAAATAAATATTGGAGAAAACTGAAGAAGTCGTGGTCCAAATATGAAGAATCTCTCAAAACTTCAAGTGAAGAAATTCCTATTATAAAGAGAAGGCCATTATTTCATGAACGTCTCTCAAGATTTGAAGTATGAAGTCGCTGCCAAATATCGGTCCGAGAAAGGTCTCAAATCGTGAAGCGAGTTATGCCAAGATATGAACTTTATGAGGTCCCGAGAAGCAGTTTTAAAAGATTTTGTCCTTTAGCTAACTATTGATTAAATCGTCTCACTCTATTTTCAGCCTAAATAACTATCGAAATAAGTCAATAATGCATCCTCGTGATCATTCAAGACAACAATAAAATATAAGAGATACACCTAAGAATAAGGGAGTCTAAGTGAATAATTGGCCCACATGAGTTCGTGTTAGTTTGCTAACTTATAATAACAATGATCTTGTTTTTAAGCTTGGTTTGGAGAAAGTGAAAACTTGAGGATGATGATCATTCATGACATTTTCAAAAACCTAAGGTATGTTTTTTATTTCTTTACTTACTTTGAATGTTTATAATTTTATATCTCTTTAATAAAGGCCAACGTGGATTGATTGTGATGAAAAGTGTAAACGTGCTTTGTAACTAATGCATTGCATGAGGACATTGCAATGGTCAAGTGTAGGGGTTTTGATAGATGTGTAAACACCCATCCTTTTTACCACTTAATTACAATAATAACCGAGCCAAAACGTGTATTTTATGTCATTTATGTCGGAATTATGCGTGGTTTGTGTTTTTGTTGTGATTTAGGACGAAAAGGTGAAAAGTGGAGAAAACACGGGCATTCACGGGCTTTTATCGAAGAAAAAGATGAAAGACAAAGTCAAGAACTCAAGAGTGCAAAAAGAACGGAAGTCCAAGACCAATTCTGAAGATTTATCGAAGAAAAAGTCAAAAGACGGAAGTTTACTAAAAGCCGAAGAACTCAAGTCTAATTTATTGAAGAATTACAAGACGAGTTTAAAAGAAATCCCGAGACAAAGTCGTTTAAGTCAAAGAATCAAGAAGATTAAGGACTTAATGACGCAATTAAGGAAAGAAGAAAGAGGGGAGGAAGCTTCCTAAGCACCTCCCTAATCTCCCCTATAAATAGTTCATTAGTGTTTTCATTTCATTTTGTTGGCTAATAGTGACAATTAGTTCTTCCATTTTAATTACCTTGTCATTTAATTACATGTCATTTAAATACTTGTCTTGCACCTTAAATTCATTTAATTTCAAGTAAGTTTCCTTTTAATTATTGTCAATCTTTACTTTTATTGTTTGATCTCCTATCTTCCTTTCTTGTTTGATCTTAATCTTCATGCTTTATTGTTTATGTTTATGTTCTTGATTTTTATTGATTTAATTAAGTGGGTTTTGTTTATTTTGATTATTTTTGTTAGTTTTGTTGATTTGGATTGTTTGTTTATGATTAGTAGATGTTTATTGATTAGTTTGATTTAATCTTGTGGTTGATTTTATTAGTTTTTGTTTAGATTCGTGTTATTCTTTTTTCCCCTTGTTCTTCGATGTTCATCTGTTTCCCAGGTACATTCCGGATCAACAAGTTCATTCCGAATCAAAGATTGTTGTGATTGTTCCGAACCAAGGCATTCATTCGGAATATATTCCGAACGAAGGATTTGGGGAGGTGTTCATCCGGAATAACTTGTATTCCGAATCAAGGTTTGTTCATCCGGAACATTTATTATTCCGAATAAAGGTGATTCATTCGGAACTTCAAACATTCCGGATCAAGCCTTTCATTCGGAATACCAAACATTCCGGATCAGCTACTCATTCGGAACATCCAAGTTATTCCGAACGAAGGAGTTCATTCGGATTTATTCCGGATCAGTGGAAAAGGTGGTTCATTCGGAATATATTCCGAACCAAGAGGATATTCCGGATCCGTGACTTTTATTCGGAATAATTTATTATTCCGAGTGAAGGTGCTCATTCGGAACATTCCGAGTGAAGGACAGTATTCCGAACCAAGGCTTATATTCCGAATAAAGAGTTTATTCCGGATAAGTGACATATTCCGAGTGAGCATTTTATTCCGGATCAAGGGTTTTGGCTAATATTCCGAGTGAAGGAGAATCATTCCGAACGAAGGTGACATTCCGGATGAGTGATTATTCCGAACGAAGGATTATTCCGGATGAGCTGTTTTCAGGTTCTTTTTAATATCAGCTTTTAATTCTTTAATTTTCAAGCTTTACTTTTCCCGCCTTTTTCCTTAGTTGCACTTTAAGTTTAATTGCCTTAGATTTATTTCAGCCTTACCTTAGTTTAAGTTTTAGTTGCGTTTTAAGTTTGCCTTAGATAGATTTAAGTTTGCGTTATTTACTTTAATCGCCCATTTACTTTAATTGTTATTTACTTTTTGTCACGCTTTTAATTTCTTGTCTTTTACTTTAAATTGGAGTTAGATTCTAATTAACGCCATTTTCATTTAAGTCTTGCACATTTATTTTAAAACAACAAAAAATATTCTTTTTCACCAAATACAATTGAGTCGTACTTTGAACCGGAAATCAATTCGAGGAGATATCGAGAACTTAATAGAACCTAGCAAAAACCTAGTTATCACAACCCGATGATCTATCCTTTTTTATTCGTTTTTATAATAAGTTTAGGGGGAGACCCTAATATGTGTTTGTTGTTTTCTTTCTTATGATGTGTAGGGATTGGCGCTTTCAAAGTTCCACTTTTGATGACTTTATGACCCGTGATCTCGTGTACCCGTCTTCCCAGTTCTATCCTAAACTCTTTTGATTCACTATTTTATCATTATGTTGAAACAGGGATGACTTTAGTTGTCTCTTCCTTAGCAAGATTTAAACAACGTGCACAATATCCTAATTGTAGGGGAGTTTACTCCCACATGCTTAAACATTGAGGACAATGTTTATATTAAGTGTAGGGGGACTTCTATCGAAGTTAAGTGGGCTTTTCTATGAATTTGGCCTCATTTTAACTAGAAAATTGATTTTTTGACATTTTTCAAATTTTTTGATCTATTTTTGCCTAGTAGTATTTTCCTTTGTTATCGTTATTTTCTTTCATTTTATATAAAGTCAAAATAAATTATTTAATAAAATGGTTTTAGTGAGTTTAGATGTCTTTGATATATTAGGCCCCCGTCGTAAATATTTTGACTCAACCCGAGTTTACTTATTTGAGTTTACTCTAGCTAGTATCCTTAACCATATGGACCTTAATTGGTTTATTAGGCTAAGCATCCACGAGTCTCATTCCTTGAGATTTTAATTGTGGAGAACTAGAAATATAGTCAATTATACGTTTTGTATTCTTTCATGAACTTATGTGAGTTATTTTGAGCTTTTTCTCCCATCGCTTGATAAAAATAATTGCAATAAGTAAGGTCGTACGATTTGAAAAGTTACTTAGCTTCAAGCCCAAGATCGTTTAAAAGTTGCTCGGGATTAATTAGAGTTCATAGCCAAGGCATAACTTATTGAAGCGGGATGCGAAGATTGGCGAGTCCGAAAAGGCCCTAACAAGGGATGAGGGCTACATTTTGTTGCTAAAGATCCAAAGTGATATGAAGAATCATTATTCAAAAATCAATATGAAGGATCGAGACACACGACGAGAAGCAATTACTCCCATAAAGATCATGGAGAAGTCTATCTGAAAAGACCCTAACAAGGTATGAGGATAAATAGATCCAAGTCCGAAAAGGAGGCGGATCGTTGTATATCAAAATCCCAAATAAAGATTGAGGAAAAATGAAGAAGTCATGGTCTAAAATTTGAAGAATTTCTCAAAAACTTCAAGTGAAGAAATTCCTATTATGAAGAGAAGACCATTATTTTAAGAACGTCTCTCAAGATTCGAAGTATGAAGTCAATGCCAAATATCAATCCGAGAAAGGTCTCAAATCGTGAAAAGAGTTATGCCAAGATTGAACTTTATGAGGTTTCGAGAAGCAATTTTAAAAGATTTTGTCCTTTAGCTAACTATTGATTAAATCGTCCTACTTTATTTTCGGCCTTAATAAACTATCGAAATAAGTCAACAATGTATCCTCGTGATCATTCAAGACATATATAAAAAATAAGAGATACACCTAGGAATAAGGGGGTCTAAGTGAATAATTGAGCCACATGATTAAGTGTTAGCTTTACTAACTTATAATTACAATGATCTCATTTTTAAGCTTGATATAGGGAACGTGAAACTTGAGGGTGATTAATATTCATGACAACCAAAGCCCTAATGTAAGTCTTTGATTTCTTTACAAGTTTCTTCCTTCAATCATTTTGTAAATTTTCTATCTTTTTAGTTTCCTTAGTGTCTAGTATGTAATAAAGGCCAAGGTGGGTTAATTATGATGGAGAATGTAAATCTTGCTTTGAAATTAATACATTGCATGAGGGCATTGCAATGGTCAAGTGTAGGGGATTTAATAAGTGTGAAAACACTTATCCTTTTACCACTTAATTATAATAAAAACGAGACCAAAACGTGTATTTAATGTCGTAAAAGGCGGAATTATGCGTGGTTTGTATTTTTATTGTGTTTTAGGACCAAAATATGAAAAAGGAAGAAAACACGGGCTTTTATCGAAGAAAAAGACAAAAGACGAAGTCAAAAGATCAAGAGTGCAAAAAGAACGAAAGTCAAAGGCTTATTCTGAAGATTTATCGAAGAAAAAGACTAAAGAAGAAAGTTTAACGAATTCGAAGAACCAAGTCTAATAAAAGAAGAAACTTATAAGACGAGTTCATTTTATCATTGACAAATCCCGAGACAAAGTCGAGAAAGACGATTTATTAAAAAGACGAGAAGACAAAGTGAAAGAAGAAAAGAACAACACCAACATCCCCTCCTCCTATAAATAGTCTCCTAATCCTTCATTTTGTGGTAGTAGATAATTAGATAGTTTTAATTAAGTTTTAGGAGTAGGTGTTAATTACTTTCTCTTTCTAGTTTTTCTTTCATGCTTTCAAGCTTTTCATCTTTAATCTTGTATAATTTGAATCTTAATCTTCATCTTAATTTCAAGCTTTTTACATTAATCTCATTCTTCCTTTCTTGTTTTAAATTTTATGTTTGATTTGGTTAATCATGTAGTTTGTTTGATGTTATTGCTTATTTGATTAAGTGCTTATTTCATTGTTCTAATTGATTTGATGTGTTTGATGGTTAGTGCTTATTGTTTGATTTGTGGTTAGCTTATTATTAATAAGGTTGCTTTGGTAGATTAATATTTTTTTAAAAGTTTTTTTTGGGTAAAGGGACTAATCCCGGTAAATTATATTAACCCAAACCAATAAGCACAATGGAATACGGCAGAAGCACCGTATTAACCTCAAGCAAAGCTTGAACTACAAGATCATATGACACACCATAGATCTTACCCTATTACAAAGCCAATAACACCTATAGGAAAAAACCACCTACAAGTGCATAAACAAAAGATACAACCAATCATAATGAAACTAAAATAGAATCTGATAATCGCCATCGTAGAATCATATGATTCACACTTCGAGAATGCTTCCAACGAACCGACATAAGCTTGAGCCGAATCTCATTCTTCACAACTTCAATAACCTGACCTGGGGACCTCTTAACCGCTTTGAACAGCCAGTTATTACGCTCAATCCAAACATGATAGGCAGTCGCCGCTAAAGCAAGCTTTGCAATGACACTCTTCGAGTTCTTAAGCTTGGCATAAGGGATAATGTCATTCAAAACACTATCAAACTCATACCCTAAATCTGAGAGACCCGCCAACACCTTTATCTCATGCCAAATCTGTCTAGCAAACGCACACTCAAAAAATAAATGCTCATGCGAATCAGGGCAGTCACCACACAACGAGCATTTGACCACCGAGGCATCAACATGATCCCAAGCTCTTAACCTGTCTTGAGTCTTCAAACGACGCTTGATAACCAACCACACCAGCATTGCATGCTTCGGTATGGAACCACCAAACCAAACAACATATCTCCACGGAACTTTGCTGCTGCGCGGCCTTAAATCGTTCCAAACAACACTGATTGAGAACGCTTGAACAGCTCCCATGTTATCCCTCCAGCTAATAGTATCCGGACGATCACAAAGAATAGGATCAGGAATCTGAGAAAGCAACGGGTACTTTTGACACCACCCATCCGGCCATTTGATATGGCCATTAGTCACCAGGTCACTCACCTTAGAGTGTTTATGAAAACCCCCACGATGAATATCACGACACGATATAATCCTAGAAAGAGGACTAACCTCACACCAGTTATCATGCCACGCAAGAGTGTTGTTACCATTCCCAATTTTATGCCAAAAGAATTCACGAATAATAGGCCGCAATTGAAGAATCTTACGCCAACACCACGTTAAACTCCCACGCAACGGAACATCCCAAAAACTTCGATGACAAAGCTTATAGGCCTGAATCCACTGAACCCACATAGAATCCTTACGCGTAATGAGATTCCAAATATGCCTAACCATGAGCGCCTGATTAAAAGACTCCAAACTTCGAATCCCCAATCCACCTTCTGACTTAGGAAGGCAAACAACCTCCCATGAAACCATAGCCTTACCCTTGCACGAACCAGAGGGGGACCAAAGGAAATTACGAAGAATTTGCTCAATTTCATGTAGAACTCGAGTGGGAAGGATAAACACCGACGCCCAAAACACATGAAGCGAACTGAGAACCGACTGAATTAATTGAACACGACCAGCCCTAGATAACGCTTTGTGCTTCCAATCATCAATTCGATCATGAACTTTCTGAATAAGCTCATTACAATCCCGATACACTAACCGCGAAGAGATCAAAGGAACTCCCAAATATTTTACAGGAAGCTTACCTTCTTCAAACGGAAGAATTTGAAGGATAGAACTCTTAATATTAGGGACCACATTACAAAAATAAGCGGTGCTCTTTGGTAAACTTGGAACAAGCCCCGACATCAATTTAAACTCATCCAACGCGTCCATAATCACTTGAGCTGAGTAAACATCACCATGGGCAAAAAGAAACAAGTCGTCAGCGAAACAAAGATTAACAAGCTCCAATCTCGAACAGTATCGATGATAAGTAAATGAATCAGACTCTCAAACCCTTCTTCTAATAATCAACGTCAAAACTTCCATGACAAGAGTAAACAAATATGGAGAAAGAGGATCCCCCTGACGTAAACCCCGTTTGCCTTGGAAATAGCCATGAATCGATCCATTAATACTAATCGAGAGAGAAGCCGTGGTAACACATTCCATAATCCAAGAAACCATCTTAGCATGAAAACCAAATCCAATCAGAATACTCTTCAAAAAGTTCCAATCCACCGTATCGTAGGCTTTTTGAATATCCACCTTAAACGTACACCTTCGAGGACCATGATTAAGGTGATAGTTATGCATTAATTCTTGGGTGATCAGAATATTATCCGAAATACTACGATCCGGAACAAAAGCTGATTGATTAGGACTAATAATCCGCTTCAAAGACTCCTTCATGCGATTAGCAATGATCTTGGTAATAACTTTAAAGATCACATTACAACACGCAATTGGACGAAAATCAGTAACACGAGAAGGATTCAAACCTTTGGGTATAAGAGCAATGATAGTGTGATTGACCTGTTTAAGTAATCTCCCGTTAAAAAAGAACTCTCGAACAGTAAGGCACACCTCGGAACCCATAATCTCCCAAGCTTCCTTAAAGAAAGCCACTGTGAAGCCATCGGGGCCAGGAGCTTTATCGTTACCCATGGAAAACACCACCCTCTTAATCTCATCATTAGTGACCTCTTTAATCATACTAGAAGCTTCCTCACTATTAAGGCGATTAGTAAACACGTCATTATCATTAAAACAAGTAACCTGACCTGCTTTCCCCAAAAAATCTTCATAATGTGCAACAAAGGCAGAAGCAACCTGGTCATTAGCAAAAACAGTACCATTGGTGCTCGTAATAATGTCAATTCTGTTTCTTCTCATTCTGTTCTTAATCGCCTTATGAAAAAAAGCAGAATTAGAATCGCCATCACGAATCCAATCCATTCTCGCCTGTTGACGAAGAAACCGATCCTCCAACAGACTAGCGTCATTAAAAGCTTGAACGTACACAGCTTGTTCCTCACGCAGAACAGTATTAAATGGGTCCCGATCCAGGTCCCTTTGAACAGCATCTAATTCCATTCTCAACCTTTTAACATTATCATGGAGATTGCCATGATCAAACAGTAGCTTCCGTAATGGTTTCTTAAGACGTTTGAGCTTTTGAACAAGATTGAACATATGAAAACCACTAACATGCTCGCGCCAGTTTTCAAGGACAATAGGTTTAAACCTTTTATGCAGACATAAAATATTAGCAAATTTAAACTGAGGTTTTTTAGGTTTCATCACAGCAGGAATCCGTAACACCGCAGGCGAATGATCCGAGACCCTATATGGCTGGAAGATAGCATGCCCACCCACAAACTGATCATAAAACTCCACATTAGCCATTATCCTATCAATCTTTTTGAAATTACCATCCTCCCCTCGAGGTTTCTAAGACCACGTGAACTGTAGCCCCGTGCTTTGGACATCCTTAACACCAATGTTCACAACACACTCGCGAAATTCACGCATGGAAATAGTGATGGAAGAAGAACCCGAGGCATAGTCTTCAAGCACAAGCGCCGAGTTGAAATCACCAAGAATACACCATGGACGCTGTCGAATAAAATGATTATGCATCTCAAGATCATGCCAAAGAGATCTACGCTGCGTGTGAGCATTATGAGCATACACAAAGGACACAAACAACTCTTTATTACAATCTTTAATCCATAGACGCGCGTGAATGACCTGATCAGTTTGGTTGATGATCGAAACATCAATAACATCACGATCCCAACCAACAATGATACGAGTACCCTTATTGCAACAAGCTCTATTAGAAACCCAGTCCCATTGACGAAAAACCAAACCACATAGCTTATCCAACTTGGAAGAACTAGCATGCGACTCAAGGATAACACACAAAGACAAATTGTTCTCCTTTATCACTTGCCTAATATCTTTTTGTTTAGGAGAGAGACTCATTCCCCTAATATTCCAGGAAGCAAGGCTAAACATTAATAACCTGTTCAACAGGAGTGCTTGCTCCTTCCGGTATAGTAGGCGGATTTTCCAAAATGATATGCTCGTCCACTTCATCATCTTCGCTATCCTCATTAACCCGCTGATCATGCTCAGTTGTAAAGTCATTGTCAGTGTCCGATAGTGCACTAAAAGCATTATTAGTAGCAATTGAGGGTGTAGCCGATGTGGACTTATTAATAACCATATAGCTTTTGCTGCTACTAGGAATGCTCTGCCCCAAGTTACCGTCTGAATGATCAACATTAGTTAACGCCTTCCCTTTGTCTTTACGCTTATAATGAAAATTAGGCTGTGGTTTGCCTAATATGATACCATCAATCTGCCTCCCCCTAGCTTGAGGTTTTTTCTTGTCCTTCCACTTTTTAACCTCCTTAAAACCATCATCAGTTTTTACACTCTCCGCAACAATAGGTTTTGGCAATTTAGGGCAAGCTTCATCAATATGATCGAAAACACAGCATGTAGAACACCTTGGCGGTTTCCACTCGTACTCCACTTCAATGGTCGCAAAAGAATGCCCTTTATCCCTTCCTAACGGAACAGCAACGACAAAAGATTCCAACAACTCCTCATCAGCAGACACCTCAATTAAAGCTCTAGCATAAGTACTCCGACCCCATTAATTAAGACACATGTTACTAGTGTGTGTATCCAACATTATAGGCGTCCCCAGCTGTGAAGTAATTAAACTAAGCCCAACCTCTGAGTATGCAACAATTGGAACGTGATGCAACTTTACCCAAACTGGAACCTTTCTAACCGCCTCTTTGGGAATATCAGCATCATGTGACCAAACATTAAGAATCAAAGGAACCAGCCTAATAAGCCAAGGCCCATTCTCCAAAACCTTTTCCATGCCTTCTCGTGATTCGAATTGAAAAAGAAAGAAATCATCATGAAGACGAACCCTCTTCAATCCAAACTTAGCCCATGTATTCTTGACATAGTTTTCAACCAAGGGAAACGCCAAACGTTTACCAATAAAATACCCATACAATGTATTATCATAACGCGAGCTAATCTCCTCGACAGATTCAAGAGGAAGCGTCACTTTAGCGCCCATAACCATTTCTGTGTTTTGCATTTTTGAAATTTTAACCACCTGTTTGTTAGTCTGTTGTTGGACAACATTAGCAAACGACACATTTTTCTCCTTCTTACCCCCAGCTGCGTCCTCAGAAACACCCTCCATACTAGCAGACGATACCGTAGACGCTACTTCATGAAACCCTAATTTCAGATTAGGGTTTGCATGATTAGCCGCATCAGCAGACACCCCACGAATCGGCTTCCTAGCACCCAAAATTGATTGTAATAATTTTGATCCTCCAGCCGGAACCCCATATTTGTCCTGATTAATAGGAACCGTCTCTCAAAACTGAATAAAACCAAAGACACCAAAAAACAGCCCAAACCCTAATTAGGGTTTAGACACGAACTGCCACACGATATTAAAAGTTGATTTTAAATATTTTGCTTATTTGGTATTTTTAGAGTTTTTAAATTGTGTCTTATTAGCTTTTTCTTAAAAATTGTTTAGCTTAATTTTTTGTCATTTGCTTATTTGGTTTTTGCTTATTTTTTATCTAATCCGGGTACAAACCCTCTTTTTCCGAACTGTAATGTTTAAATATTTCCCGAATTATGTTTTGTAACAAGTTTATTCCGAATTACTTAACAGTCCTTTTTTTCCGAATTAGCATTAAATTTCTATTCCGAATTAGGTAGTGAGCTAGTTTTTCCGAATTAGGTTTAATCCTCACATATTCCGAACTACATGCTTTTCTACATTCCGAATTAACCTAAATCAGTTTTCCCGAATTAGGTATAGAACCTAGTATTCCGAATTAGCGTTCAAAGATTATTCTGAACTGTGTGAATTTCTGGATTCCAGATTACTAGTTAGTAACCAATTCCGAATTAGGTGATTCATAGGATTCCGGATTACATTGAGAATAAGCATTCTGAATTACTTGTTTATCATGATTCCGAATTACATTTTGGTGTAGGATTCCGAATTACTTATAGTTTTTGTATTCCGAATTATCATTTGATTTGTGTTTTCCCGAATTATATTTTGGGCTTGTTTTTCGAATTAATTTCAAACTTTTAGTTTTCCCGCCATTTTTATTAAGCTTTATTTTAAATTGTTTTGATTTATTTTCTTTTCAATTTTATTTTTTTATCAAGTTTTAAAATTGCTTTATTTCTTTAAATTTTTTCATTTAGTTTATACTTTTAAAGTTTTCATTTTTACGTAGAAATAGATAAGGACATTTTCTTTCTTTAACCAAGAACAACTAAGTCGCACGTAAAACCTTTGTCAATTCGAATCGAGTCGAGAGAAACGTACTTTAATATAAATGTATATTAAGTGGGAAGGCAAATAAAACGTGGGTATATAGAAAATAAGGGTGGGGTTACCGGTTTTTCTGTGAAAGCAAAAAGGAGAAATTAGTTTCCTATTATTTTGGGTATTTATTTGCAAAAGTTATTTGTTATGAAATATATTTGTTGTATGTAGTTTAGTAGTAGTTTAGAAATTAATTTGTGAAAAGAAATTAAGTAATCTCTAAGTGTGTCGATAATGTATTTAGCGAAGTGTTTTGTTTGCATATCGAATTCTTAAACGAAATTATGTTGGTGTAAACAAATGTCGATTCCTAAAATAGAATTTCCTACTACGTAACGTAAACGGATAATAGTCTTTCAAGTAGTATTTAATATGAATGCCATTCATAAAAAATTTAAATATGTACCCAAAATACGCGTAATCAATCGGGAACATCAATAGACTCACAAGTCTAACCCGAACTATCACGTTTCACGTAAATTAAATGGATTCAAAATTCACGTTTGTGACATCCGACATCCCTTAAGTTTGAGCTTCGACCCCAAAGCTCATACTTCGATGAAACTTACCTAATTAAAAAGATGAGGATATTTAAGCTTAAATTGGTCTTCACGTTCCCAAGTAAACTTGGGTCCTCTTTGTGCATTCCAACGCACTTTTAGGATCGATATATGACTTTTTCTAAGTCGTTTCATTTCACGGTCTATAATTTCAACGAGTTCTTCCACACGTTAAATTGAGTTTTACTCAAATGACGTTTCATTCTTCTCATTATTATCTAAATTTTGTTTTAAATTTTTCTGACTCTAATCTATTTGAGTTTAATTGTCGTCAAAACAATTGGCGCTCTTAGTATTTTTTTGTGTCCTACACGCTCTTGTATGTAATAGTGGCGAAGAAAATAATCGTACTAGGTTTACTCGTATCGCGTACTTAACATTTTTACTTAAGACGGTAGAAAAATGTTCGACGTTCATAGCACATAATAAATTTTTCTTTGACGAATAGGGCAACTTGAATATATTATAATAATACTAATATATTTTGTTTTTACGATGACTACTATAAGCATACTCGTGTTCGACCATGATCATACGTAGTTGACCAGGCTACGTACGTCTCGGGACCAACGATTGCATCCTCCTTTTCATCATAATTTAACTCTTTGAGGTTGTAATTCATATATTGGTAGTCCATAGTTTATTCCGTTCGTTACCATTATTCACTTTCACAATCGACAAATTAGTCCATAGTTCATTTTATTTGTTATCGTTGCTCACTTTTAACAATCAACAAAATAATTTACATACTTATTTGTACTAGTTCTCGTCAAGTTTATCAATAGTTTACGTCTTCCAAATCAAGTTGTTCGTAAAAATAGATTTTTTCAAAACTTTACATGGTAGTCCTTAAAAATGTTTCAACATTAGTCGCGGTGTTTTATACATTAAGTTGGTCGTCACAGATTTTCCAAAACTTTGCATGATAATCTATATCAAAACAGTTCATCATCAATCGTGTAGTCTTTGTCAGTAATACCTTTACTGATTTTACCAAAACGGTTTATCAAAGTTTCTAACATTCTTACTAATAAGGTTTTCGGTGATGGTTCCTTTAAAGTAATTTTTTTATAATGTTTTTCAAAAATATTCTATAAACTCCTTCTTAAAAAAAAATATTTGATTAATTTTTCTCGATATAAAATACTGTAGGATAAAAACCATTTCTTAAGTAAAAGCTTCATAAGATATAAAAGATAACTTTTAAAAATAAATGGAAACTTTAACACCCCCAATTTACATTGCGCAGCGGAAAATACACAATTGGGTGTTATTTACAAACTTCATTTCACAACTCATTAAATGACCCAAAAACAGCATATTTAAGAATAAATATAGAAATAATTTAAATCAATGTCTAAAACCTTCAATACCAAGTAAAATCAGTTAAAAATATATCAGAGTAGCGTACAGGTTTCCCCTAGGATCTTAATCAAAACAACAAATCTTTTACCAAAATACTTGACCATTTACTGTATGTTTATGACAATAGGGAAAGAAATCTGTTTTAGACCAAATTACTACAAAAGCAATCCGCAATCCTTCTCCAGCAAGCTCCGCAATTCAACAACTTCAAGTACATGAAATACATGCTTAAAATCATCAACACAAAGGTTGACCAAGTCTATAGGTTTTACAAAACATAATTGAACACATCATAAAAATCATTCACAATTGTTTAATAGAATTGTGGCCATACAATCTATCAATCAGGTATATCGTATAATAGCAGTAGCTATTGAATTGTATTAAGCTCATGACACCGACCCCTTAACTTAGTCACCCACGCCAAATGCCAGCATGACTAGAAAAATTACCAGTGCCCCTAATAGGGTATTAATTGCAAGAATACCAATTCTCATTCACGTAAAATTATCCTTCCCAGCGGGTTACTCAGCGTAAAGTCCTGGTCTCAGATAGGGTTGTCAGCCCAATAGTACTATTATTAGAATAAGCGGCTATTCTCAACTCGCAACATCAAGTCAGAAGATAGTTAACGGCTCATGAATTTAGGGTCTTATGCAATTAGGTACTTATACCATTCATTTCATCAATGGCAACATCGGGTCCAACAATTACTCATGACATGTGTTCATTTTACTTCAAATAGCATGTATCCCCCTCGCGGGTTTTAAAATCATTAAAACAAGTAGAAAGCGAGGCTATAGACTCACCTAAAGTAATAGCAGTAGTAAGACGATCTTCGACGATAGTTGATGCCCGGTAAACACAAAAACCGCAGCCTATCAAATAAGACGCGTTCATCAATAATAACTCGAGTAAAATCCATACATAGTAATATCAACTCAAAATAATAAAATCGCAATCAATCCAAAATAAAAATAATACAAGTGCCCTTTTTACTCCATTCTATATGTTTATTCTATTAGTTAATTCTTTCGATAAAAAACTGCCGGTACACACCAAATGTACAAGCTCATTTACCCCACTTAAACACGTCAAATTTTTATGATACTAATCAGAAACTTCACTTACTATATATAGAAAGGCCTGTTAAAAACTCATCAAAAGATTTTACATTTAAAGTTCCCTGCCCGACACATCTTTGAACTACAAAAACCGGACAGTTTTACATCAACAATTTATATAGTTTTTTAACACATTTATTTTTCTCCGTTTATGAAACCGACACTCAACATTGAAAATAACTCGACATCCTCATACTTAACATTCAAAATCAGTCCATGACATATTTAAAAATCCATTTTATAGTCCCCGCGATTCGATCCAAATATCGACAACAATTATATATTGTGTCGGTACTCGTCTCCCGGTACACGAAATAATCAAACTAACGTAACTTTTCGCTCGTTTGGAGCTAGAAGTCCTACCTTATACCAAAACAAAGATAAAAACATCCTCTACAACAATATCTAATTAGTTCATCTCAAACTCAAACTCATATTTTCAGAAAATTAACTTTAATAATCTGCTATAAAATATATATATTTAAAAATCAATCAAAATTATTTTTTCACCACATTTTAACCCCATTTTTACCACTATAATCATTCTTACACTACTAGTTTATATCATAACACACTAAATCATCCTAGATGATCAAATCATAAAAATCCAAATCAAAAATATTAACATGCAATCATAAAAACTAATGTATATGAACATAAACACCTACATACAACAACAATTTAAGATCAAACAAGATTTTCATCCAAAAATAGGTTTTTAAAAAATATGCTTGCATGTAAGAATTTTCATACCAATGGATAGAGATTGATGAAACTAAGATGGGTCTTTGATTAGAATTAAGAGATTCAAGCTAAATTTTGAAAATCAAGGGGTGTTTGTGTTGTGAGGGTGGACGGACAAAGAAAGAAAAGAGGGAAGAGAGAGAAAAATTTTGGTTGGTGGAAGAATATGTGTGTTTTTGTGTTTGATTTTTCCTTTTATATGGAAAAAATTTAGGGTAGTTTTTGCAATTGTGATTCTTTTTGACCAAAATGCAAATACTTTGTTAAAAAGCGGGAAATGACTATTAGTTACTTTTGAAAAATTTTACGGGTCTCGGGTTTCATAAAAATGCTTCTCAAAACTTAAAACGCACACAAAATATGATATTATATAGTCCCGGCACGACTTAATACGACATTAAAATAAAAACGTCAAAATATTAAACATCGACATGTTTAAAATAAAGTATAAAATTTCTCGGGCATCCGTCGATATCGTCATCACTAATAATCCTCGCAACTTGTCAAAACGTAAAAATAAAATTTCAACATCATCCAAATTAAATTACCAATCGTCATGACAATCATCCTCGTCAAAAATTTCAAAAATATACGTAAAAATATAATTAAATAATGACCACGGTTTTGGGTTGTTACATCCTACCCTCCTAAAAGAGAGCGACGTCTCGGCGCTCAACCCGCCTCCCATTCGCACTTCCTCACTTCTAGAGTCAACGTGACCTCTTATCCTCAAGAGATACTCACGTCTTTCACATCAGTCCAACTCAATTCTTATAATATCACCATATCCACAACTATTACTACACTTCAACTTTCAATTTCACCTTCTATTATGCTAATATTACTTCATCATTCATACTCCTTCTGTATCACTTTCTCAGTTTCATTCCTGCCCCAATACACTGACAACATACCCCACAACTATGTATGTTCTCAAATTACACCTCTTAACTACTGATATGACGATTATCATCGCATAAAGATTCCATCTTTACTAATTTCCATTAGTCCTCATAGTGAAATATTAAGATATCATCATCCCAAGTTTCTATTATATGTTGATGTGATTGATACCAATTTCAATTACCATCGTTCAATTCATCCTTTCACTTTGTCCATTGCTTTCTGAAAATACGCAACATTCCTTCTTAACTCAATTCTTCACACTTTCTGTAAAAATCTCTAATATCCAAAAGTCAATCTCAATCTCTGGGTCACATATAATACGTTCAAATCTTATCCAATACTCATACTTTATCACAACGATTTCCAGTATTCAAAAATTACTCTGCCTCTATGTCCTGAGGTTACACCCAAACTAAATATAATGAGATTATCCATAATTCTAACCAGTCACTTATATACTTTCCATACTCATTTTCCACTTTCATTATTTCTAACAATCTCTATGTCCCGAGTGTAGTGCTTGCTAGATCACTGATTTACTTTACCTTCCATAGTACATTATTACATCTTCCTCGTATCATATAATGTTTAGATAACTCCGTTAGCCTCATATATTCAAATCTGAAATATATAATGGTCAAATCATTTCCTGATATCGTAATATACTTTATTCCAACCATTTTGTATTAATACTTCAATTTGTAAAATCCCTTCAATACTACTAGCGACACTCTCAGCACTCTAAGAATAATTAAATTCTCTTTTTAATCTGAACAATTTATTCACCACTGGTCCTTGCCTTCTTAACACACTCTCTGATCTAATAGAAGAAAAATTAGATAATCACAATAACCGTTTTCGTCCCACAAAAACATACATCTCAACTTTCTCATTTCTATTACCATTCTATTTCAAAATTCCCAACAATCTAATGATCTTCTTTCTTTGATATTCCTTTTTCATTAGTTTATCAATTCAATTCTAACTTTCTTTCCATTCTATCCATTCTACTTGTTGCTACCAATATTCCAATTATCTTAAAACTTAAGAGTCAATTCTCAATTACTTCAGAAACTTTATAAACTATTTTTTCCTTCTACTCCTTACTAAATACTTACTAGTTGATAGTGAAAGTATCCACACTCATCCTTCATAATCTGAAACACACTTCGTAATACAGAACTATAACGTATCCCATCTAAAATTTACCGATTATTATTTCCCCGTCATCATTAAGTAATCCTTAACTCCTTCCTTTCAAAATCCCCAAATGGCGTTTATAAACAAGTCCTTCTTATTCTTATTTTCTTCATACTTGATTCCATACAAGTAATAATTTTCAATCCCAAAACAAATACCACAATGTCCAATCTCATGATCATATAAACCCCGTTACACTTCTTTATTCAAGTCAACACACTACTATTGCTTTCCTTTCCACTTGATATTATCCAAATATCATCATCGTTGCTCTATAATTCCTTCAGATTCCTCCAATACTAACAATACAGCATAGAACTTCAATCTATCCTCAGCGTTCATAAACAACTTCTTCAACTACAAAATCAGATCTCACAACTACAACTTAAATATATGAATGGATTTCACACATTTAGTTCTTTTTTGTCAGCTTTATGCTTGGTTCAACAATCAGTGAAAACCTCCTGATAAACCTCCGATAATACCCAGCTTACATAAAGGAATTGACAAGCTTCAGTCGTTTTCGTCGGTATCGACAAAGCCTCAATCGTTTCAATCTAGTCAGATTTTCACGATCACTTCAGCCATAGATTGCACATTCTAAAACATCTATAATACTCCAAATAAAATTCTTATCCAAAGAATTTTACACACCGTTCCTCCTTTTAATAACAATTTTCCAATTGTTAGGGATTACTTTTCTTTCCTTTAATCATCTATTCATCACACTAAACATTCACAATCAATAATGGACACCGATTTCTGGTGCTTAGTTTGTTCAGCCCCACAACAATCATCTTATTCACAGAACATCCAGCTTCTTTACTTTCTTCCGTTATTACTTCTCTGATGACTTACCCTTCCAGTCAAATCAGATTATCCTTATTGTCTCATCTGCCAATCCTTACAATCAAACATATTATCATTCTCAACTTCCTGATAATGCCATATAATAAAATATACAATCAAATTGCATAACTCCTATCACTAAGCTAACACAAAGATTCCTTTTTCCCAAGACGACAGTGAACTCTACGATTCCGCAGAATAATCACATAATACCCTCAAGTACTAACTCATCTTCTCATCCTTTTCTGACTACTACTAGTAAAGCGCACAGAAAATTTGACTTATTGTAGTTTCCTACTACATACCTGTAGAAACGAGAAGGGGGGGGGGGGTTGAATAGTTTCTATTCGATTGGTGACCAAATTAAAATTACTTTCAATTTGGTTTGTATCAAAACTATCTTTTACTTAAAGCTAAGTTGCATAATGATTAGGTTCAATTGAAATGCACTAGCAATACTAATAAGCAAGTATAATGATAATGAAATAAGTAAAGAGCAAGGAAGGAGACAACCTAGTAGGAAGACACCAAGATTTATAGTGGTTCGACAACGAGGCTCTATCCTCGTTTCTACTCCACTCCTCGAGTACACCTACTCGAGATTTCCACTATATCCACAAGTCCCTTCTCGGCGGAGAAAACCTTACAACGTTGCTTACATTATTTTCCGACACTAAGCTAAATGTCGAGACCTAATCTTTAGCTAGGACCAATCTACACGACGTTGCCTACTTCACAATTTAACGACACAAGGCTAGATGTCGAGTTCTAATCAAAAGGTAGAACCAATCTTCACGACGTTGCATACTTCACCATTTTACGACACAAGGCTAGATGTCGAGTTCTAATCGAAAGCTAGAACCAATCTTCACAACTCTTCACTTTGAAGCTAAGTGAGAACTTCACACAAGACAACTACTAATCACTTTAAAGTTTAGTGAGAACTCACAAGACACAACCACATCACTTTATAGTTTAGTGAGAACTCCTAATCAAATCTATTACAACTCAACTAGACTTATCCAAGTACACACATGTAGCTTGGATTTACACAACACAAATCCAAGCAAACACATATGCAATGGATGTACACAACAAATCCAAGTATTCACAAATAACTTGGATGAACACAACTAGTCCAAGCATTCATAAATACATTGGATTGACCAAAAACACAAAGGTATAATGATGAATATGACTAGCTCATAAATTCATCTTTATCACTACACTAGTGAGTGAGTGATCTTCTCATTGGACATGGTAAAGGAGGGGATCAAGAGGATAATCATATGTAAACATCCTTAACAAATTAAGTGATCATTTACTAATGATTATGCTATAGAAAATAGAAAGAGGGCTGAGAAAATCGTCCAAGAGGCTTACTGGAAAATGAGATTTGACCCACTATTTAAAGGAGACAAAGTATAACGGTCTTCTGTGCGCGGTACCTTATCTCACCCCGCGGTACCATATCGATAAGGTACCGCGTAGGTACTTAAGGTACCGCCACTAGACTCCGCTCCGTTTTTTGTCTTTTAGTGGGGTGGGAATATCTGAGGTATTTAAACCTTTCAAAGGATATTCTAACAGCATTTGGAATATGCCATTTTCAAATTTTCATTTTCCATTTTAATAAAACATTTTCTAAAAAAGAAAGTTTATTAAAAAATCTTTTGTCTTATTAGCAAAAGTGAGTTTTAAGGATAATCATTTTGATGATCACTAAGTATGATTAAGAAAGGTTAGTGATATGATTATTACCTTGATGATAGTGTTAGTTAAATAATTCATTTTGTGTTTCTACACTAAATGTGTTGTATGGTTTGTTGTGATCAAAACTAAGAAAGATTAGTTAACACTAATAATGTTTTTAGGCATTACTTGCATTAACAATCTCCCCCTTTTTGATTACGACAAACGATAAACTCATTTACGTATAAACACAAACTATGGAATTATTTACTAGTTTATCACTATCATTTCTCCCCCTTTGTCGTAGCAAAAAGGTTAGCATAAGTCTTTGAAGTGCATCGAAGTTTGCTAGTAGCTCCCCCTTGGTGGTTGCTCCCCCTAGCTTGGGGCACCAAGTTTGTGAGCTAAGGTGACATGCTACACAAAGGTTAGTAGAAAGGAAAGAAACACCAATGTATATATGGTCACTACCTACTAAGTAACTTGAGAGGGATAAAGAGAAGAAATCTCAAATTAGAAGCAAGTATTTTGCTAAGTATGTCCAAAGAGGTAATTGACAAAATCAAACTTCAATAAAATGAAGATGATAAGCTTGTCAATGGGTTAAAGCTTTAGAATTGATGGAATCACCCATAAGCAATTGTAAAAATTTAACCAAGATCAACTCAAAAAAATAGAACTAATTAGATAGCACACAAATAACACAAAATTTACAAAAAAAATACAACAAAGAGGATAGTCATACACAAAGTATGAGTATCTAAAAGCAATAAATATGGAAAATAAACCACTAAGCATAAGCTAGTCTAATAGTGATATTTTCCAAGATTGCAAAAAAAAAATAAAACTAAAAAGACGACGATGCATCATTCGAAGATTTTTCCACCGGAACGAAAACTTGAATAGGAGGTCGAGTGAGGAGGAATTCAAGAAAATTTAACTTCTCATACACATGAGCAAGTTCAATTTGTTGAAAACGGCAACAATCACACGAGGATCCATGATGCAACACAAAATCGTTTGATGTGGGTATGGCATCAAACTTAGGGTTTTGTGGTGGTGGGGTAAAGGGTTTGGGAGTGTTTTCACAATGCCTTGTGATGTTTGGGAAGGTGGAAAGGTCATTGAGTTGGGGGGTGTTGAAGGATTGTGGTGGTGGTGGAACATGTTCTTTTGCTCCGGTGATGGGGTTTATGGAGTAAGTCTCATTCCAATACTTGATTGGAGAGAAGGTAGGGTTTTTGGGTGGTTTGGACGAAGATGGTTCATTCTTCTTAACCCAAACGGGTCGAACCGAGATTTTCGGTTTCTTAGAAAGCTTGGATGAGCAAGCTTTGGGTGAGTGGGGTTGTGACAAAGAAATGTCAAGGTTAGGAATGTAGGAGTTAGGCATTGTGAGAGTGTGAGAATGATATCTCAAGGTAATGTGAGAATGAATTCTCAAGGTTGGGAAGGTGTGAGAATGAAATCTCAAGGTTGGGGTATAAGTAAAATGTAATCAAGGTAAGAATTTGAATACAAAATGTGTATTGTCAAGGAATGTTTAGTCAATTTGAGTAAACAAGGAATCTTGACTGGGAATAGGGTTTAAAAGTTTTGACCAAAAAATTCGTCAAAAATCACTTTCTGGCCGCGGTACCTTATGTGGGCCGGCGGTTCCATATCACTAAGGAACCGCGGGTCCTTAAGGAACCGCGTCCAGAGGACTTTAAACCAAGTTTTTCCTGGGTTTTGGGAAAAACTAAGACTTTTTCAAAAAAAAAAGTTGCAAATCTTGGATTTTTATCTCTATTAGAACCAAAATATGCTAGGGTTGCATAAAGCAACACATTCACAAAGAATGTCTTGACAAAGGGTGACAAAATAATTTAGATATCATTTTGAACCAATTTTAGTCAAGTTTAGGGGTTATGATAGATTTAGGTTCAATTTTAATTTCAAATTGAAGTTGATTAGTGTGCACAAAGGGATAGAATCACACAAAGCTAAATCCATAACACACCAACAAGAAACATTCATTAATAGGGAAACAAGAACAAAGATAAATAAAACTAACTAATACATAGCTAGCTTATCATAAGATCTAGATAGGTAGTTTTTCTTTGGCTTGTTGTTGAAAATCTTTATTAAAAGAACTCCATCATTCATCTCCTAGGAGGAGGCATGGAGAACAAAGTAAGCAAGAAATCTTGCAAACCCCTATGTAGTCCATACATATCTATCCTTAGGTTTTGGATGAGGAAGTGGTTGTAGAGACAACATGGACATCTAGGACCATGAGTTTGTTGAAACCCAAAGTAAGGATCACCCAAGAGGAGGGAAAGTGGGACACCCAAAATTGGGATGTTTGAGTTTGGTGGAGGTGGAGGAGGCAAGTTCTCCAAGGGTAAAGTGGGTGAAAGTGGAGGCATGTTCCCCAAAGGGAAAATGGGTGAGTGTGGAGGTAAATCCTCCAAGGTTGGTGAAATGGGTGAGTTGTGAGGGGTAAATGGTGAAGTCACCAAAGTGTCATCAAAGTCATTCCCAAAAGGAATGCTTTGGATTGGTTTAGGTTGTGGTGTCACTTCCAAGGGTGCACTTGGAGTGAAGGGTGAAGAAATCTCATTCATTCTAGAATTGAATGAAGAGGAGGTAGAACCAATGGAGTGGTTAGTACCATGGGTGGAGGAGGTCTTGCATGGTGCAAGAGGTGGGGAAGGTGATGAAGAAATGAGGATAGGAGCATTCTCATTCTTAGGTGTATGGAAAGGTGAAGAGTTAGGCTTAGCTACCTTAACCCTTATTTTGAGTGTTTTTCTTGGGGTGGAGGTCTTGGAAGTGTTTGAGGTTTTGGTACACACCATGGTTGATTAGGGTGGTTTAAGGTTTAGGGAAGTATGTTTGATGTGTGAAGAACATGCAAACAAGGTGGGTTTAAATGGTTGAGGGGATGATCCAAACTAGTAATGGGTTAAAATCATTTTAGGTGAATAATGAATTTAGATACCCTAGTTTAGGAAATGTGCAGTTTATTACTGAAAATCATGCAAGGTTTACACAAAATTAAGAAAACAGTGTAAAGCAAAGATGATGTCGTGCACAGTGGCCGGCGGTTCCTTATCTAGGACCGGCGGTACCTTATCGATAAGGAACCGCGGGTCGATATGGAGCCGCGTCAAGAAGGTTTTCAAAAAATTTCCCATTTCAGTTTTTGATAAACCCAAATTTTTCCCAAAGGTTTTACAAGCCAAAGTTAACTACAGATCATAGTCTAATAAGCTAACTATCATATGGCATGCACAAAGCTATGTAAAACACAAACAAGAAGGCATAACAAATATTAAGGATCAAAATAAATTGTAATCCAAGCATGCAACACAAGTTAATAAACAACCAAACCAAAGTGTTAATAAGCAAATGTTTAAGCTGCAAAAGATAACCAAACTTTGACATAACTCAAAGTCTTCACCTTCTTTTCTTGTCTAAATCCTTGATCATTTTTCCCAGATACTTGATTCCCTTTCTTGACTCAATCCGGTGTTCATGCAAATCACCTCGGGTTCGAAGATTTTGACGGTAAAGTTCCTCCAAATTGAGATTATTAGGAACTTCACTAGAGGAATGGTGGGGAGGGGAAGCAATGTCATCTAAACCATCCACGAATGAGTTTGTGGAGTGGTGAGAAGAACTCGAAGAGTCAATGGGAGCACTTGCGCCAATGCCATCACCATCACTTGATGGCATGTCCATGTCCTCATCACTGAACTCTTGTTGATCGGATTTACGGTCAGATCTTGTCTTTCTCTTATACACCTCTCGAATAGGTAGCATGACCCGTTTGACCGGATGAAATTGAGAAAGATCAAGATTTGGAAAATCACGGCCAACCCTTTTAAAAAGGCGAGTGAGAAGCATTGCGTAAGGGAGGTTTGTTTTAGGCTTATGAATAGCATAATTGATCCGTTGAGCGATAAAATATGCCAAATTGTAATTGGTGTTGGTAAAGATGCAATATAACATATGCACTAAACACGCCGAAACATGATCCCGGTTTCCACCAAGACAAAACACATTTTCCCTAAGGATATTGGTCCATTGAACCATATTATCATTAAGGTCGCTCAAGAGAACCTCATGACGTTTCACCGAACGTACCTTAGTATGAAGGCTTCTCTTAACGGGTCGATTACGCTTTTTGGAGACAACGTCGACAATGAAGTCAAGATAAATTTCCTCATGATCATTTGGAGGAAAATTGTCGGTTTCAAGGAGAGCACTAAGCTTCCATTTATCCGTGAAGCGACAAGTACCCACAAATGGTACATCAAGAATTTGACCAAACACTTCGAGAGAGTATTGAATGAGTTGATCTTTCAAGATGAACCTAACATATATTCCATCATTGTTTTCAATGACAGAGTATGTGCTAAAGAACTCCAAAAGGAATCGAGGATAGATGTCTTCCTTAATGTTCAACAAACAATCAAATCCAATGTGTTCAAACATAGACTTGATGTAGACATAATTCTTGATATCCTCTTGAACAACTCTACCCTCATGAAAGCAACGGGATTGGAGAGAGGAAAAAGTATGGGCAAGATGAGTTGAGTGACAAAAGTCGGATAGGTTTGGCATATACTTTTTGGTGAGTTGATGATCCTTTTGGTATTGTGAAGGCATGATTAGTACCTAATTATAAACACAAGACAATATTTCACCCATCACTCATATGAAAATCAAAAAGAAAAATGAAAAATGAAAATGTGTTATATCAATTTCTTGACAAACATAGGATTGATTCCATATCATTTTCATGTTCACAATGTGTTTATTCCATCATTGACCAAGAACACATGAACTATGTTAGATCAACAATGGATTAGAACATTGGTTTTTCAAAACAAGGTTTTTAGGTAAGCATTAACAATGTCATTACCTACTTGTTCATGGGTTCGTCTCAAATCCATAATTCAACCAAAATCATTTAGCCTAAATTCGGATTTGTTCTATAAGTGGGTTTTAGTGAAATCTTAATGAATATCAACCTAAGGAATCATAGTAAGATTACCATGTCAACCCACATTCCTATTAAGGTTTTAATTCAATTTCAATTTTAAAAATCCCCAATTATGAAAGGATGAACCCTAGAACAAAATAGATGAAATTGAAAGAAAATACTTACAATTAATTGATGCTAGATGATGGATGAGTGAAACCCACAACTTGGAATCAATTAATTTGAGTGATTGAAGGTTTTGGAAGCTTCAACAATGGTGGAAAAGGTAAAACCCGTCGGCTGTGTGTTTTTGGGAGAGAGAGAGTTTGGTTTGAAAAAGAATAAAAAACACAAACTGGCGCTCTGACAAAAGTTTCTGCCCGCGGTACCTTATCGATAAGGTACCGCGGGTTTTGAGCCGCGGAGATAAGGAACCGCCTACAGAGGCAGGTTTCTATCTCTGAAAAACGCGAAATTTTGAAAATCCAGTTTTTCTAAAATACTTAAAATTAAATCATGAGCCTTTTAGAATATCATTGGATCATCATAACACTAAGCAATATGCCTTAATGAAGGATTACGAGTTAAATCAAGATCGAAAAGAACCGAAATGGACAAACGACTACTCGTAGCAAAACGACTAAGTGGAGAGAAGTCAAGAGAAGTGAATCAAGACTAGGATCAATGCTCAAGGGATTAATGACAATCTTCAAGTAGTAGAAACGAAGAGCTTGTGTCATATATAGTGGTTTAAGACGTGCCTTTCTGGCGAAACGATAAACGGCTTTGGTAATGAATAAGCACAAAGCAATTATTCAAGTCTAAACTAAGATCACTTTCAATAATAGTCTTAGTCTAAACTAGAATATGAGCAAAGTGTTAATTCACTTTCTCTCCCACAAAGGGCCTACTAACCGTATGGGTGCAAACCATGGAAATCATGCTTGATACTTTAAGCTTCTACTAACTCACTCTACATCACCATAGTGAGTCAAGTATCCAAGCAATGAAGGTTTGAGAGGATAAAAGAAAAGAAACACAAACCACAAATAAATGTCAAGGCAAGGATGCCAAGAACAAGCACATAGTCAAGTAATGATCAAAAGAATGATCGAAGGGCGTGTGGAAGAACGAGAGCGTACCTTGGCCACAAAGAGCAATCCATGAAGAAATAAGTGCTATGCCCAATCAATGACTATGATGAGTACTAAGTCTTCAAGGCCTAGTATCATTCCAATCATCTTGGTATCATTATTCAAAGATGTTGAAGATCAATGAAAATGATTCTTCTACAAGTGCAAGTAACTCAATCCATAACCAATTAATTGATTGATCTTCATGAGTACCTACACAAAGCAAGATGCAAACTAGTAGATACATTTCAAGAGTATATCTAAAATGCATAAAGGCTACTAATCTTAAGTGGGATGCAATATTTTTAATTAAAAGACCTATTTTTCAAAGAAAACATAGTTTTGACCAAAGAGAAACTTTAGTACAACTAGACCTTCTAATTTGAGGAGACAATGGATCGATCCAAGTTTTAAAGTACAATATATACTTCAAAGATCTTGAGTGACCATCGCTCTGATACCAATTGTAGAAACTAGAAGAGGGGGGGGGGGGGTTGAATAGTTTCTCTTCGATTGGTGACCAAATTAAAATTACTTTCAATTTGGTTTGTATCAAAACTATCTTTTACTTAAAGCTAAGTTGCATAATGATTAGGTTCAATTGAAATGCACTAGCAATACTAATAAGCAAGTATAATGATAATGAAATAAGTAAAGAGCAAGGAAGGAGACAACCTAGTGGGAAGACACCAAGATTTATAGTGGTTCGACAACGAGGCTCTATCCTCGTTTCTACTCCACTCCTCGAGTACACCTACTCGAGATTTCCACTATATCCACAAGCTTCCTTCTCGGCGGAGAAAACCTTACAACGTTGCTTACATTATTTTCCGGCACTAAGCTAAATGTCGAGACCTAATCTTTAGCTAGGACCAATCTACACGACATTGCCTACTTCACAATTTAACGACACAAGGCTAGATGTCGAGTTCTAATCGAAAGGTAGAACAAATCTTCATGACGTTTCCTACTTTACCATTTTACGACACAAGGCTAGATGTCGAGTTCTAATCGAAAGCTAGAACCAATCTTCACAACTCTTCACTTTGAAGCTAAGTGAGAACTTCACACAACACAACTACTAATCACTTTAAAGTTTAGTGAGAACTCACAAGACACAACCACATCACTTTATAGTTTAGTGAGAACTCCTAATCAAATCTATTACAACTCAACTAGACTTATCCAAGTACACACATGTAGCTTGGATTTACACAACACAAATCCAAGCAAACACATATACAATGGATGTACACAACAAATCCAAGTATTCACAAATAACTTGGATGAACACAACTAGTCCAAGTATTCATAAATACATTGGATTGACCAAAAACACAAAGGTATAATGATGAATATGACTAGCTCATAAATTCATCTTTATCACTACACTAGTGAGTGAGTGATCTTCTCATTGGACATGGTAAAGGAGGGGATCAAGAGGATAATCATATGTAAACATCTTTAACAAATTAAGTGATCATTTACTAATGATTATGCTATAGAAAATAGAAAGAGGGCTGAGAAAATCGTCCAAGAGGCTTACTGGAAAATGAGATTTGACCCACTATTTAAAGGAGACAAAGTATAACGGATCTATAACGGTCTTCTGTGCGCGGTACCTTATCTCACCCCGCGGTACCATATCGATAAGGTACCGCGTAGGTACTTAAGGTACCGCCACTAAACTCCGCTCCATTTTTTGTCTTTTAGTGGGGTGGGAATATCTGAGGTATTTAAACCTTTCAAAGGATATTCTAACAGCATTTGGAATATGCCATTTTCAAATTTTCATTTTTCATTTTAATAAAACATTTTCTAAAAAAGAAAGTTTATTAAAAAGTCTTTTGTCTTATTAGCAAAAGTGAGTTTTAAGGATAATCATTTTGATGATCACTAAGTATGATTAAGAAAGGGTTAGTGATATGATTATTACCTTGATGATAGTGTTAGTTAAATAATTCATTTTGTGTTTCTACACTAAATCTGTTGTATGGTTTGTTGTGATCAAAACTAAGAAAGATTAGTTAACACTAATAATGCTTTTAGGCATTACTTGCATTAACAATACCTTCTCATCATTGACCAATAAAATCGTCAAATAGAAATTCCACTGATTACTCCTTGAAATCAGTACTCAATGTTCAACAACATTCCAATTTAATTCTTTCCACCTTTATTATCATATCCTATGATATTCATCCTTATCCTGGTTAACTTTCTCACAACTCTAGTTCAGTTTATTGCGCTATACTTCTTAATTCCATAAACTCAGAAAATATTTCCTATATATCTTTACATTATATATAACAGGAGGGAAATGCCACGTCACCCGCCTTTAATCCATGTCAGCACATGAAATTCCGAATTTTTTTAAAAATAATACAACGAACAGATTCGAACTTGCGTCTGAGCGTTCAAACAAGAATGACACAACCAGTGAAGCAAGCTACAAATTTTGTTATAAATTTTTAATAATAGAAAGATATTCTTCACTAAATCTTGAACACCAGCGAAATAAAAAGGAAGTACAAAATCACAAACCTATATCAGTATCACAAACACAATCGATTCTTACGATTCAGTCCTATTAAACCCTCAAAAAGTCAAAATAATGAACCATAATCCTTAATTCAAATCCTAAATTTAATTTATCTCAACCAACTCATAACATACGATCTTTTAAATCATTCCAAGGGTCCGATCAACCAGGTATGTGTTTCGATTAAGCCTACGTAATCAAGGTATATTGGCTTACTCAGTTTTAGGGTTTTTTTGCCCATCAACGATGATTGCTAACGATGATTGCTTTTTTAATGTAGAGTTTGTTTTTAGGGAAATTACTTGGGATGGTACTTTTGATTGTTTTAAAATTGAGTTTCCTCATCCCAATGAAGAAGCCAGGGCCCGAATCATGTAGGTATTAATTATTCAATTAGGTTTTTAATCGATTTATCGTAGTATTAATGTATCATATCTGGGAAGTGTGTAGATGGACTATTCTATGGACATTGTGGGATTTAAATCTACACTTCAACATAAGTAGATATGTATAATACTATGTTTTATGAGGAGATTATTGTTAACCTTAGAATTTTTTTTTGTTATTTACCATGTTTTTCATTAAACAGCGACATATAATTAGCCAGGGTCCTGATCTTTTTTTTTCTATGTTGGCTTAATAGGGTTTATGAGATCATGTAGAGGGACAATGTAAAAGATCCAACAAATTTTCCAAATGCTTTACTCGTCCAACTCCTGATTGGCCAGGTTCGGATTAGGATTATCCTTATCTCACCCTTGATCCATATTATGAATCTGCTTTTGGTAAAGTTAGGGTACAATGTGTTGTTATTATATTGTTGTTATTGCCTGATTATAAAATCCTTTTGTCTTTCCAGATTGAAGTGCTTAGTTATGAATTGCAATTATTGATTTTATTTCTTGATTTAGGGCTTCAAAATCATCTTCGTCCTTGGTTTTCCTGATTACCACAACAAAACAAGGACAGATAAGGTTTTAACTCAAATTATGATTAAATGTAATGATTTCAATTTGATCTTATGGATTTTGATATTTCAATTTTTGGTTATGAATTATCATAGCACTGTTTTCTTGGTTTTCTTTGTAAGGGTGAAGGTGTAGTAGCTCGAGTTGTTGATAGTCTTGGCACATGCCTAAATAACATTCATACACAGGCACGTTATCTTCATCATGTATGTGTCTTACAGCCTTATTATATGTGTCTTTCATTGTCACGATACGGTTAAATACGATCTTTTGGGGCGTTCAATCTTTGTCAGCAACAAAATAGCCTGCCGTAAAATAATAAAAAAAAGATTAAGAAAAGTATATCCATTAAAGAAGCATTTATATGAAAGTGAGAGTTAGTTAGAACTTACCGTTCCTTTCAAATCCTTGTCAGCCACAAAATAGCCTGCCATAAGATAAAAAAAAGATTAAGAAAAGTATATTCAATAAAGAATCGTTTATGTGAAAGTGAGATTTTTTTAGAAATTACCATTCCTTTTAAACTAGAACCTGTCTCTAACCTCTGATTCAAACAATTTGTTGAACAGTCTAACTTCCACCTTCAACGGAGACGGCTCTGCAACCCAATGAAGAACCCCAACCCTTGCATAATAAATGGTTTGCGACAGATGACTCAACTGTCTCGGGGTCCAGCCACCGTGTAAATCAACAACCTGTGAACAATGAGTTTCCCGAATCAATCTCTGCACGCAATCAAGGTAAATTACTTTCTTAAGTTGTTTGTTACTTGGATCTTTGATTTTTAGTGAGAAAGCTTGAATAAATCGTCATTGATAAAGATTGTAAACTCTCTTTCTATTCTTGACAGTAATGGCCACTTATGAGTCTACTCTGGCCGACATATACAACCAGCAAAAATTAGTTTTGTAACCCTCATCGACAAAAAAAATAAAAACTACTCAGAAAATCTATGGTTTCAGTCTTTAAAGTAGCCGTGTAAACAACGACCCGGGCAGCTGTGTCACTGACACTGGCCGATCCAGTTCCAGGTGCAATAAAGGTTAGTACTTTTTTTGTATAGGCCGCTTTCTTGAACCTTCACATTCTCTATCCCTTCTTTGTTTGGCTATTATGTCATTTTGTTAATTGTGTTTTGGTTTCAGGTCTGTACGGGTGTCAAGAGCAAACAATAGGTGCAAGAAAAATTGTTAAAAAAATATTTATGAATAACCCTCACAAACACCATAATATAAAACAAGCACATAATTCTATTATTATCGTGCTTGAAGACTTCATTTATGTTCTCAGTATGCGTGAATCACACAGAAACTTGGTTTCCCAGCAAAACATTAGGTAAGACACATCTGCTCTGGTGTTCTTTACTTCTATAAAGTGTGTCTGTCATACATGGTATTCTGTTACTTAGACATATTGTTTATGTTATGCTAGGTTGCTTACTTTTCGGTCAGTGATTTTCCAGGATTTGGTTTATTGGAGCGGCTGTCACTGTTAGCAGACTATATTTAATCATATGGGGCAAAATTAAGGATTCGAGTTTGACAGACTGAAGAAACAGCCACCTACAAATTGTTGATCAGGAAATGATCCTAGAAAAAGCCAAAAGGTAATTTAAAACCGGTTATGTGTGCCCGTGTATGTGTTAATGATAGGGGCACATAAGACTTAACAACAAAAAGCATAGCATATATATAAGAATTTTAATTGACAAATTTTCGCCTTAGAGTTCAATTGATAAACTTTATCCAATTCGTGAAACCATGACACATAGAATCGAAATATTTTGATAAGAAAGTGATTAGACGATTAAGTTATATATTCAGATTATAGCCATTCAGACACCACATAATTCCTACATTTTAGTGGATGAGTTTTAAACTGCAGGTTGGTGCTTTTTTATATGAGTTAGTAGGTTAGTTACTGAGATTGTGATATAAGCTAAGTGTCTTTATGAAAGAATTGGTTAGATGGTTTAATTTTGATAAAAAGTTTATACAAGTTTGTCTTATTTGTTATGTAGAAAAGAAAAAATCATTGTTTAATCCTTACAGTACAAAGTATATATGTAAAGGTTTAAACCATACAAAATAAAGTTTTAAACCATACCACATTTAAAATATATTTTTGGTTAATCTTTCTTTTGGCACACAATGATATTAAAATATGTCACTTTTTGATAAAAATCATCAAATAATGGGTCATCACAGCCCCATGTATCTTTAATGATGAAATATGTTATCATTCTTTAATTTATCTTGAAAATTGAATGGGTTGGCCAACAGGTTAAAAAGTCTCGAGCCTATATTTATGCATACATCTCCAAACGTCTCAAGCTTGAATCAGTTCAACCTAATACTAAAAATGACCTGTTTCAGCCATAATCGATTATAATAACAATCCCTCAACTTGTCGTCTTGCCACTGAGTTATCTTTCATCTCTGGTTCGATTAGTCTAATGGTTCAACATAAAACGCGTCGCTAGATTAATTGAACGAACATCAGGCATATCACTAATGGGAAGCTAATGCACATTAGATACAAGGTCTTAGATAATTAGTCGCTAAGCTAGCTTCTTATTCCTTACATGACCATGGGGGTGTCTGAATGCGTTTATCTGTTTTCAGTGATCCTTTTTTTGCATATTTGTTTCGTGAAAAGACATTCTTTTGTACAATTTTTCTACTTCTCAACTTTCAATGTATATAAAAATTACAAGGGCATGAATCAGATTAAAAATCATCAACAAAACGATAAGGTCCCACAAATAGTAGGGCGTCTATACCATGACAAAAACCTATAATGTAAGTTTATTCGTATACATAGATTTCCTCAGCAGGCTTCGTTAGTGCAACTGTAAATCTTGAACTTGAAAAAATGGCTGAAGCCGTTGTCGTGGAAGCCTCTTCAAATTTACCCTTTGACTTTGTTTATGGAAACATCAATGGAAGAGTATGTGGAGGATGTTCCACGTACAACATCTGAATTGTTAAACATTTTGAACCTTCAAATAGATCCTTTAGAGTTACAGTATTAGATTCTCTATTTTTAGAAGGTTGTTTAAACCATTATTCTAAATCGTTAGCTGATTTCCCGCTGCCTTCACCACTTGAACATCTATTGCAAGAATTTCGAAATAGATTACTTATGGAAGAGAAGAACTATTATCGAACATTGTTGGCTAAAGAGAAAGACAAACTGGTACCGAAACTTAATCAAGACCAAAAAACTGTATAAATCATTATAAATGCATTAATAGATGTAAAAAGTTATGCTGAGTTAGACACCGGTGAATTGTTATTTCTATTTCTAGGTCTCTCTGTCTTGCACCTGGTGAGGTACAGTCTAGCCGCCAATTTGGGTAGTGAGAATGACATCTGAAAGAAGTTTCTGTCACGTGGTTTAATGGCTTATAAGAGCTGTAAGCATTTATAAAGTTTAGCTAGAAGTAACCCAATTATCTTGGTTTGCTTTTACAGGTATCGGTGCATTTAAACAAGGTGTAGCACAGATGTCTTGATTCGCTTTCACACGTATTGGTGCATGTATTCCAGGAAAATCCTCTCATTTTACTCTTTTAAGTTTGTTGAAATAGTATCTATAACACGTATTATCGAAATATTTTTAGGTTTACTGTATTTGCATATAATTCATTTTAGATACTGATGGTGTTTATGTTGTTCGGGTTAAAGGATGTTCTGTTACTCGCTACATGTCACTATTTGGTTTATTCTATGGGCATGAAGCAAAAACTCAGTACTTAGTTGCTTCTAAATATATTAAATTTGACAATAAAAAGCAAACAAAATAAGGGAGTGTTTGGATGGCTTAGTAAAAGTTGCTTTAGCTATATACCAAAGGTTAGATAACGAACTTTAAAGTTATATAACTAATTCTGTTTCAAACTTTATATAACTTAAAATAAACATATTTCTTACATAGCTATGTATCTGATATGTGTTTTTTATTTTACAATGGCAATTCACGAAAAAAGCAACTGATGCAAAACATGACATGATTATGATGCAGGTTCAGGAGAAAAGCAACTAATGCAAAATATAATTCTGATGCAGGTTCATATAAACTCTCGCCCACTTCTAAACCTGCCAACAATGCTTATGTCATGTCTAGAGAAGATCTTTCAAGGCAAAATTTGCTTATTTTAGTCAAATGTTTTAGAAATTGAGGGTTTTAATGGGTGAAAGTACAAATGATTACACAAAATACAAAGTTCTTATGTTTGGATTTAATCAACCCATACCCTATTAAATCCATACCATTTTTTATTTTCTAAGTACTTTATTTTGCAGGCCTGCTTTAATGCTCCTTGGTGCCAGCAAAGCTGTTGTAGCAGTGCGCTTCTGCCTCAAGGCTTTTAGTGTTAATGGATTGAGCACATGTAAGTTTTTGTTAGTTAGAGTTGTCTTCTTCAAATCTCAAACGAATAATGTTACACACATTAATCAAGCTATTCATTTTTATGTAGCTTCATATTTCAAGCTTCAATAGTGCTTGATCTTTGCTGTTGCCACATTACTATTTTTATCAGTGTTCCAGGAAATTGACTACCATGAGGGGGCATTTGGATAAGGTTCTTTAAATGTTCTTATTTATTAAATTCTCATTATAAATCAGATTCAGCGAGTTATCTTTTTTGTATATATAATATGACATACCCAAGTTGGGATATTTTCTTTTATCGGTCTAGGTGTCTGACTTATCTAAACGAATAACCATGTAAGGTAATACAATAAAGTGATTTAATAAATGGTAATTAGAAATGGAAATTGGGTGGCTTATGCAAAAACCCTTGGTTTATTGATCTATCAGTTTTGATCTTTGTTAGTCTTATATGTTGTTTTACTACGTTTTACTTCTGGTAACTACCTTAAAAAATGTTTGTAGGCAAGCTATTTTTTGATGTCATGAAGGAAGCTAGAGTCCTTCCCGGTATTAAGTTTGACAAGGGTACCGTCGATCTTGGTGGAACCAACGACGAGACCACAACCCAAGGTCTTGACGCTCTTGCTTTTAGTTTAGTTTGGGTGACTTTTGCTTTGGCCAAGTATAATTATAACTAATTTTTGCGAATAAAAATTAACCCATTTAAAACGTTGGAGATAAAATATGATCCAAATCAGCCCCTTTTTAGGTATAAGATAAAGTGATGTGTGTACGAATTGAAACCTGCACTTCTATCTCATTTTTAGTCTTTTTTGTATCTGCATTAGATTTATTCTGTTACTGGAATGATGTGAATATATGATAATGGTATATACTAGGTGTGAAAAGAAAACTGTCTGCTGAGATTAAATCATTCTGGTTATTTAAGAATCGTAAACCGAGAAAGCACTTATGTTTAATGCTTCGTGTTGATTTGGATGATATAGTTTGGATTTAAAAAATGAGCAAGAGAAGATAAATTTTATCAAAAATTAGAACTCATGCACAAGTCATAAGGGTAATGTGATATCTAACCTCAAATTATTTAATATAACTGGAATCTGCTTATAACACATTCCAAATGTTCTTCAATTTCAAAAATAAGCTTTGGATCAACGATATTGCCCTTAAGCAGCTTTGTTTGGCTGATTGTTCTTTCAGGCATTGAATAGTACTAATAGTAATACAGTACTATGGATTATGCCCCGTGATTTTAATTTACTTTTCGTACTTAGATTATTCTAAAATGGTTGTTTTAGATTTGTAATCAAGAAAGTATTGAGATTTTTACTAATGACCTTAAATCTGTAATGTTAATAGGTAAACGAAAAGCATGTACAAAATTTAAACCATACAACAAAATATATATTTTTGTCAAACTACAAAATAATATATTTATGTTCTTAGTATGCCAATTATCAAAATAATTTTACTAAATTGCAGGTGGAAAACCTTTACAAGTACAAGGGTGCATCTTTTGGTGTTGAAACATCAATGCTGCAATGGTTGCTGCACGAAAGATTTCCATAGCAGAATACTTGAAGAGTAGGCGATTGAAGTTTGTGAAGTAGCGGTTTAGTTTGCGGAGCTTTTAGACATTTGGTCATCCCCATTGAAGGTAATATTACCACTTTAGTATATATTTGAAAAAATATTGCATTCTCTCTTGAACCATTTAAGTTGAATTGCTTTGCTATGAAATAGTAACCTATTAAGATCTTAAAGTAAACTTACCCAAACACCCCCTTAGTATTCCTTTGCTGGAACAAATATTTTTTAGGAAGCTGCAAGGCGAGAGCAAGAAAATTTTGTATCAGTCGTGACTTAATCAGTTATAATGACCCACCTAAAGAATAAAAAACTCTAATTCAGAATCAATTGATGTATTTTTTTAATGTTAGCGTCAAAGTTTCAGAATCGTAGTATATGTATTTTTTTACCTCTAACCATGGCCAGTAGCAGGTAACTATGAGCACTTAAGTTCAAGAAGAGTCTCTCCAGAAGACATTTCCCAAGGGGCTGACAACAAGACATCAAAATGGTCACATATTTTATAGCAAGTAATTAAGAATTCTGTTGTTAGTATCTTCGATGGAGACCATATAAAATGAGCGAAGAGCATTTTTACTCAAACACATTTTCAGTCTTAAAAAGTAGTGCATTATACCATATATGAAAATAATGTGTTTGGTTTAGTTTAGTTTTTTTTCTTATTGAAGGCAACTAATGTACTTTTAGCTGGTCCATACTTCCTTTTAGTTATTTTTGCTACGGGTAACACATACACGATTAACATTGGTACAATAATTCGTAATATATGAAAGTTACGACAATTATAAGTCAACTAATTATCCAAAAAACATACAAACAATTATTTCCGCAAATAAAAATCATAGACAACAAAGACAAACCATGCCAATTGATACGCATTAAAACACAATTATACAAAAAAAGTTTACAAACAAATACTTGCCAAATAAAAAAAAAGTTAAACGACAATCAGAAGTCATACCCGTCAATCGGACGGGTTTTTCCCCTAGTATATATATATATATATATATATATATATATATATATATATATATATTATTCTTCTGTCGGTGAATTTCTCATTTCAACGAATCGCAAATTCTCGTTGATTTCTCGTCCTTGAGTCAGCTAAGATCTATCATCTTCAAATCTCAATATTTCCTCAATAACACCTTCAGAATTTAATACACCATCAATAACACTTTCAGTATATCAATAAATTTCTAACTCAATGATTACCAGATAAGAATATACAAATTACTACATCTAAATCTCAAATCTTATCAGCATTTCCAAAATATAGGCTGTAATAGCAGCAACATTCCCTTCATATAGATCTTCCGCTATCTGAATAATTCCTTTATTCAATCTCTTTTACCGAAATGAAAACATTTCATTACCACAGAAATACTAATTTTTATACCACATTCCTTGTTATTCCTTCAGCAGCTCGACCTCCAGCTAGTCCGTACTTACATCAAGTAAATAGATAATTACTTAAGTGGTATAAAATATATGTGATCTACACATCATACTTCCTCCTGCTTACCCGATTCATAACAACTGCTTGAATACCATCTCTTCTTATCTTAGACTATTAAATTCCAAGTTTACCTTCTATTAGAGGAAATAAATTCCTATTCCTTATTGTCATTCGCAACAATACCGTTCCTTTACCCTTTTCTGCCACACTTACTTTCGAATCAGGATCAATCTTTAAAATACTATCTCTTTTCATCTAGTTGAACATTCCCAAATGATTATCGATATATCAAACATCCATTAGTTACTCGAACTTGTCCATATAGTTGCACCTTTCCAATTACCATCAATAGTCGTACTACACTCTTCACCGCATCTCTTCTCATTCCTAATAATCCAATACACATACATCCTTTTAAAATCTTGCAGAATAGCAGCAACATCTCCAACTGGAACAACAGCATCTTCAGTCTCAGCAGCATCTTCAGTTTCAGCAGCATCTTTAGTTTCAGCAACATCTTCAACTAAAACAACAGGATTTTCAATCTCAGCAGCATCTCGTCTCCTCTCAGCACTATCAGCTTCAAACAATCTAACAACTATTCCCACAATCATATAATCTACCCTAATGGTTGGCAACCTTTGGAGACATATTCCAAGATACTCAGTCACACACACAGGAATCCCTGCTAATGACAGAAACATATATCACTCAACTCTTTCCATGTGATAACAGTAGAAAGAAACTTAATAAGTATACACATCGAGATATAAAGAATAGTATCTTTTTATCAAGATATAACATGAATACTACATACGCCAACAACACAATACTACCTAGGTTCCACAATCGTCTCAAAAGAAAAGATACAAAGACACATCAAAATACTAAAGGGTAATAGTAGATTTCATCCATAAATCCGAGAAAATCGCAACAAAACCTTGTCACTAATGTCACTTACCCTTACCATCCTAAACAACATCAATAATAATAATCCATCACAATACTACCTCATAACATCTAGATAATCCAAATATAACACAACAATACATAAACTGAAATACAACAAAGATCCATCACTACATCACTCTATAGGATGTGGTCCATCACTTTCTCCAACTTGGCTCGTTCCTGCTTCATCTTCAGCTGGTCCTAACTTGTAGCACCTCCCTTTTGGATCTAAACACGATGGATTCCTGAATCCATACTTCAAAATCCCTCCTTGACACGGCGGATCTATCATATAATAAGAATTAGCATACACCTCACTATCCTGAAACTTCCAATGTGGCTCAAGATACGGTCCAAGATGAGCTACATATTCACTTAACATGCGAAGCCTATCTATCTCTTTCTGATACTTCTCAAAATCAGTCCCATAACTTCTCACTTCTACTCTAACCTCAGTTCTTCCAACCTCACTCTCAGTCATATAATTATCACTATCAGATTCTACAACATTTTTCTTATCATTCGTATCATCCTCGTAATCTAACCATCCACCTAAAATCTTATGATCGCCTACATACTGATTCTGCAAACTCCATTGACCTACAGCAAATCCCCCATTCTTGACGTAATATGGTATGTCAGACATTATCTGAAATAACAGAAAACTCAAAAGTACATAAGGTCATTATTCAAAAATATATATGCAATGCATAACTATGCAAATGCAAATGAATTACGTATGCAAAATATATATGTATGCGATGCAATGCAATGCAATGCAAATGATAATTATACAATATTCATAAAAATGAAATTATGATGAAAGCACTCTACGTCCTTTCATTAATACCAATACCCCATTGCAGTATTTACTTAATAAATACGCAAGAATTCACAACAATTATAAAGGATACATCTATAATAACAAAGCATAATCAAAAATAAATAATCTTACGGGGAGCCTTGCAGAGAAGTTGCGTTGCTTTTATAAAATACTTTCGACACCAAAGTTATAGTTTAGGACATTTTCAAAAATCGACCTAATTCGCTATAACTAAAAAGCTCTGGTTACCAATCTTTAACACCCCCAATTTACATTGCGCAGCGGAAAATACACAATTGGGTGTTATTTACAAACATCATTTCACAACTCTTTAAATGACCCAAAAACAGTATATTTAAGAATAAATATGGAAATAATTTAAATCAATGTCTAAAACCTTCAATCCCAAGTAAAATCAGTTAAAAATATATCAGAGTAGCGTACAGGTTTCCCCTAGGATCTTAATCAAAACAACAAATCTTTTACCAAAATACTTGACCATTTACTGTATGTTTATGACAATTAGGAAAGAAATCTATTTTAGACCAAATTACTACAAAAGCAATCCGCAATCCTTCTCCAGCAAGCTCCGCAATTCAACAACTTCAAGTACCTGAAATACATGCTTAAAATCATCAACACAAAGGTTGAGCAAGTCAATAGGTTTTACAAAACATAATTGAACACATCGTAAAAATCATTCACAATTGTTTAATAGAATTGTGTCCATACAATCTATCAATCAGGTATATCGTATAACAGCAGTAGCTATTGAATTGTATTAAGCTCATGACACCGACCCCTTAACTTAGTCACCCACGCCAAATGCCAGCATGACTAGAAAAATTACCAGTGCCCCTACTAGGGTATTAATTGCGAGAATACCAATTCTCATTCACGTAAAATTATCCTTCCCAGCGGGTTACTCAGCGTAAAGCCCTGGTCTCAGATAGGGTTGTCAGCCCAATAGTACTATTATTAGAATAAGCGGCTATTCCTAACTCGCAACATCAAGTCAGAAGATAGTTAACGGCTCATGAATTTAGGGTCTTATGCAATTAGGTACTTATACAATTCATTTCATCAATGGCAACAGCGGGTCCAACAATTACTCATGACATGTGTTCATTTTACTTCAAATAGCATGTATCCCCCCTCGCGGGTTTTAAAATCATTAAAACAAGTAGAAAGCGAGGCTATTGACTCACCTTAAGTAATAGCAGTAGTAAGACGATCTTCGACGATAGTTGATGCCCGGTAAACACAAAAACCGCAACCTATCAAATAAGGCGCGTTCATCAATAATAACTCGAGTAAAATCCATACTTAGTAATATCAACTCAAAATCATAAAATCACAATCAATCCAAAATAAAAATAATACAAGTGCCCTTTTTACTCTATTCTATATGTTTATTCTATTAGTTAATTCTTTCGATAAAAATCTGCCGATACACACCAAATGTACAAGCTCATTTACCTCACTTAAACACGTCAAATTTTTATGATACTAATCAGAAACTTCACTTAGTATATATAGAAAGGCCTGTTAAAAATTCATCAAAAGATTTTACATTTAAAGTTTCCTGCCCGACACATCTTTGAACTACAAAAACCGGACAGTTTTACGTCAACAATTCATATAGTCTTTTAACACATTCATTTTTCTCGGTTTATGAAACCGACACTCAACTTTGAAAATAACTCGACATCCTCATACTTAACATTCAAAATCAGTCCATGACATATTTAAAAATCCATTTTATAGTCCCCGAGATTTGATCCAAATATCGACAACAATTATATATTGTGTCGGTACTCGTCTCCCGGTACACGAAATAATCAAACTAACGTAACTTTTCGCTCGTTTGGAGCTAGAAGTCCTACCTTATACCAAAACGAAGAAAAAAACATCCTCTACAACAATATCTAATTAGTTCATCTCAAACTCAAACTCATATTTTCAGAAAATTAACTTTAATAATCTGCTATAAAATATATATTTAAAAATCACTCAAAATTAATTTTTCATCATATTTTAACCCCATTTTTACCACTATAATCATTCTTACACTACTAGTTTATATCATAACACACTAAATTATCCTAGATGATCAAATCATAAAAATCCAACTCAAAAACATTAACATGCAATCATAAAAACTAATGTATATGAACATAAACACCTACATACAACAACAATTTAAGATCCAACAACAAGATTTTCATCCAAAAATGGGTTTTTAAAAAATATGCTTGCATGTAAGAAATTTTCATACCAATGGATAGAGATTGATGAAACTAAGATGGGTCTTTGATTAGAATTAAGAGATTCAAGCTAAATTTTGAAAATCAAGGGGTGTTTGTGTTGTGAGGGTGGACGGACAAAGAAAGAAAAGAGGGAAGAGAGAGAAAAATTTTGGTTAGTGGAAGAATATGTGTGTTTTTGTGTTTGATTTTTCCTTTTATATGGAAAAAGTTTAGGGTAGTCTTGCCAATTGTGATTCTTTTGGACCAAAATGCAAATACTTTGTTAAAAAGCGGGAAATGACTATTAGTCACTTTTGAAAATTTTTACGGGTCTCGGGTTTCATAAAAATGCTTCTCAAAACTTAAAACGCACACAAAATATGATATTATATAGTCCCGGCACGACTTAATACGACATTAAAATAAAAACGTCAAAATATTAAACATCGACATGTTTAAAATAAAGTATAAAATTTCTCGGGCATCTGTCGATATCGTCATCACTAATAATCCTCGCAACTTGTCAAAACGTAAAAATAAAATTTCAACATCATCCAAATTAAATTACCAATCGTCATGACAATCATCCTCGTCAAAAATTTCAAAAATATACGTAAAAATATAATTAAATAATGACCATGGTTTTGGGTTGTTACAGAAACAATTAAATAAAAGTTTTTAAAGTACGCTACATAACCTAATTTTTGTTGGTGGTGACATCGACAGATGTCGAGTCACTTGATCTACATAAAAATAAATTGTTTAATGTTCCACATCAGTCACTCAATTCTATCACAAAATTTTCGAGAGCTTCGATCATGCTTTATTACATCTCTGACACTTCGGTCAATTGGTATTTATCTCAAAGTTGTTCAATTTGTTTAATCCAATCAACTAGTCAATTCCATCACAAGAATTTCATCGCAAAAATTGTTCATTTTGTTTTTATCTGTCGTTTGTTCATAAGCATTCTATAGACTTTTTATGTTGATAAGCGCTATTAGGATTTCTTAGAAGTGACCAAAATTCACATCTAGGGTTCCCAATCTTTGTGACATGCGATAATCTCTTTAATTTAAAATATGGCATAATCCTCATATAACTGAGTTCTTCCCTTTAATATTAGTTGTTATATCATACTTTGTAAATTTATAATAGCAACTTAGTTGCAAACCAATGAACTAGAACTTTTAGATCCGTCTTTGTACAATTTCTCCAACATAAATTTCTCCTTGACGTGTATTCGACTTACGCGTCGGCATATTTCCTTATTGTTTTGATATTTTTGTAATACCAATTTATGTTTGTTCCTTATGATACAGGAGTAATACTCTGTATAGAGTTTTCATCATTGTATGTTGTATAAAAATAGAGACGACGATTTTAATTATTTTAGTGTTCGCACACCATACAACTAATGGTACTAATGTACCGTACTATTCAAACGTCAATGAGGTAATCACCTTGTCAGATCACGCAAGACTTATCCATCCCTGATGAAATTCACTAAAAATCTTAAGATGCGTTACAATTGGCACTTGACTAAGCCTCGCAACCCAATCAAACAAGAACAACCTTGAGGTCAAGTCAAGTATTAGTCGTTAAACTTCTTAATATCTTTGGTGAATTTTCTCGTCTTTAGATATTACTAGCACAATTTAACATCGATTAAACCCACACAAAACTCATCAAATATGTTATAACTTAACAATCAAACTAATCACGCAACATGTAAATTCGTGAGTCTTACCCATCCTCAAGAAAACTCATCAAAACCCTAAGTTGTGTAACGACTGGCAGTTAACTTAGTCTCGCAACCCAATCAAACAAGAACAGCCTTGAGACCTTCCTAAGTATCGTTATACCTCTTATCATTTTTGATGATTTGTCTTGGTTTTACGTTTACTCACGACTTATCATCAACCATTACTAAATCTCACCGCGTCCAAGTACTGTTTTGGCGTATATTTTTAATTTGGTGTATATCAATATAGGGTACCAAAGAAACACACAAATATTTTAATAGTCAATAGTAGTCCAGTGGATTGTTTCAACAAAATACGTAATAGCATAGATATGTGTATTTTTTACTCCAAAATAAACATGGCACAAACCATCATAGTTCTAATAAACATGGCACACACCATCTTAGTTCGAATAAACATGGCACAAACCATTTTAGTAGCATAACAATCCAAACAAGGATGCCGGGTATTTTCTTTTAACACAAAAAAATCATTTTAGTACACATTCCTATAAGTACACCGTACATAGGGATCATTCAAACAAAGAAGGAGATACTTAATGCCAATAACACGTAGCAATCAAGGTTAAACTAGCATGGCAAATCAGATGGAATAATTTAAGTCACAACTTACTTGTATCGAAGACGCTGAGTGAAGTGGTTCTTGGAGATTTTTTAGAGTTAGTTATAGTCTAGAGTTATTTTCCCAAATTAAATTTTTGACTCACGTTTATAAGATCATTTTATAAAATAACCTAGTTCGCTATAACTACAGATCTGATACCAATCTGTCACAACTCCAATTTATCAGAGTAAGGCAACACAATGGGGTGCGACGGTCATGACTATCACAAGACATAGATATAAAGAGCGACTATTTAAAAGCTGTTTTAAATTTAATTAAAAGCATAAAACTTGTTCGGAAGCAAATTACACAAGATCTTAACAAAACATTGTTTCAAAAGACTTTAACATTTATCCAAATATCCAAACACTAGTCACGACCATTTTATTAAAAATTTCCCATGCATAACCACGTCATTCCTCCGTCTTGATACCTCAGAAAAACATTGCTAAAGCGTCAACACAAATGTTGGTGAGTTCATAGGATTAAGTTTGGATAATGTGATGAACCATAAGATTTTCAAGGCAACCGACATATAATCTTATAACAAATACAAGATTATAATCAAAAGTATACGTTTTAATAACCTACGTCTAAGCTCATGACACCGAAGCGTTAACCAAACCGACAAGATATAATAAGAGCCCAAGCAAATGCCTATCCCGAAGCATTTGTAAAGAATTAAATGTAAGTGTATCTAACTTTGGCCACACAACCAAATTAGATAGGGAGGTTAATCCTGATAGATCTATCCATAACATTAGCGCTTACACTAAGTAATTAACGATTCATGATAGCGGGCTAAAAAGCAACATGGGATAACGGGACTTAGAAATCAAGTAGGCAAAACGTATGAGTTTTAAGACACTTATGTTCATCCATTAAAAACAAGCAACGTTCTCACACCAAAATAGTTAAAACAATTAAAAGTGGGGCTATGAAACTCACCCTCGATGAAGAAGTAAATATGATCGAGAAAGATAGCTCGGAAAATCAAGGCACGCAAAACGATGCGCAAACAATCTACTCGTAACCTAAGTAAAATATTCGTACTTAGGCTAAATACAAGAAGTAATAATGTACAATGCACTTGGTTGATAACTTATACTTGCTACCGATTTATAAAATGTTTTTATACATTTTTCATGTTCGTCCATTTTAGTCATGGGGTCAACTTTGTGTCTCGATATCTCGTTATTTAATTATCCGAAAAATAAACGGGTTCTCATTATAAAAACTAGGCAGCGAGGTCTTCGACGTTTGATAATTATCGCATTTTTATGAAGTTTCTAAGTGCGTAAAATAATCAGCCAAAGTGTTTCACTCGCAAACAAAAATAACAAGGTTCAGTTTCATATACAAGTGTCAAAAAAGAAACTTTGGAATTTAATTGTGAGTTCGTTACTTAATTTCATGACAAACGGGGCATGCTCGTTTGGCGGTTTAAAAAGGGACACAAAGAGGATTCCTTCGGTCGAAGGAAGAATAATCCAAGTGACCAAAATGTGGTCTTCTGCCTATCAATCCCACGTGTATTATTTTCAAGGCTTGTAGCACTTGTTTGGTGACTAGACTCACACCATATATATAACATGATAATAATTTATATGATAGTATTCTCACCTTTAGTCTTGTGTCTACATTACTATTTACTCTTACACATAGCAGGTACTTGTTTTCACTTCTTTAACACTTAGCTCAAAATACATGCTTTATACTATGCTAGCAAGGAAAGTGGGTTTTGTTTTCACACCATGGTTTATTAACAGTAAGCTTTTTGGACACAACACTTTCATACATACATGCCTCAAAAACCAAGCATTCATGACATAGTAAAAAGGGGGTGTTTTGTTTACTATTGATTGTAGTCTACACAAGCCATACGCAAGGAGTAAGGGTCTCACATACCTCATGCATACATTATCATAATTAGCAAAAGGGTGAAATCCTTTTGTTTGTGCACCTGCTGTATACGCAGCTTATGGCAAAGAATAGTGTGGTCCTCTTTACTAGTATCATGCATACATATCACATAATATACATATCATACATCTTTTCACACAGTAGGTCCAGAGAAAAGAAAAAAAAGGGTGTTGTTAGCCCTAAAATGTGAGCGCCATCCAAATATATAGGAAAACAATTGGTATCAGAGCTAACCGGGGGTGTTTTGTGTTTTTTGTTTGCTGATTTTGATGGTGTTCGTATAGGTATGACGTATTAGTCTGTTTGTTTGGTCTTAACAATGTCTCCTGTTGCTTAAATTTGTCCAAATCGTCACATTTTTTATGTTTCATTTGTCCAAAGTGGTTAGCGTATTTCATCTGGTTTCACTCTATCTTGCTTGATTATTCAGTTTCATTTTTAAACCCACAAATCATGGTTTTTATCATCCCATCAGTTACTATTTTTCACTTTCTTTCTGAATCTATGTGCTCTGTCAATTTCTACACCTTCTTTCTTTGTTGCTGATGGTTGAATAATCAGATCCACTTTTTGGAGAAACCAAGAAATAAAAAACAGATCCACTTTTTCAGGAAAAGGACAAAATTGTGTACTATTGCGACACAATAACCCATCGCAATGTCTAGGGTTTTGACATTGCGACTCACATTACGACAGATGGAATTTCAGCTTGTTATTGCGATGGGTTTCTTGTTGGCATTTCGACAGATAGTGGGAAACATTGCTATAGCATTTTTCTCAAGAATATTGCGATGGGGTGTTGAGACTCTGAAATCATTGTGATGGTAAGTCTGACAGAAAACATTGCGGTAGGATTTTTGTTGAAAATCATTGCGATTGTATTTTTTTGAAAACATTGCAAGATCATGACCAAACAAGAAAAATATTGAGACCATCATACTCAATCTAACTCATCAAAACCGACTCACTATTACAACCTCTCGTCCCATACTATATGTACCTAATCCATTCCACAACAACACTCAAAACCAACAAACCCCGACTCAATCTAACTTAACCCATCGTCACTAATCACCTCCACCTCAAAACCAATCTTAACCGACTCAATCCTTAACAAGTCCATCACATCTTGACTCGAAAGCTAAAACAAAAAAAACAAAAAAAATCAAATAGACAAATCAAAGTGATCTCAGATTCTAATTTCGCGGTTTGCTATAATAGCAATGACCTTTTAAGATCAAGATTCACGAAAGACAGATTATCATCACAGATCAATTGATATTCGAAATCAAAAAGGTAAAATCATGAACAAGAATGTCCAGATTCTTCCTTGTTTCGATTTATGACACACAAAACCATCACTGATCTTAATCAACAACACGAAAAACATACATGCAAACCTACCCGAGATCTGTTATAAAGATCTTGAAGCCACAGGATCCAAATCGATATGAAAATGATGAAAAGATCTAGGTACGGTTGAGGCTTTTGTTTAAAAATCTATATGATTTCGTGGGTTTGATTATATGAACAGTAATATAAGTTGCGTTTAGTTTTGATTTGAGGGATCGGTGAGAGATTCATGAGATGAGATTGAGATTATTTGTTTATTGGTTTATATGATGATGATAAGAGATTGAGATGGAGTGATGGGTGGCTGAGTTTACCAGATGGAAAATCTAGGCGGATATAACGAGAAAGGTATATTAGGTGTTGAGTGGAGGCGGAAGAAACAAGAAGGGTTATGTGTAAGTATGAGACAAATTAGGGATTATGTATTATATAGATCCCACCTCTCCCATATTAGACACAATGTTGGGCTTCATATCTGGGTATAACCTATTCTAGTGGGCTGGCAATTTCTACACTTGCTGAGTTCTCGTTAATGGACTTGGGATGTTTTTTGTTAATTGTTGAATGACGATAGATGGCATTACCTGGGTTAAGAGTTGGATTTTTTTGTCATTGGACCGGACAAGTATTAGCGGGGCTACGATGACTTTATTTTCGATGTGCCGGATATTCGCTATATCTCAAACAAAAGTGCTTAAACGACATAGAAATTATTGGTTTTAAACCGAATATTTTCAAAAAAATTCGACGACCTCACCGCGGAGGTCGATTCGTGCATCAGTTGGGCTTTAACGACAAGTTATCTAGATAAATTTTTTCCCTTAATGACAATTCATTTCATAATTTGTTCTAGATAGCGACATTCACAAACACAACACCAAAGCAAACAAAACACTTAACGCTAAAAAGATCCGATATAAGATTCACTTTAACGACAACGGCTAGTTTTGATTCTACAAAGACAAGTGATCACGAAGTGGATTTGGTATTCTTTATTTGAAGTTGAAGTGGGATTTCATGAAGGCGTCTACTTATTTCATCATCGAGCCTTCCTTCTATTTTTCTACCCTTTTCTTTAAACCCAGTCTATCGATTGATGACTTGCTTGGGCGATAAAATTTATGATTGAGACTTGAATTATCTAGTTTCCACTATCAAGGGGTGGATGGTCGACGACATGGATAACTATCATTTTTGGGTGTCACACGCAGTTGCTCGTGTGGATAACTTCAAGAGGTATAAGAGACTTGTTTCTGCACCGTTCTTCAATCAACATAAGTGCAAGCTTAAGTAACAAATTTGAGGGATTGTAATTCAGTTTCAAGTTTGGAATATCGGGTTTACTTCACATGTGGTCACAACAAATAGCCGAATGAATTCGAGGTTGGTAAGTTAGACAGAGAGAGATGGAATCAGCAATCAATTCTCACAGGATATTTATGAGCCTCATAACGACAATGGTACTTCATAGTCTAAGAAAAAATATTTCAAAGTTTATCAATGACTTTCAAAACTTTTCAAGACATTTGCTTAAGACTAAGAACTTCTCGAGTATATGGACGTCCACGATAATGATGCTTCTGAGAGTTCGAAATCATCATGGGGGAAGATCGTGTACTTTGAAGTAATCGGATCAACTTCCAGGGGGAAGTAGTGTACATGGAATGGTATCTACTTACTTTATATGATTTTTATGAAGTATTCTGCAGGCGTGAGAAGAATTGTTGTTGATTTCCTGCATGTTACCCCAAACGGATTATCACCAAAACCTAAACGACATTAAACAGTATAGAAGCAGTGTTATTTGGTGTGGTTCTTCTACAAATTTCCGTTGTGCACTTAAACCGATGAGCTAGAAGATTGTTCAAACTACATCAAAGTGTCAGAATCTGCTTAAGATACAGATATTGGTTTGGGGGGAAGCTGATTCAGAAACTTCGTCAAAAAGAAGTCTATGAAGAAAGTTTTTTAATACATGCTGCATAAATTGGGGGGAAGTTAATCCAAATCATGCATATTACAATTGTTCCACAACAAGCAAAGACAAAGAGGATTCAAGCTGAGGTACAAGTTATGAAGACAAGAAGAATTAAAAGACATCCTCAGCAATGGAAGCGCCTTGGAAGACTTTATTTTGTTGTATTTTACTTGTTAGGAACATTGGAAGACTTTATCCGATATTCATGAGCATAGTGATCTACCCAATGCCATTAATGACACGTGTATGATGGAAATGGTCGATAGCAATACCACACCCGATTCATCAGACATGTGCAATAATGAGTCTGAGGATGATCAACATGCAAATGAGTATGATGAAGAGGAACGTATTGCGCTTGCTAATTTAATTGCTACTTTACAAAAAGATGTCACTGAAAATAAAAAGAGTCAAAAGCAATTAAAGAAGGCAAACGCTACGCTCACTCAAAATTTTGAAGAATGCAAAGCTGCTCTTATCAAACCGACTGAGATGACTGAAAGCTATAGAGATGAGCTCCTTCATAAAACCAAAGAGCTTGAGGGGTACAAGGGAAGTGCGTTAAAAAGTCAAAAGGACGATTTTGAAAACAAATATAATACAACTCTTGAGTTATTAGCCAAAGAGAAGCGTCAATATAATATTTTCTTAATGGATGAACGTCAAAAAACGTACCTTGCCAATACCAAAGTTAATGAACTTGAACAAAAGCTCTCTATGACCACTACCGATTCTGCTAAAATTCTTGAGGTTCAGAAACAAGAGGTAGATGCGTTAAAACAAGACTTCAAAAGTAGATATGATAAAGAAACCGAAAAAGTAACAAAACTAGAAGAACAAGTCAAATTTTTGAAGAAAGTTGTTTATAAAACGTATGATTCTATTCAATCCGTAAGAATGTTAGCACCTCCGTCCATGTTTAAGGGTCAAACTAGCTTTGCAAGTCCTGAGTACCTTGCCAAAGCTCAAGCTGCGAACCCGTGTCTTTATCTTGATGAGACTGAAAGGACCGATCTTGATTGCATGCCTGTTAGTGCCGATAGTGAAGAGACTGCCCTTTGGGATGATGATAGTCAACCTCTTGTCAATAAGGATTTTGTAAAACCATATAATTATGCTTATGAGAATAGTCTTTATGGTCTTTTCAACAAACAAACTCAGAAAACTCGTGAGGAAGTGTTTCTAGAATGCAAACAAAAGAGAATTCAATGGAAGAAAGCATTTGCCCCTAAGAAATCGAATGTTTACAAATACATAAACTACCTCCCTCTAGATGAGTCCAAAAGCAAGAGTAGGAAAACATTAGGTATTCTTAAACACCACATAGATAATGTTAAATCTATTGTTGAAAGAGATTGGGCAAAACGTGAAAATGCTGAGTGGCAACGCCCGATTCCTCAAGATATTACATTGCTTGTGAAAGAACTCTTAATTCCAAACACGGCGTTGATTAAAGAAACTATTCTTCAACTTGAGGAGTTCATTCGGATTGAAATGTATGATGATTTAAAATATGTTGAATCTCTTGAGAAACACATTGATGATCTTCAAATGGAGAAGTCTGATTTTTCCGATGAATATGATTTACTCTTGTAAGAATGCGTTTCTAAAGATGTTATGTGTGCTTATTTTACATCTTGTGCTGATATTGATGAATATTCTGATGTTGCATGCAAATATCTTGATAAGATCAAAGAATGTGAGCGTCTTGAAATTGAGCTTTCGAAACGTAAAGAAAATGTTGATAAAAAAGGCTTTTGAGTTACTTCAACACAAAACTGATTTCCTTCAAAAACATTGTCATTCTCTTGAACTTGCTTTGCAAAAAGACGTTGGTAGTTTTCCACATGATAATAAATTGCAAGAAAAACTTTCCCAAACATTTCGAGAAATGAATGAACAGAATTTGGAAACTAAAGGGTTGAAAGCTCAGTTACAAGACAGGGATAGAGCGATAGCAGAGTTGCAGAAACTCGTTGCTAAGATGGGTGGCAAAGTTGTGGAACCTAGCATTAAGAAACCTGTTGTTAGACAACCCAATGCCTCTAAAGTGAATAGATCCTCTATCTTGGGAAAACCATATGCTTTATCAAATTCCTCGTTTGCAAAACCTGTGTTTGCCCCCAAGATGGATGGAAAGGAAAGGTTACCACAGAATCAACCCATAAGGAATACTATAGCACCAAGCGTTAAGTAAAATAATGTGATTAAACCAGGGATGTATAGAATGCCTACTAAGCCCACAAAAAAAGTTACTCAATCGCCTCAAACTTCTAGAAACACTAATATTCGTGTGTCTTCTACTAAAGGAATAGTTTCCACTACTAGTGTTAGCCGGCCTCAGCTTAAGCGCACTCAAGTGAATGATAAGGTCTGGAAACACAAGAATCAAGGGAAGATGAAGGAAGTAGAAGAACACCCTAGGAATTTGAATGTTTTTAAGAATAAAAAGTCTGTAATCGCATGTAATGACGATTTGAATGCTGTGAATGATCTGAATGCTATGAATGTGAAATTTGTTTGTGTCAAATGTGGAAAGTGTGCTAATGCTAATCATTCTATGTGTGCTATGAATAAAGTCAAAGGCGTAAATACTAGAACTAAGAAGCAAGTTGCAATGCCTATTAGAGCTACCCAAACGCAAAGTGAACCATTCTGGTGCAACCCCCACTAAGAAAAGTAATGCATCAGACTCCACCACTAAGAACCCTAGAAGAAAAATTAAGGAATTATAAGAGTCTGCTAGCAAGTACTAGAAATGGTGGTTTGCTAATCAATGTCCTCCAGCATATAAATGGATGCCGAAAGCTAGGACAGAAAAAGTGAAAACGAGTGTTAGTTTGCCTTTAAATGTTGATAAGGACATTAATGATTCTACTATCACAACTACTGTGGTATCCAATTTAGCAAATGCTCCATCATGTTCTAACTCTTCTGCAGGTGATACAAATAATTCTCTTTATACTGGACTCCGGATGCACGAAGCACATGACGGGGAATCTCAAGCTTCTAATTAAATTCGTGGAGAAGTTCCTGGGTACGGTCCGATTCGAAAATGATCAATTTGCACCGATCCTAGGATATGGAGATTTGGTTCAGGGGAATATTACAATCAAAAGGGTATACTACGTCGAAGGGCTCAATCACAATCTTTTCTCGGTTGGTCAATTCTGTGATGCGGATTTGGAGGTTGGTTTCAGAAAGAAGAATGTTTTGTTCGTGATTATGATGGGAATGACTTACTTACCGGTACACGGAGTACTGATCTTTACACAATTTCACTTCAAGACACAACTTCATCAACTCCAATTTCTTCATGGCTAAAGCTTTAACGACTCAGGCGTGGTTATGGCATCAACGTTTATCTCATCTTAATTTTGATACCATCAACTTTCTTTCCAAGAAAGATATTGTGAGAGGCCTTCCAAGTTTGAAATTCATCAAAGATCATCTTTGTTCTTCTTGTGAGCTTTGTAAAGCTAAACGAAGTATCTTCAAAACAAAGACTACACCAAGCTCTAAAGGACGGTTAGATCTTCTTCATATGGATCTGTGTGGTCCCATGCGTGTTCATAGTATCAATGGAAAGAAATATATTCTGGTAATTGTCGATGATTACTCAAGGTACACATGGACCCACTTCTTGAGGTCCAAGGATGAAACACCCGAAGTTCTCATCAGGTTTCTTAAACTGATACAATGTGGTCTTCAAGCTCAAGTTAAAGTGGTTCGTACTGACAGAGGTACAGAACTTTTGAATTCAAATCTGAGAAAGTATTTTGAAGCCGAAGGGATTGAACATGAAACATCTATTGCTCGAACACCCGAACAAAACGGCGTTGTTGAAAGACGAAACCGTACTTTGGTTGAAGCTGCTCGAACATTATTATCCGCTTCAAAACTTCCACTATACTTTTGGGTCGAAGCCGTGTCAACCGCATGCTACACACAAAACCGCTCCTTAATTATTCCTAGACACGAAAAGCCACCATATCACATAATTCATGATCGAAAACCTTCACTCAAACACCTTCATGTTTTTGGATGTACTTGTTACATTATTCGAGATGGTGAAAATTTGGATAAGATGAAAGAGAAAGGTGATGCATGTATTCTTGTGGGATATGCTACTCAGTCTAAGGGATATAGAGTATTCAACAAGAGAACAAAATTGATTGTCGAGACCATTCACATTCGATTTGATGAATTACAAGAAATGTCACTTGAACAAAACAGTTTAAGTCCCGATCCACAAAGACAAACGACTTTCGTTCACAACCGCACAGAACTCGAAACTCAAGACCACATCAATGAACCGTCAAGTTCAACGCTGGTTCCAGAAAATGTTCCTAGAACTGATATGACAGTCGACACGACAATTGAAGAGTTGGAAATGTTATACGGACCAATGTATGATGAATATTTCACGCGGGAGAAACAAGTTGTATCGAAGTCTTCCGCTGTCACTCATGATAAGAATGATGATACCGATCATCGTCAACAAAAGGATACAACTACATCTACTTCAACACCGGTTGCAGCAGATTTACCTCCTCAGAATATCACTTCAACAATCGATCCTACAACATCCACAACTACTGTCATTGCTCCAGAGAACAGAAATCAAGCAGACGATGCATTATCTGACGAAGACGAATTTATCAACCCATTCGGTACACCAGTACACGAAACTGGAGAGTCTTCTACTCGCCATGTTGATCCGTCAAATATGCACACGTTCTACCAACGACATCCTTCAACACATCAGTGGACCCGAGATCATCCTTTGGTTCATGTAATTGGAAACCCTTCACAGCCCGTTCGCACAAGACGACAGCTTAACACCGATGGCGATGTTTGTATGTTCGCACTCGCCGTGAGTTCAGCTGAACCGAAAAACATCAAAGAAGCCATGGCTGATCATGCTTGGATTGAATCGATGACGGACAAACTTCAACAATTTGAAAGACTTAAAGTTTGGGAACTTGTTGACAGACCATACGATGTAATACCATTAAATCTTCGATGGATCTGGAAAAACAAGATGGATGAAGAGAACACGATCATCAAGAATAAATCTAGGCTAGTGGCTAAAGGGTATGGACAGAAAGAGGGTATTGATTTTGAAGAATCATTTGCACCAGTAGCTCGAATGGAAGCGGTCAGGATTTTTCTTGCTTATGATGCACATAAGGGATTCATTGTTTATCAAATGGACGTAAAGACGGCGTTTCTTAACGGTCCTTTGAAGGAAGAAGTCTATGTCACGCAGCCAGAAGGATTCGTCAATCCTCATTATCCTGACAAGGTGTATCGTCTTCACAAAGCACTTTATGGACTCAAGCAAGCTCCAAGGGCGTGGTACGACGAGCTCTCGAAATTTCTGGTCTCCAAAGGTTTCTCAAAAGGTTCCATTGATCTAACTTTGTTCACTTATAAATACGGGGATGACATTTTGCTTGTGCAAATTTATGTTGATGACATTATTTTCGGGTCTACAAACCCAAAACTTTCAAAATGGTTTGAAAAAGTAATGCACAGTAGATTTGAAATGTCTATGATGGGCGAACTAAAATTCTTTCTAGGAATTCAAGTTCACCAATCCCCAAGTGGTATCTTCATTAACCAAGCTAAGTATTGTCAAGAGATAATCACAAAGCATGGTATGACATCATGTGACCCCGTTGGGACACCATTATCAACTACATCCCTAGATGCTGATTTGGAGGGATTACCCATAGATCAGACGAGATATCGTTCCATGATCGGGTCCCTCGTGTACTTGACAACAAGCAGACCTGATATACATCATGTTACATGCTATTGTGCACGATATCAAGCACGACCCACTGAAAAGCACCTCAAGGAGGTTAAACGGATCTTTCGGTACCTTAAGAATACCATTCACATGGGACTCTGGTATCCGAGGGAAACCGGTTTCTTTCTAACGGCCTATTCAGATTCTGATCATGCAGGGTGTCTTGATACACGTAAAAGTACTTCTGGTGGTGCACAATTTCTAGGACAAGATAAGCTTGTGGGGTGGTCTTCCAAGAAGCAGGATTGCACGTCACTTTCATCAGCCGAAGCGGAGTATGTGTCTCTATCTACGTGTTGTGCTCAAGTTCTTTGGATGAGAACACAACTCACGGATTATGGCTTCCACTTTCATAAAGTAACTATGTACTGTGACTCAAAGTCCGCCATAGCCATCTCCTGCAATCCGGTACAGCATTCCCGCACGAAGCACATTGATGTCAGATATCACTTCATTAAGGAACAAGTTGAAAAGGGTATTGTCGAATTATACTTTGTTGGAACTGATTACCAATTAGCTGACTTGTTTACAAAAGCTCTTTTGAAAGAGAGGTTTGCGTATCTTGTTAGGAAAATTGGTATGAGATGTTTGACTCCAGCAGAATTGGAGGTTCTGGCAAAGAAGCCTGCTTGATTCACCTATCAAACATCTATCTGTAAATATTAATGAAAAAGCAAAATACAAAATTAAAAAATCTTTGATAATCCAAAAATATTCTTCTCGACATGTCTTTCAGTATCGATAATATGGACGCACCTAGAAATGTCGCTCAAAAACAACACGGGTGTGTACATAAAGCTCGAATGGAAGTTGTAAATATTTTTCAAAACATGGCATTTCTATCTTTTCTAAAGGAAATTGTCTAGTTTGGACAATATTTCCAACAACGGGTAGAGCAATCTATCTTTGGTTGAGCTTGTCACAAAACATTCAACGTTTTGAGCTCAACACAATGGCTTGTAATCACTTTCAGTTTACAACCCGGAACTATATTCACGGGGGAGTGTATGATTTCGTGCTCTTACCCTTAGCAAAAGAAGTTAAATCTTCTTACACTTGAGTGGATTCATCAAGACATTCAAAGTCTATGAACTCAAGTTTATGCTTTAGAAAAACCTTTTCATAAAAAAGAATTGATTTTTCAAAAATCATTGAACACAATTTTTTCAATAATTTTTCAATGATTATTCAAAATCTTTCAAAAATTGTGTGTTCAACAACTCCTATCCTCAAAAGTTTAATGTGGATCAAATCCTCGTAATGACAATTCCATTGGATCAATTTTTTGGGGGGGAGCATTTTAACTTCATGCAAAAGATTAACACATCGTTCTCCCGAAGATTTTCAAGACTATTTTTTAAGATATATTTTAATCAAATTTGGTATCTCTAATATCAAAAGATTTTATATATTAGAGATAGGGGGAGAAAATGTGATTAAAATGTGATCTATAGACTCAAGCACTTTAACTCTTACCTACATGTGCGAAACACTTTCGATTATCGATGCACATGTGAAGGGGGAGCATTTCTGAAACAACAAAACTAGCAAGGTGTTAAATGTTTTTCAAACACTTTGTTAGAATTTAAAGTGGTTTTCATGGTTACGATCAAATACCCACAACATCTTTAATTCACGACGTTATTGGTGTCAAAAGGGTGGTTAGGTTTAAGTCCTATGATCCAACCAGAACCAGAGGGATCTTCCCAGGGACAATCAAATAGATTATTAGAAGTCCTTAGGAAAGATGGAGTAGAATGTGAACGTAGCAGAATGCCGACTAAGTACTGATGCTAGCACTGGAACAATCACAACAAGGTGCTAGTAATGATGTCTTGGTAAGCATTGAAGGGGTTGAAGAATGAAAAAGAAATGTAAGGTAAAGGGTGTAAAGAAAGAAGCCCTCCATACAACTTAGGCAGAAACCGGGTCAACACATCATGAAGACAATCTCATCATGGACCCAGTGATGAAGTGCACAACCCTTTCCTAGCTACTCAGGCTTCTCTCAAAAGAATTTTGTTTTATTGTCACGGAGAACAACATGACTTCTATTAGCTTTCTCATTCCGACATAGTTGATATTGAATAGGTGGCATCTGCTCCAGCCTCCGACCACTAAAAATGCACAAATCCAGTCTAGAGCCAAGAGATCAATCAAATCTCGTTAGGACATAGGGATGAAGATCAAGAGAGTCCTACGCTATATCCTAGTGATATTGCTAGAACACTCAGAGTGATACTACTTAGTATTCACAATGATGAGTGGAAATCCTTCCAGTGTTAACATCAAACAGCACTGCGGTAGGTCATGTGTAAGATTCTTTATGAATTGAACACATGTAAAACTGAAAAGCAACAGTGGTTTGATTCTGAATTGATTCAAACTCGTTTCAGGTTTCTATGCAATATCTTTATGGTCTTGCCAGAACATTCAGAGTGATATTCATAAATATTCATAGTGACGAATGGAAATCCTTCTAGCGTCAACGTCAAACAGCGCTACGGTAGGTGACTTGTGAGATTCTTATGAATCAAACTTGTGTCAACTGGAAAGCAACAATGGTAAGATTCTTAATGAATCAAACTTGTTCCAGGAATTTGAATTGACGACTTTAATCAAGCGGATACTTATCCAATTGATTCACTCTTTATGTTCGCAGTCTTGCTTTGAGACGGTCGAGTAGAGAGAACGGCTAGTACAGCCGCGAAACCCTGTCAAGGAGATTCTGAAATGTGTATAGTTGAAGTTCGTTTTTCTCAGTTCTTAACAAATTGAAAGTCCTAACAAGATCGAGTTTTTAATTGTTTTTGGTTGGTAAAGTATTTTGGATATTCTATAGCTAATTCAAACAAAGCCTTGCTAAAATGAAAAATACCGTCTACTTATATGTAAAACAAAATGCACATACCAAGTTTTTATTCAAGTAAAATGCTAAAATGTAAATTCTACAATCTATAAGGACTGGAAATGTAAATTCTATGAAATATAAATGCTAAAAATGTAAAGTTAAAAAGTCTAAGGACTAAATGTGTACAAACAGTAAACTAAATGGACTAAAAATGAAAATTTGTCAAAAAAGTAACCAAATTCCAACTAACTTGAAAACTAACTAACTACTTTTGAACAAATTTGAAATTGCAAGGACTGAACTTTTGAAAACCCTAATAAGTTGGAAGATTAGCAAGATTTACAAACTGCTTAATACTAGAAGGACCTAAGTGCAATTTTTAAGACTATTTAACCAAAAACGGGTTCAAGTACAAAATACGCTCGTTTGAGCTTATTTCTTAACCAAAGAAGCTCAAACCAATTTCAAACGTTTTGAAATCAAAAATAAGCTAGACCTATCCAAGGAATCTAACTGAAATTGCCTAGAACTCTGATAAGCTAAATTCAATAAGCTCAAAATAAGCTACCAATTAAGCTAGACTTGCACTACTTGATTTTAATGAAAATTCTTGTTAAACAGCTCAAAAGAAAGACGGGAAATCAAGTCTCAAGGAAAATGATCAAGAAATAAGCTCTAAATCTGAAAATAAGCTAAATTGAGCTTATGTTGACTTTCGTTGACCAGATTTTTCAAAAAGGTCAAAATCTCAAAACCTACTCAGGAACACTTTTGGAATGGAAATGTAAAAGAAAATTAGCAAGTTTGTGAAATAGAAAATGATATATGAGAAATCAGTTTGTGTTTCATTACAGGGAATTGCATTTGCTCTAGTGCTTATTATTTGGCTTATTTCTTACTCAATACTGGATACTGTACAATTTCCTTATACACATTAAAAGTTCATATGTTGAGTGAAAGATTAGAACTGGTTTCAAAGGATTTCATCAAAGATTAAAGAAATGCCAACCAAATGAAAATCAATACTTTCTGAAAATATACTTGATAAAAACTAACCCATACCTTTTTGATAGCCAATTGCCTTTTTGACCAAATTATTGACTTAAAAATGACTGAAAGCTTTATACTATGACTAGTTGACTTGAAATGAACCAAAGTTTTCCAAAAACTAACACTTGAAAAGCAATTACAAGCTAATTCCAAACACCACTTATTTGATATTTTTCAAACTTTTATGAAGGATTTTAAAGGAAATGATTAGACTGAGTAAAAAGCAATAACAAACTAAGTTCAATAGCTTGAATGAAGTGCAAAGTATCCAAAAAGAAGCAGTTTAAAAGGCTAGAACTCTAAATGACTAGAAAAGCTGAAATGACTTATAAAAGCTAAAAAAACAGGACAATTAGAAGACTATAAGCAAGATTTAAGCTACAAGTAAACTACTCAAACACTGAAATCAGATCAATAACAAGCTGAACACATTTTATCATGCAATCAAATAGAATTAAGCTAGGTATTAAGCATGCAATCAACAGTTTAGGGGAACTAAAACTCAGAATGTAAAACCTTTTAGCTTAGGCCTCCATTGGGGAGTAGAGAAGCGCTGAGCTTTCTAAGCTAGTGCTAACCACCACCTTAGCACTAGAACACACCAAACAGCTACCAATCAACAACTATCAATCACCAAATCTCCATTGTAGAACTGGAATTCTGAAAATCTACTAGGACTGCAACTGAATGAACTGAACAAGTACAACAGCTTCAAGAACTTCACAAATAGCTAATCATGATCAAGTGAGATCATAACCAACTAATCAGCATCACAAGAGTAACAGAGTGCAGGTATGAACAGTAGAATAGCTAAGAAGAATTTGGAGGGAAAATGGAAATTTTATTGATTGAATTGAGAAGGTAGTTAGTTACAAAACTGGTAGTTTGTTACAACTAATAACAGACTCAAGAGTTTGTCAGACTCTTGAGTTGTTAAGCTAAAACTAAACTGAGATGAGAGAAAACTAAAAGTGTGTGTGATTTCACACTTTTTTACATTACACGAAATGAAACTAATCTAGGGTATTTATAGACTGCAGATGTGAAGTAGTTGGGGTTGGTGACGTGTTAGAACCAATCAAAAGCTTCCACGTGGAAAAATTTTCTCACTTGAGTTTTGTAGGTTATGAACACATTTGGGATTTTCTTTGTTGTTGATCTTTAGTGTAATTGAGCACGTGGGATAAATTCGTCTTCCTTTTGTAAGCATTTTTGATGTTTTAATCTTTAGCTGAAATTGCCTCTAGCTCTGGAACGATTCTGGGCTGTTGAGAGGTTGAAGATGCACGTGGCAAGATTATATTGGTTGTGGGAGTGTCACACGGATTGTTATCCGTTTTGTGAAATATGATTGGTGGATTGAAGTACTGTTGTGATTCGCCCACATATTATCTCTCATATTTATTACCAACCACAGCTGGCAATCCACTTCCTCAAAATACTCTTTTCTGATTGGTCTATTTACTTGCACACGGATTGAACTTGAATTTAACTTCCAAAGTTGGCAGAATCAGCCCTTGTACTTGGCAGAATATGGTTTTGAGCTAGTAACTCCATTCTTTTGGCAATTTAAGTCCTTCCACTTGCAAACTTGATCAAAAAGCCCCTTTGACTGAGTTGACTTGAAGGTTGACCTTATTTAACTTTGATCTTGACTTTGTCAATTTTACACTTTTGGTCCTTCATCTTTGGCAGATTGTCAAGATAGGTCCTTTGTCTTCAAAGTCTTGTCACTTTTGATACTTCTTTGTCTTTTTCATCAATTTAAGCTTGATTTTTCCTTTGTTTGCTTGAAATTGCATCCTTCTACCTATTTGAGCACAAACACAAAACATACCACATAATTCCGCTTTATAGCACAAAGTTTAGGTATTTTTCTTATGTTTTAGGGTGATTTGTTGACAAATTGATATGAGTTTTTGCTCATATCAAATCCCCTACACTTGAACATTGTCATGTACTCATGCAATGCTATATATTAAAGCACAAATTTACATTCTCCTCATAATTAATCCACCTTGGCCATCATGGAATGCATCTACACTACTCTATACTATATGATGCATAATTTTGATTTTTAACAATGCAATGGACAAAATACAATTCTATCTATATCTTTTTGGTTTTCTTGAAATGGTTTTGATGGAAATAACTCATAAAGAATTCAATGACTTTGATTAGGGCTTGGGTACCATGGACATTTATCATCCTCAAGTTTCACTTTCCCCATACCAAGCTTAAAAATGGGATCATTGTATTCACAAGTAAAAAGTGCATCAACTTATCCATGATAATTAAATGTGTAACCGGTTATTATTTGAGCAAATTGCTTGTGGGCAAATTTGTCATTTATTTCAAGTGTGAAGTATAAGAAATGCAAAATCCAAAAAAAGGAAGCACGGTTTTAATCCTAAGTAATCCTCTCATCCATTACTTGAAAAACCGCTCACAATTAATATAAGTCCGTTTCAAGAGTAATAAGTCATTCGCCTTATGTGTAAAATCCTCATGTCATGCTTTCATAAGTAGCTACACACTCGCTAAGGAAAGAAAAATAAAACTCACGCAATAATTTACATCCGCCGCCTTTTTGAGACCTTGGATCTTCAACCCCGCAACCCGTCAAGGTAATATTGGATTGGAGCAATCTATTGAATCCCCGCAACCCGTCAAGGTAATATTGGAACTCAATAGTCACTATAATTAACACCACACTGTCCCTCTTGGGAGTCTTGTATATATATATATATATTTTTATTTTATTTTTTTCTCTTTCTTTTTTTTTTCTAGCCACTCATTTTTTTCATAAGCCGCTCTTATTTTTCTTTATTCCTCACAAAGAAAGTTGAAAAGAAGAAAAAGAAAAACACCCGCTAAATATTGAGCATGACATAAGTCTTGTACACATAAAACGTTCTAACTTAGAACCTTAAGACGTACTTATACCAACCGTGAATGATTAGACAAAAATGCATAAGAGATTACAAATCAATTAAAACCGTTCTTGATTATTTATTAACATATATACATGCGAAGAAAATAGAGGTTAAGAAGAGAAGGGTTTAGCCACAAGTAATTATCATGAAGTTTATCTAGCCCTTTTACACTTGCTTCAACTCTATCGTTTCCCATTCTCCAGAAATTTAAAATCTCAAATAATGAGATTGGTGGATGCTTAGCCTAATAGACCAATAAAGGACTACATGGTTAAGGATACTAGCTAGACAGTGCTTGGATAAGCAAACTCGGGTTGAGTCAAAACATCCATGACGGGCCTAATATGTCAAAGAAGTCTAAATTTGTTAAACCATGTCCTTATTATATTTTTTCCTTTTTATATATTTTTGATGAAGAATAAAGAAGAAATGTATACAATGCAAATGTATTATGCAAATGAAAAATGATTGATACAAAAATTATGAATGCATATTTTTGGTGGCCAAAGTAGATCAAAAATTTGAAAAATGTTTGAAAAATTAATTTTCCAAGTTATCATGAAAGACAATGACAAGTTCTAGGTAAGGTCACTTCGATAGAAGACCCCCCTACACTTAAGCTAAACATTGTCCTCAATGTTTAAGAGCATGGAAGTATAAAAACTTCCCCTACACTTATGACAATGAATAGACTTTGCTTAACCCAAGTTAAGGAAAGGACAACTATTGGTAAATTCATGTTTAAGCACAAGGTGTCAATGAAAGATCACAATAGTAACGAAGTGAACCGGATACAAGGGTCTCCTCCATAAGCTCCAAAGCATGAAATGAGTGAGCAACCCTACAAACAACATGAAGACAAAAGAAGGTCTCCCCTACACTTATCTCCAAGTCTATACCCTTATTGCTAACCTACAACACTCTAAACCTAGTTATACGATGCTTGAGTTAATGAGTCTCTAGCTCGACTCGTCCCTCAATGAATTAATTCATGGGAAAATGTGGATCTTTTGGACCATTTCAACGGAAATGTCCTCCCCAAAATAATGTTTCACACGGTGACCATTCACTTTAAAATTTGGACCATCGGGTTGTGACAACTCAATAGTTCCATATGGAAACACTTGAGCAATAGTGAATGGACCGGACCATCTCGACTTAAGCTTGCCCACAAAAAGTTTCAACCTTAAGTTAAAGAGGAGAACCAGGTCTCCAACTTTGAACTCATGGTTCTTGATCTTAGCATCATGCAATTTCTTAGTCTTTTCCTTGTAAAGAAAAGAATTTTCATAGGCATTGGCTCTCAATTCATCCATCTCATTAAGTTGATCTTTCCTATGTGAACCGGCTTGGTTTAAATCAAAGTTAGCCCACTTGAGAGCCCAAGATGCCTTATGTTCTAACTCGAATGGGAGGTGGCACGCTTTACCATAGACAAGCCTATAAGGAGTACAACCAATTGGTGTCTTAAAAGCCGTCCTAAAAGCCCACAAAGCATCATCAAGCTTATCCGACCAAGAAGCTCGATGCTCTCCCACCATTCTCTCTAAAATTCTCTTTAAACCACGATTTGTGACCTCGGTTTGACCATTGGTTTGAGGGTGATACGCGGTAGAAATTCTATGATTAACTCCATATTTCTTCATAACTCTCGTGAATTGATCATTACAAAAGTGCGTACCACGATCACTTATGATGGCCCGAGGTACACAAAATCTAGCAAACAATTGCTTTAAGAACTTCACAACAACTCTAGCATCATTGGTAGGTAAGGCTTTGGCCTCCACCCATTTAGACACATAATCCACCGCCACAAGTATATACTTGTTTCCCTTAGAAGATGGAAAAGGTCCCATGAAATCAATGCCCCATACATCAAAAATCTCACACTCTTGAAAAAATTTGTGTGGCATCTCATCACGTTGCGTAATTTTTCCTTGTCTTTGACACACATCACAAAATTTCACCATCTCATGGGCATCTTTGTAGATGAAAGGCCAATAGTAACCCGAATCAAAAACTTTCTTGGCGGTATAGTTAGGCCCAAAATGTCCACCCGTAGGTCCTTTATGACATGCTTCTAAGATCTTAAATGCCTTAGGCCCATCTACACACCGTCTAATGATTTGGTCCGCACATTGCCTAAAAAGATAAGGATCATCCCAAAGGTAATACTTAACTTCCTTAAGAAATTTCTTTTTTTGTTGGTAAGTAAGACCCTCAATAAGCACATTCTCCACAAGATAGTTTGCTATATCCACAAACCAAGGAGTGGCATCCTCTTGGGAAGAGATAGACATGAGCTCCTCTAATGGAAAGGATTCATTGATTTCTTGATTTGGAAAATCTCCTTGAAAAGGATGCTTAAGTCTACTCAAGTGATCCGCCGCTAAATTCTCGGCCCCTTTCTTATCACGAATTTCTATCTTAAACTCTTGAAGCAACAAAACCCATCTCAAAAGCCTAGGCTTAGTATTTTGTTTTGTCATGAGATACTTAAGAGCGGAATGATCCGTATACACTATGGTTTTGGATAGCACAAGGTATGGTCTAAATTTCTCAAAAGCATAGACTATAGCAAGCAACTCTTTTTCCGTGGTAGTGTAATGAAGTTGTGAACCGGTCATGGTTTTACTCGCATAGTGTATAGGTTGAAAATGCTTATTCACTCTTTGTCCTAAGACGGCCCCCACCGCATAATCACTAGCGTCACACATAAGCTCAAAAGGTAATTCCCAATTTGGAGAAACCAAAACGGGAGCCTTTGTCAATTTCTCCTTAAGAGTCTCAAAAGAGTCCAAACAATCTTGGTTAAAAATGAAAGGAGCCTCTTTTTCTAAGAGGTGAGTCATCGGTCTAGCTATCTTAGAAAAATCTTGTATAAAGCGCCTATAAAACCCCGCATGACCTAAGAAACTCCTCACACCTTTAACCGAAGTGGGTGGGGGAAGCTTAGCAATCACATCAATTTTAGCTCGATCCACCTCTAGTCCCTTGTTGGATATTTTGTGTCCTAAAACAATTCCCTCTTTCACCATAAAGTGACATTTCTCCCAATTAAGCACTAAACGTGTTTCCTCACAACGCTTAAGCATTCTCTCTAGATTGGTGAGACATGAGGTAAATGAATTTCCAAAGACGGAAAAATCATCCATAAAAACCTCCATAGTTTGCTCTATCATGTCATGGAAAATCGTCATCATGCACCTTTGAAACGTCCCTGGTGCATTACATAAGCCAAAAGGCATCCTCTTGTAAGCAAATGTACCGTAGGGACAAGTGAATGTGGTCTTTTCTTGATCCTTAGGGTCAATGGGTATTTGGAAATAACCCGAAAAGCCATCAAGAAAGCAATAGTACTCATTTCCCGCTAAGCGTTCAAGCATTTGATCCATAAAAGGTAATGGGAAATGGTCTTTCCTAGTAGCCTCATTGAGCTTCCTATAGTCAATACAAACTCTCCAACCGGTAACAAGTCTTGTAGGAATAAGCTCATTGTTCTCATTAGGCACTACGGTGATTCCACCCTTCTTTGGAACACAATGTACCGGGCTAACCCATGGAGAGTCGGAAATAGGGTAAATCATGCCCGCATCAAGGAGTTTAATCACTTCCTTCTTAATGACCTCATGGATTTTTGGGTTAACTCTTCGTTGACTTTGAATGGCGGGTTTGTAATCATCCTCCATAAGGATTTTGTGTGTACAAAAATGTGGATCAATTCCCCTTATGTCGGATATTTTCCAAGCTAAAGCTTTCTTGTGTTTCTTAAGGACTTCAATGAGTTGCTCCTTCTCATCCTCTTTCAACTCTTTAGCAATGATCACGGGTAATTGGTCTTTGCCCTCTAAGAAAGCATACTCTAAGTGGGATGGAAGGTCCTTAAGTTCAAGTGGAGGTGGACTCTCTATGGAAGGTTTTACTATGGAAGGATTCTCATTGGGAACTTCTTGTGGAGTAGGAGAAGGAATAGGGTCCTCATTGAGCAACTTTTGGATAGTAAGAATATCTTCTTCCCAATTTATGGGAGAATCATCATCACCAAGAAAGTTTGACTCAAATTCCTCCAAGAGGAAATCACTCTCTCCAAAAGGTGTTAAAGAAGGAGCAATTGAGGCCACGGTTTCAACATGGGGCATTTCATCACTAGTACTCTTGCAAGCATCGTGAAAGTGTTCATCACACACCTCATCTAACACATCAACTATGTTAATAGTCTCACACGGTCTAGACTCCTTAACTTCTTTCCTATCACAAACTTTCCCTAACTTAAAAACCACTTTCTCATCCTCTACTCTCATAATTAGTTCTCCCTCCGCCACATCTATCAAAGTACGACCCGTTCTCAAAAATGGTCTACCAACAATCAAAGGAACTCTAGGATCCATGTCATAATCAACCACTACAGATTCGGCCGGAAATGTAAACTTATCCACACCTACAAACACATCCTCCGCGATACCTACGGGGTAAGCTATGGTTCGGTTGGCTAATTCAAGGGTCATCCTAGTGGGAGTGAGCTCGGGAAGAGAGAGTTTTTTCCAAACCGATAAAGGCATGAGGTTTATGCTTGCCCCTAGATCCGCCAAAGCCATGCAATTTTCTACACCGGGAAAATTACAAGGTATCAAGAAGCGCCCCGGATCTCCAAGTTTTGTTGGTAAGGTTTTAAGTAGCACGGCGGAACAATTTTCATTAAGGGATGTGTTGGGCAAATCAACCAATTTTTCCTTGTTTGAGAGTAAATCCTTGAACATCTTAGCAAACTTTGGCATATAAGCAAGAGCTTCCGCAAAGGATATGTTGATGTTGAGTTGCTTGAACATTCTTAAGAAATTTGAGACTTGGATGTCATCCTTGTTCTTTAACTTGTCCTTTTTCAACCTTGAAGGATATGGAAGGTTTGGTTTTGGTGTAGGTGGAGTAGGTGTTGTAGTGGAAGATTTGTCTTTGTTAGCTTCTTCATTGGTAGGTGTGGAAGGTAGAGGAGAATTAGGAATAGGTTGAGAAGGTGTGTTTGATTGAATGGGAGCATTTTGAGGTGGGGAAGTAGATGTAGAAGGCTTTTCACATGTAGGAACAAAAGTGGGTGGAACAATAGGAGGCTTAGGAGGTGAAGGATCCTTTGTTGTCTTTCCACTTCTTGTTGTAATAGCATTGACATTTTCTCTTGGATTTGTTTGTGTGTTGTATGGTAAAGCCCCTTGTGGTCTTTGATTATAAAGCATCATAAACTTCTTATTTGTGTCTTCATGCATTTCTCTCATTCTTCTCTCATTAGCTTCATTCATTTCTCTTATTCTTTTCTCATTAGCTTGGAATCTCCTTTCATGCTCTTGATTCATTTTGTGAAGGAGCTCAATTGTGTTATAATCTTGTGGTACATTTCCTTGAAAACCTTGGGGTTGGAAAGGTGGAGGTTGATTGTAAAACCCTTGGTTGTTACCTTGAAAGGTATTTCCTTGATTGTTAAAGGTATTTGGTGGTCTATAGTTATTCCCTTGGTAAGGTGGTCTTTGCCCTTGATTCCGTTGTAACACTTGAGGAGGATTTTGTTGAATTTGGGTGGGTGGTTGGGGTGGGAATCCCGGTGGAGTAAGGTAATTTTGGGACTTGTAAGAAAGGTTATTAGGATTGATATTTGGCTTGAAGTGTTCACGATGTTCCTCTTGGTAAGCATAACATTCCCCTTGATAACCTTGCACCTTATCACATTGTTCATAGGAATGGGGACCTCCACAAGTAACACAAGAAAGAGTAATGGCATGCACATCATTTATGGAATGATTTCCCATAGAAATCTTCATCAAGTCATTCATCATTTTTTCTTGCATCTTTTGAGAATTTTGCATGAATGTTTGACTTCTTTTTGAGCTTGAGTAAATGCTTGCATGCATGAAATGAATTGAGTCTCCAATGGGTTAGAACTTCCTTCTTGAATGACATGGACTCTTTCATCAAATTGTGTGTTTGTTTGAACCATTGCTTTGGTCTCAATGATGTCCAAAGCCTCTTGAATGGATTTAAGAAGAATATTCCCTCCCGCGGAAGCATTGAGTGAATCTTGGTGATGAGGTTTAAGGCCATTGTAGAAAGTATTGATTTGGTGAACTTCATCCAATCCATGGTTAGGGCATCTCCTCAATAACTCTCTAAACTCCTCCCAAACATCACTAAAGGTTTGACTAGGTTTTTGTTGAAAGCCTATAATTAAGTTCCTCACAACCGTGGTCTTAGATGGGGGAAAGAACTTGTTCAAAAACTTAGTGGTGAAACCATCCCATGTGGTGATACTATCGGGTAGTTGTGTGTCTAACCAATGCTTAGCGGGTCCCTCTAGTGAAAATTGCACCAATATCAACTTAATAGCATCATGTGGAACTCCATTGTACTTAATGGTACTGCAAAGAGCAAGGAATCTCTTAAAGTGATCATGAGGATTATCATTCTTGTTACCATAGAAAGGTGTGTTTGAAACCAAGTTAATCATAGCCGTTTTTAGCTCAAATGAATTTGCGGGAATGTCGGGAATCTTGATAGCATCGGCATATCCGTGAACATTGGATTGCAAACGTTCCATCAAAGAACGAGTATCAACAGCCATGGCTTCTTGTTGTGGATGAATCAAAGCACGATTCTCGTGATCGGCTTGATGGACGGTGGTGTTCTTACTCTTTCTCTTTTTCTTCCTTTTCGGAGGAAGAGGTTGTACACCAATCGGTATTTGTGCACGCCCGCGAGTGAGCATGCAACTCAATACGAGGAATGAGAGAGAAGCTCTCGTGTGACTTTGAAGAGAAAAGGATTATCCTCTTCGAGTTTCAATATGAAATATCCACAAGAAAATAATAATATACGTATGTACTACTTGGGTGCAAGATCCCCAATGAAGCCTTCCTTCTTAGAATACTCACAAGTGAACGGGGGGTTAGGTGGCGCGAAGCACTTAAGTACCTATTGACCCTTAGATGGCATTTTATAGCACATCGCCTTTCTATTCACTTAATTGTTTGTATTCTTCGAATTGTTGCTTATTGGAAGTATTTATCTATTCTTGCTTTATTTTGTTTGATCGATACACGTGTCAAGGACCGGAACGCCCCTCAACATGGTGTATTGCCTTGGCAATACTTATGGAGAATATGTGAATTGGTTTTTCTTATACGTATACGTATTTACTTATAATAATATATGGAAAATATTTTTGTATTTATGAGTTTTTTAAGAGAAAATACTATATGTACATAAAAACCGAGAGAATCCAATAATATATATTTTTGGGTGCAATCTCTTTGGAAAAAGATTGCTTTTTGGATTTTTTAATTTGTTTGGTCAATTCTTTAGGAAAAGAATTGTTTTGTTAATTTTTTTTGTTTTTATATATTTTTATATTTTTGATTTTTTTTATTTGTTTTTTATTTATGATACGTAAAAATAACATTCACTAGGTGAACGGATCCCAAAAGCCAATGAAAACCGTCAATCGATAGTCTCTCGTAAAGTCAAAGAACCGGCAGCGGCGCCATTTGAAATGTGTATAGTTGAAGTTCGTTTTTCTCAGTTCTTAACAAATTGAAAGTCCTAACAAGATCGAGTTTTTAATTGTTTTTGGTTGGTAAAGTATTTTGGATATTCTATAGCTAATTCAAACAAAGCCTTGCTAAAATGAAAAAAACCGTCTACTTATATGTAAAACAAAGTGCACATACCAAGTTTTTATTCAAGTAAAATGCTAAAATGTAAATTCTACAAACTATAAGGACTGGAAATGTAAATTCTATGAAATATAAATGCTAAAAATGTAAAGTTAAAAAGTCTAAGGACTAAATGTGTACAATCAGTAAACTAAATGGACTGAAAATGAAAACTTGTCAAACAAGTAACCAAATTCCAACTAACTTGAAAACTAACTAACTACTTTTGAACAAATTTGAAATTACAAGGACTGAACTTTTGAAAACCCTAATAAGTTGGAAGAGTAGCTAGATTTACAAACTGCTTAATACTAGAAGGACTTAAGTGCAATTTTTAAGACTATTTAACCAAAAACGGGTTCAAGTACAAAATAAGCTCGTTTGAGCTTATTTCTTAACCAAAGAAGCTCAAACCAATTTCAAACGTTTTGAAATCAAAAATAAGCTAGACCTATCCAAGGAATCTAACTGAAATTGCCTAGAACTCTGATAAGCTAAATTCAATAAGCTCAAGATAAGCTACCAATTAAGCTAGACTTGCACTACTTGATTTTAATGAAAATTCTTGTTAAACAGCTCAAAAGAAATACGGGAAATCAAGTCTCAAGGAAAATGATCAAGAAATAAGCTCTAAATCTGAAAATAAGCTAAATTGAGCTTATGTTGACTTTCGTTAACCAGATTTTTCAAAAAGTTCAAAATCTCCAAACCTACTCAGGAACACTTTTGGAATGGAAATGTAAAAGAAAATTAGCAAGTTTGTGAAATAGAAAATGAGATATGAGAAATCAGTTTGTGTTTCATTACAGGGAATTGCATTTGCTCTAGTGCTTATTATTTGGCTTATTTCTTACTCAATACTGGATATTATACAATTTCCTTATACACATTAAAAGTTCATATGTTGAGTGAAAGATTAGAACTGGTTTCAAAGGATTTCATCAAAGATTAAAGAAATGCCAACCAAATGAAAATCAATACTTTCTGAAAATATACTTGATAAAAACTGACCCAAACCTTTTTGATAGCCAATTGCCTTTTTGACCAAATTCTTGACTTAAAAATGACTGAAAGCTTTATACTATGACTAGTTGACTTGAAATGAACCAAAGTTTTCCAAAAACTAACACTTGAAAAGCAATTACAAGCTAATTCCAAACACCACTTATTTGATATTTTTCAAACTTTTATGAAGGATTTTAAAGGAAATGATTAGACTGAGTAAAAAGCAATAACAAACTAAGTTCAATAGCTTGAATGAAGTGCAAAGTATCCAAAAACAAGCAGTTTAAAAGGCTAGAACTCTAAATGACTAGAAAAGCTAAAATGACTTATAAAAGCTGAAAAACAGGACAAGTAGAAGACTATAAGCAAGATTGAAGCTACAAGTAAACTACTCAAACACTGAAATCAGATCAGTAACAAGCTGAACACATTTTATCATGCAATCAAATAGAATTAAGATAGGTATTAAGCATGCAATCAACAGTTTAGGGGAACTAAAACTCAGAATGTAAGACCTTTTAGCTTAGGCCTCCATTGGGGAGTAGAGAAGCATTGAGCTTTCTAAGCTAGTGCTAACCACCACCTTAGCACTAGAACACACCAAACAGCTACCAATCAACAACTATCAATCACCAAATCTACATTGTAGAACTGGAATTCTGCAAAATCTACTAGGACTGCAACTGAATGAACTGAACAAGTACAACAGCTTCAAGAACTTCACAAATAGCTAATCATGATCAAGTGAGATCATAACCAACTAATCAGCATCACAAGAGTAACAAAGTGCAGGTATGAACAGTAGAATAGCTAAGAAGAATTTGGAGGGAAAATGGAAATTTAACTGATTGAATTGAGAAGGTAGTTACAAAACTGGTAGTTTGTTACAACTAATAACAGACTCAAGTGTTTGTCAGACTCTTGAGTTGTTAAGCTAAAACTAAACTGAGATGAGAGAAAACTAAAAGTGTGTGTGATTTCACACTTTTCTACATTACACGAAATGAAACTAATCTAGGGTATTTATAGACTGTAGATGTGAAGTAGTTGGGGTTGGTGACGTGTTAGAACCAATCAAAAGCTTCCACGTGGAAAAATCTGCTCAATTGAGTTTTGCAGGTTATGAACACATTTGGGCTTTTCTTTGTTGTTGATCTTTAGTGTAATTGAGCACGTGGGATAAATTCGTCTTCCTTTTGTAAGCATTTTTGATGTTTTGATCTTTAGCTGAAATTGCCTCTAGCTCTGGAACGATTCTGGGCTGTTGAGAGGTTGAAGATGCAACGTGGCAAGATTATATTGGTTGTGGGAGTGTCACACGGATTGTTATCCGTTTTGTGAAATATGATTGGTGGATTGAAGTACTGTTGTGATTCGCCCACATATTATCTCTCATATTTATTACCAACCACAGCTGGCAATCCACTTCCTCAAAATACTCTTTTCTGATTGGTCTATTTACTTGCACATGGATTGAACTTGAATTTAACTTCCAAAGTTGGCAGAATCAGCCCTTGTACTTGGTAGAATATGGTTTTGAGCTAGTAACTCCATTCTTTTGGCAATTTAAGTCCTTCCACTTGCAAACTTGATCAAAAAGCCCCTTTGACTGAGTTGACTTGAAGGTTGACCTTATTTGACTTTGATCTTGACTTTGTCAATTTTACACTTTTGGTCCTTCATCTTTGGCAGATTGTCAAGATAGGTCCTTTGTCTTCAAAGTCTTGTCACTTTTGATCCTTATTTGTCTTTTTCATCAATTTAAGCTTGATTTTTTCTTTGTTTGCTTGAAATTGCATCCTTCTTACCTATTTGAGTACAAACACAAAACATACCACATAATTCCGCTTTATAGCACAAAGTTAGGTATTTTTCTTGTGTTTTAGGGTGATTTGTTGACAAATTGATATGAGTTTTTGCTCATATCAGATTCTTAATTGAATCTACCTAATCACAGGTATGGTATTTAATATCGTATAACGGTCTTCACCGACCGGAGGTAAAACGCTACCGATTTAGGACGAATGTCAAAGCCATTCAGTCTGTGTCTATGTTTTGTCTCAAGAAGGTGGCGTCACGGTGTACTCAGCAAAGTCAAAGATTCAAAACCACATATTCATGCCCAAAGACTTATTCAACAATTAATAGTATGAGCATGTGGATGAAGACACAAGATCGCAAGATGACAAAGACAAGTCAAGAATGATTTGAAGATCTCAAGATAAAAGACTAAGTCGAAAGACAATGACAAAGGCTCAAAGATCACAGCATGAAGGAACAAAACTACTGTTACACGTTCAAGACTCATTTATGACGAGATTCGTAATCTCCACTGATCTCCAAATATCAAAAGGGTATGACCTCACATTGGGGGAGATTGTTAGCCTCAAAATATTGAGTCAAACAAGAATGCTCGGTCATAGGTTATTATTGTAACATTAGTTAGAACGTTATAATAGGTAGTTAATTAGTCGTGGTTTACGGGCTTGGATTTAAACTAATTAAAGTCCAAAAGACAAGCCCGGTCTAATATATAGCCCATTAAAGCCCGTATGTGGGTGGACTATATATACTACCATCCTAGCATGTTAGGAGGGTTGGTGGTTCATTATTCTCACTTCTAATCTAATATTCACCAAGTTAATCATCTCCTTTCTCTCACTACTTTCTCTCTCTAGAATTCATCTTCTTCATCTATTTTCTTTCTTATTCGTGTTATATCATCCAAATATATGGGAAAACAGGTGTCCACTGTTTGCTAGCTGTTTTCGCAGTAGGGTACTCCAAAGAGGAAGGATGGTCTTTCGTATACTTGTTTTATTTACTCATTTAACAACTTGTACCACACATGCAGTTAAAAAGAAAGGATAGAAACGTCTTCTCCCTTGGTTCATTCACATATCACATACGCGGGACTCAAACATGCATACACATACGCCTCACTCATTAACTTATGCTTTACTGTTTTTGAGCCACTGTTTCACGCAGGAACTCACACACATATACTAATTTGACATTTGTTCATAGGTTTTACATTCATACTCAAAACATGTGGGCTTGTATAAAAGACTTTGTAAAGATGTACTTCTTTATGTTTTATGGTTGAGGCCACTCTACAAAATAGCACTTTCATGTAAGACACATACACACATAAATCTAGCTAAGGGCTGTTTTTCATGCATGTACATAGACATAAACTTTATGGAACTTGGTTTCTTCCTGAGTTAAACACATGCACTATTTTAGCTCACACATATTAACATCATTGTTCCTTAACCGTGGCATCACATAAGCACAAGGAGCATTATGTACATATTATGCGATTTGTTTAAGGCTTTGCATACATACTCAATGACCATTTTTCCACAACACTCTTTAAGTATTCATTCAAACCTTTCTTCTCATGCAAACCGACCTAAAATACATGCAAGCTTTAGATTTCTCACAGCCCTAGTACACATGTAAACCAAGTTCTAGTCGATTATACATGTTCTTACATTTTTATATGCACACGTACTAGTAACTAAGGTCATTGATGTCCGCTTAAGAAGACACCCTATCATGAGTTCATGCAAAGTTCACACAATATCACCAACCGTCATACAAGCACATAGCATATGTTCAAGATGTCTAGGTCATTAAGTAAATCCAAACCGTGGCCTCTTAATGACGTGTTTAGTTTAGAATGTGGCTTTATTATGAAAACATTATCAAAACCCTAACTCGTAATTAGTTATAGTGTGTTTTAGTTTGCAAGAGTGCATAGCAAGCATTGTTTATCAACCAACATGAGATGCACAAGAGTTATGGTGACTTAAAATTGTCCTAAGAGTATTTGATGAAGATAGAATAGAACTAGAAAGCTTAACACCAATCAATACATACACGATCAACTAAAGATCTTATACACCCTTAGCCCGTGCTTAAACAACCCGAGACCCTTGTTAGTTTTCGTCCTATTAAATTTCCTTCAATAATGGACTGTCAATATAACTAAATGTTTGAGTCTTAGCTCTTACATAATACAGTTGGTGACTCACTGTGTCATAAAAGTTATCAAAACATAAAACACATGCCATAAACTTTAAATAATTCACTCAGTTAGTTCTCCCTCTTCTTCCTCCTCCGCCTTCTCACTATCTTGTACAACAGAACAAGATGTCTCTTCCACTGTCTTCCCGCTTTCTTTAAGAACAGAAGAAATTGTCTCTAATACTGCCTTCTCGCTATCTTTACGAACTATATCTTTTGGCACATTAGGATTTGTTTCCCTCACAATTGTAGATGGAAACATCAGAGGATTGGTCGACTCCCCTGTGAAAAAAGAGTTAGCAGCCATGAACCTGAAAACCTGAAAAAGGTGGTTTTTGTCTCTCTTAATGTCTCGGCTCAAAAGCTTCTGTAGAAGAGATTGGTGCCGCTTGACAAACTCTTTCTTTGGTTTTTTGGTGACTTGGTCATCCTGAAATCTCGTTCGCCTTTTATTTTGAAACCTATCCTTCTTGTAGCGTCCCCTATCGTGTTTTTGCCCTCTACGATTTTGCTTACGATGACCAGATGAATTACTACCTCCAGGATTCTGATCATCAGGATCAGAGTGACAATATGATGGAATTTCAGCAACTGGTATACCCAATTCGGCTTGTTTTTCCAATATTGCTTTCAATTCCTGCAAAACAAAAGCATATGCGCATCACATCACATGAATTTATCACTCGCCCCATTTTGCTATAGACATGCAGATTTTGGTTATAGTTTACCCATTACGGGTCAAATGAACTATATTCACAGCTTTAAATTGCAAGGAACAGGACAGATGGGTCAGAAAGTCATCCAAAGTGTATTTCAGACATATAACCTCCTAGATTCTTTTTGTTTACAGAAGTTCAAAAATTAGCATAAGAAAAAATTGTTATTGCGATCAAATTTAACACATTTATTCTTTACATTAAATGATGCATAGGGTTTGCTGCTAGGCCCAACTACATCCACCTATTTTGATCTGCAATAAAAATCCTTACATGTTTTGACTCGAACCCGTTTCATCTAATAGCCCACAAACCCGTTTCATCTAATAGCCCACAACCCACGAAACTGATACGAACATATCCCATACTAGGCTCGTATCAGTTCATAAGTCCAAGTGTAGAACTCACTCAAAAAGCTAGCTTGTTTGAGAAGGGGACACCTAGACAGTATAAACCATCAACCAATCCCATTCCCATACTTGGCTGATTTGGGATCATGACAATACCCGACGCTAAGAAGAGCCAACGTCCTCGTCGGTCAGGCTATGTTGGTCGCTGTTGGTACCCTTCTTTGGGTCCAAGCCACCACTCTGAGCTCGTTGGTCACGGCTATGTTGGTCACGGTTGGACCCCTTCTTTTTTTCGCGTCCAAGCCACCACTCCAAAGGCCACCACTCCGAGTGTTGGGACCTCGAAAGGTAGGGCTAGCTCTGATACCAATTGATACGAGCCTATCCCATACTAGGCTCGTATCGGTTCATATGTCCAAGTGTAGAACTCACTCAAAAAGCTAGCTTGTTTGAGGAGGAGACACCTAGACATTATAAACCATCAACCAATCCCATACTTGGCCGATTTGGGATCATAACAGAAACTTGCCTCTATGCAATGAGCCAGACTAAAAGTAACAGTTGCTCTTCGTGTTCGCAGACGAAAAGAGCCTTTTGAGGTAAAGTGACTGACCAAGAATATCAATATGAGTTCATATTGGACTATTATCAAATATATATAATACCCTTCAATGAAGACATAACAAATATTGTTGCGGACAAAAATGAATGGAATGACTTCATTGCAATGACGCAGATGGGTAAAATGGGATATTTCAACTTCTATATATCTACGAACGAAATTGGCGAGAGATTACCGTATAAATATATGGATAAGTTAGAGCTTGCAGCTTTCCCAATTGCAATGATGCAGATGGGTAAAATGGGATATTTCAACTTCTATATATCTACGAACGAAATTGGCGAGAGATTACCGTATAAATATATGGATAAGTTAGAGCTTGCAGCTTTTCCCATTTACTTATTAATGGTTCGGAACTATATCCTTATTACTGGCGTAAAGCTAGTGTATCTAATGCATTCATTTATACATGGAAAATAACAAATTGACAAAAAGTGTTTCATGTCAGCAACATACCCAGCACAATTATTGTTCAACCTAAGAAAAGGCCAGCAACATACCTGACGACGTAACGTGGCTTCTCGATTCATGACATCAGACAATGTTTGTTCTGCCATACACTTCTGCAAGATTAAAGGTAAAGTGTTAAAACAGAGACCGTGAAAACGAACCAACAACTGTATCTTAATTGGGTCATTTTGAAAATCATTATCAATCTAATCTCACTTGTCACCCAAAAAGACAAAGACGAACAAAAACACTGAAATTCAACCTTTAACTCAGTCACCCTTGTGGGATAGTTCTTCTTACGAGCCTCGCGCCACTGCTTTATTTCTTGCTCAGTGTAATTCGGAGGGGGTATTCTTCAAAAAAAATAAATGACAACTTCACTCAGTATCCAATAAGCTCGTTTCACGTTGGGAAACTATAAATGCATATTAGAGAACCACACCATGAGTTAGGATTAGAATTTTAGTAAGTTTAGGTCAAAATTACAACTAAATCAGCTTTGCTTTCAACTGATTTAAAAATTTACAAACTTTACGTCAGAACAATTTAATATATAGTAAAAAACAAATAGATTTTAAAACAGCTACAGTATTTAGTATCATCCAAAGAACTACACATTCATGCACTTAGTCTTTGGTAAAACATGTTTCTGATGATCCTGAGATTCTTGATTGTTCAGTTACTGGATTTGGTTATGATTATACAAGCAAAATTAACATGAAGCAACTGAAGACAGTCAAAAGATTGATGTGTAGCTCGATTTGAAGCTATCAACTAATTACTTGCTTCATATGTGCAATATGTCACATAGCATCATGCCCACGCAAAGGGGCGACGCCAAATAGTTTCTGGTGCTTTTTTGATTTTGTTGACGGTTTCCAGCAGTGACTGGAGATGGAGTAACTGAATATGCACATACCCTTTTGAGTTGTAAATTGTACTTAGTTATTAATGAACTGATTGACATTGAGTTGATGGCACAGAAATTACTTTTTCTCAGAACTGGTGGAAGTTCGAGGACTGGAATCTACTGCTGCATATCTGTTGCTTCCCTCTGCAAATAAACAATAGTAATTAGTAGAATATATAGCTAAATCATGATAAATCTTGTCCCATTTCTGGTATAAAAACTTATACTAAGAAGCATAAGGATTGCAATGCAAGAGAGGTGAGTATAGTCACATTAGGCAGAGTTAGCCAGGCTAGAAAGAGCTTAAGGACAAAATTCACATTATCAAGTAATTGCTATTCTACTTTGTGTGTGTTTTTTTTTTTTTTGTTCTTTCATCTTACCTTTTACTGTTAATCTGTTTTCTTTATTGGTTTATTGTTTCCGTTGTCTTAACATAAAAGGAAGTTTATGGCCTATGTTTATGCTTACATGACAATATCATAATATTAAGATTGATGCATGTGCTAGTTCTATTTCCTTCACCATTAATTTACCGTTCATAATTATCACTTAAAAAGTTTATGGAGTGAAAGTGGCTATCGATAAGTGAAGTTTCATGTCAATAAAAGAGTGAAAAGTGTTTCTATTGTTTTGAAATTTGAAGTCATTAAATTCATCAAATAAAACAAATTCCGAATAGTAATTTTGACTTCGACACCAAAGTTAGTAAACTTGGTAACATACCAAAAAGCTAGATTAACAAAAATGCATACAAAGTTCTGAGATAACTATAAATGAAGAGATACCTTGATTTAGTAAAGTATTTAGTGTGTACGTCAAATTTAATATTGCTACCAGAATATTTTGCATATACCAAACGCAACAGTTATGATTACTTATACCATACATGCATATACACACATACACATACCTAGACATACTACATTTATGCATCATTTGTGTACATCGATGATAAAATAATCAAAAAAAAAACAAAAAGTACATCAAGTAACTATTGAGGTTTTTACCTTTTCCATTCTTCTCTTTCACATGTTTATGGGACTTGAATCTGGACACATACACAAGCTCTATGTGAATTAGCAAGACCTTGACAAAGAGACTATGAAACTTATTAAGCATACCCTTTGACTGAGGCATCATTTGTCTTATGACCTGTGATGTTTTTGTGTTGAGACTCACCCCGTCCGCCATTATTATTGGGAGGCACATTTCCATGATTGCCCTGTTATCGCTCTAACACTAAAAGTTAAAGCATTGACAAGTAGTTTGTTTTGTACGTCCTAGCTGATAACTAGAAATGTCCTAAGTGTAATGATACAAGACATCCATCCAATTTTTAAATCACAAAAGTCCATAAAATTTCAGCATCAATAATTTGATATTTTGATACAAATATTACAGACAAAAAGAAAAACAATACCTCGAAATTTGTAGGGTTATATGTTTGGCCGACATGGACCAGCTGTCTGGAAGCATTAACATCCATCATTGGTGAGGAAAATCTTTGTTGTCCTTGGCTAATAAGTTGCAGAGGGCCATTCAGATTAGCTATTCCAAACAGCTGATTTGTAGGAAAGTTGTGATTTTGAGATCCAACACCTTGAACAAGCTGGTTCTGGAACATGAGAATATTCCGTAAACAAAATGAACATTATTTTGCATATAACAAGGTGTGCGCGTAAAGAATAAATTGACATTCTACTGTCAGGCACTGTAAAATAATTTGGCTGAAAGGGCAATACGCAAGTGAAAAATTGAAATGTAAGCACAACTAAGGTATGAGATGCGTTTAACCTAGTTCATTAACCAAGTGTCCTATGTCTAAATTGTCGCAGCTCATGTATAACCGGTCATCACATATTACTGCCCCATGCATCCAAAAAAGAGTTCGCTTTCAATTTTGAATATTCGCATCTTCTATTTCTTAATCCGAACAAGGCATGTGTTTTAAGCTTTTTAATTTAAATTATCAAATTAATGTAACAAGATTAATTAGTTTAATGTTATTATCATTGACCTAGAGCCAAATCAAGTCTGGTTAGATTTTTAGTTAAATGCTAACAAACTTGGAACTCAAATGTCAAAAGTAAAAGCTTGTCTTGTGTAAGGACTAACAAGTAACAAACGGTCACTGACTAAGAGAGAGAGGGAAGGGTAATGTATATTCTTATATTCAAGAAAAGCTTGCAGTTGTTCCTCTGCATTGGGTTTAGCAAATGGCTCTCATGTAGTCATGTACTCCAAACATAAACAGTATAAATTCCAGTAGGAATTATTGGAGAAACTAATTAACCTTCTGTTTGAGGATAAATACAGCAAGTTACACTATTACCAGATTGATGACAGTATCACCTAGGCAAAATCCCCAAAAAAAAGTCACCAAATAATGATAAATATCCACACACACACACGAAAAGACTCAAATAGCATAAACCTGAAAGACCTCAACGTTACACTCTGAAACAACAACAATCCCTCCTTCCGCATAGAACTCGTTAGAGCAGTTACGTGATGTGTTTTTACGTCAAGGGAGATAAGCATAAGATGGGAATTTGCAACTATGGTGAGGTTCGACTGATACGTAAGGCAGTCTCGTTCTTGAAACATGTGTTATCTGCCAGATTTAACTATGCTTAATTTGCAATTCCCAACTCATTTATTTCCCGTAACACCCTATTTTTACTACTCCCTTCATCACTTTAAGATTCCAATTTCAAGCAGTTGAACCTTTTAATGTTATATAACTCTACAACGAGATTGCAGTCTAAAAAACTTAGAGTTGCCGATAAATTGTATTCTAGAACGAAAACGACTCTTAACAAATGATGATATTAAAATCTTATGTTATCCTTTACTTACCTCGAACAGTCTAGCTAGCAATGTTAAAATACTAACGACATAACAAGTGCTCAAATCACAACAATTGTATCAATTCTCTAACGAGTATTACCTGAAAATTTGTGAACGGAGCAATGAGGTTGGGTTGCTGCTGTGCTAGAACAGAAACAGGTTGTAAAAAGGGGTTCCCTTGACCCATAACAAGTTGGACATTAGACAAAGCAAACTGCGGATTGACAACAAACGGCTGAAAGACGGGATTTTGGGCGTAAGTATTATTATTATTTTGTTGTTGTAACTGCAGAAGCTGATATATATTTTGGATTGTATTCTGCAAAAGCGCTTGCTCCTGACTGGGCATAGCAACATTTTGGTTTGCGAAAAACTGAGGAGGAGGCTGTTGTTGTTGTTGGGGAAAATTTTGAAAGCCATTAATCATACCGACATTCAAGGGAGATTGTTGCTGCTGCTGCTGCTGCTGCTGCTGATGATGATGATTCATGTTATTATTGGGCATCATTTTCTGCTGCTGTAAATAAACATATTAACTCGTCTGGATATAAACACAGCCAGCTTAGGGGGTGTTCGTTACGGCTTATATGTGGGCTTATTTGATTTCGGCTTAGCCCAGTTTTCCGGCTATTATGATATGATAAACTCAAATAAGTCTTAAAATAAGGCAGAAAATTGGGGCTTATGAAATATAAGGTCAAATCAAATAAGCTGATAAGCCCATATATATAAGAGCGGAAGCAAACACCCTCTTCAGAAAGAATAATTCCTTTCAAAATGAAATAAGCAGGATAAATAATAATAATAATAGAACAGAAACAATTAATGTGGGTGTGTTTGAATTCCGTGTAATAAAATGAAGATACCTTCTTTCACATAAATCGCTGCTCCAGGGAGGGAGGGCGTGAATCAATTCTTGTGAAACAAGTTGTATATCTTTAAACCAAACCCTAGTTTTTGTTTTTGTTTTACTTACTTTCACCAATTAAGCCCCTTGTCTTTCTAAGCAAATGTTTTGAAACCCGGGTCGAACCAAACCGGTTGAACCGGTTTCGGAAAAAACGAGTCAAATTAACTCGGGTCTCATATTTTAGAAACCCGATGTAACCCGTCGGGTTTGAAGCGACACAGTTCGTGAGACTCGGCTGAGTTTTAATTTTTTTTTAGTTTATTTTTTTATTTTTTCGTGTTTTTTTTCGATTTAATTAGATGTATTTGCACGTAACTTTGTTTTTTATACGTTACATTTGTTAGTAAATAGTTTTTAGGTCAAATATATGAAATATTCATGATTTTTATATAAAGATTTTTTTGTAGTATTACAAATATATATATAATTTTTTTATAGTAAATCGGGTCGATCCGACAATCCAACCGGTTGAATCAGTGACCCAGTGTTTCGACCGGGTCGATTCGAAACCTGGGTTTCAAAACAATGTTTCTAAGATTAGTTCTCTAGCCACCCAATTAATGTAAGTCACGATTTCAATTTGTTTCAATTTCGACCCTTTCAAGAATTTTATCTACTTTCAAGTTCGTATTGGTTGCTCCAGATCTCAAGCTGCGCTCAAGAGCTTATTAGTTGGTATTTTACGTTATACCGATTTTGTTTAGTTTCAATCATACAATCACTTTCCTTCTTTTCATGTCACTGTAATTTAAGATATATTCTAACATCTTTGTATTTTGTATTACCTCCGTCCTACATTATTTAAGTGATAAATCTTAAAAGTTTTTATTATTAAATTTTGATTGTAGATATTTGTATTTGTGTTAGATTATACTTTGATGAAAGTTATATGAATAAATTCAGTTTTAAAATATATTTTTATTGATATAATTTATATCAAATATTATATAAAAAAAAAATATTTGAAATCAAAATAAAATTAAAAAGTTAAGAAAAGTCCAACTGTATATTTATTATGGGACGAGGGAGTATCATTTATACGAGATCTTTTGTGATTCATTGTCAATATAATAAGAGTTAACTGCATTTTTTGTCCTCGTGGTTTGGTCTCGTTTTCACTTTTGGTCCAAAAATTCAAATAGTTTCGATTTTGACCAAAAAATAAACTATTTCTTCACTTTTGGTCCATTTCCGTTAACCCCGTCAGTTTGACTTGTTTGACCACTAGTTATGAGGGTATTTTCATCTTTTCATTATATTACATACTATGAAATAAAAAAGTGAGACCCATGAACTATCGATTTGTTTTTCTTTTTATTATCACAACTTTTTTTTATTATCACACCTATTGAATAAAAAGTTACACTTTTTCTTTTTAATATTATCATTTATTTAATTCAAAAACATATTTTCCAAATTTTATCATCATCAATTTTTTTTGATACAACCACACATTCTCTATTTTTCTTTCTTTTGTTTGAACAAAAATCATCTATTTAAACAAAAAGCAAATAAGATTTCTTAGATTTTACACCGTAAATCAAAAACAAAGATTCCCTAGATTTTACACCATCTTCTTTATCATCACAAACCCCAATTTATTCTAAGAACCCTAAATTTTTATCATAAAACCTATCAAAACTAACAAAAATATCTAATTCCACCCTTTCTTTTCTTGTGCACAAACACACTGCCCAATGTGTTGGAGCCCATATTCACATCTGTGGCTTATGTCTCGACTTTAGTCTTGATCTACGCGCCATTTTCAGAGGTGGTAATGAGTTATATCACATCTATTTTTGGGTTTTTTGATATTGGGTTGTGTTTTATCACTTGTAGTTTTGGATTTGGGTTTTTTGATGTTGGATTTGTATTTTTTTACGTTTGCTGGTGGTTTTTAGATTTGTGTTTCATTTTTGTTGTTGTTTGAATCTCGAGTGTGATAGGTAGGTTTATTGATTTGGATATTTGTTAAGGAAGTGATATGAGATTGTAAAAAAGATATTAAAAAACAGAGTTACTGGTGGTTTAGATTTGTATATTCGTGTGAGAACTCGTATTTCTCCGGTATTATTTTATTCATGCTTTTTGAATTTTCCAACATGTTACATTTTCTTGTATTCTTCATATTTAAATATTGAGATCTCGAGAATTCTAATTAAATTATATTTTAATTATTTTTCTGATCATCGAAAGTATTTTATTTGGAATTATAAAATTTTTATTTTATTTTTTCATATTTATTTAAGTCAAAAAATTCGATTCAAAAGCAACCGTACGCGTTATACAAAAAGTTTACTTGATTCGATGGAACGAGAACCGATGGCTATATATTCGACTTTATGAAGTCAAAATACTATGTTTCTATACATATTTTATTTACGTATTATAACTTGCACTAATATTTAGATTTTGCTAGGTTCAATTGTTCGTTTCTCGGTATCTTAACGAATTGATTTCCGATTCAAAGTACGACTCTATTGTTTTTGGTTAAACAAATATTTTGGGTGTTTTTAAAATAAAAGTGCAAAACTTTAAAGTAAAAGGCAAGTAATTTAAATCTAAGTCTAATTTAAAGTAAAGGGCAAGTATTTAAAAGCGTGACGAAAAGTAAAAGGCACTAAAAGTAAATAACGCAAACTTAAATCTACCTAAGGCAAACTTAAAACGCAACTAAAACTTAAAACTAAGGCAAAGCTAAAATAAATCTAAGGCAGGTAATCGTAAAGTGCGACTAAGTAAAAAGGCGGGAAAAATAAAGCTTGAAAATTAAAAATAGAAACTTAAAGACAGAAATTAAAAGAACCTGAAAAATAGCTCATCCGGAATAATACCCTCATTCGGAATAAACACTCATCCGGAATGTCACCTTCGTTTGGAATGTTTTTCTTCACTCGGAATATTCCCCAAAATCCTTGATCCGGAATAAATCCTTTATCCGGAATATGTCACTTATCCGGAATAAAGTCTTGATTCGGAATAATGGTCTTGATCCGGAATGTTGCCCTTGATCCGGAATATCTCTTGATCCGGAATATTATTCCGAATAAAACCCTTGATCCGGAATGTCTTAATATTCCGAATAAACTCCTTGATCCGGAATAATAAATTATTCCGGATGAACTTGCTTGATCCGGAATATTATTTGATTAGGAATGAGAGGTTGATCCGGAATATTCCCTTGATCCGGAATATTCTGTCGATCCGGAATGTCAAATATTCCGAATGAAAGTATTGATCCGGAATAATATATATTCCGAATGAAGGTATTGATCCGGAATAATAAATATTCCGAATGAATCTCCTTGATCCGGAATGTCCAATATTCCGGATGAACGACTTTGGTTCGGAACAATTGATATTCCGAATGAACAACTTTTTCCACTGATCCTTGATCCGGAATGCACTGTTGATTCGGAATATCCCTGGAATACAGTAACAGAACAAGCGAAGAACAAGGAAGAACAAGGATAATATGGATCTAGATAAAACTAAACAAAATCAACCACAAGATTAAATCTAACTAATCAATAAACATCTATTAATCATAAACAAACAATCCAAAGCAATAAATCTAACAAAACTAATCAAGATAATCAAAACCACTTAAATAAATCAATAAAAAATCAAGAACATAAACATAAACAATAAAGCATGAAGATTAAGATCAAATAAAGAAAGGTAGATAAGAGATTAACAAGAAAAATAAAGATTGACAAGAATTAAAATGAAAACTTACTTGAAATTAAATGTAATTAAGGTGCAAGACAAGGTATTTAAATGGACATGAAAAGTAAATGACAAGGTAATTAAAAGTGGAAGAAATAGTGTGTCAAACTATCCAACAAAAACAAATGATTAAGATCCTAATCTATATATAGGGGAGGATTAGGGAGTGCTTAGGAAGCTTCCTCCTCTCCTTCATTTTCTCTTAATTGCACCATTAGGTCCTTAAGCCTTTAATCTTTTTTAATCTTGGACTTTAATGACTTTTGGCTCGAGATTTCTTTGAACTCGTCTTTTAATTCTTCAATAAATTAGACTTGAGTTCTTCGGCTTTTGATAAACTTCCGTCTTTTGACTTTTTCTTCGATAAATCTTCAGAATTGGTCTTGGACTTCCGTTCTTTTTGCACTCTTGACTTCGTCTTTCGTCTTTTTCTTCGATAAAAGCCCGTGAATGCCCGTGTTTTCTCCACTTTTCACATTTTCATCCTAAATCACAACAAAAACACAAACCACGCATAATTCTGACATAAATGACATAAAAGACACGTTTTGGCTCGGTTATTATTGTAATTAAGTGGTAAAAAGGATGGGTGTTTACACACTATCATGCACCGAGTCGTATGGATTAGCGTTTTAGGAAATTGAGTCGGGCTAAAACTAGTGCATTTTACTTTGGGCTTTAGTTGATAAGTAATAAGTATCTAAGTTATGGGCCAAAGCCCATTTTCCTTCCCCTCTCTTTTGCACCGTCGACCAACACACATACAAAAAACATAACTGTCATATTTTTTCTTACCAAAATTAATCAAACACTCCCTGTTTCTTCTCTTTGGGCGACGAACATCAACCAAAACAGCCCCATGGATCATTTTTTTGCTCAATCCTACAATTAAACTATACCAAAACCATTAGTGGTAAACCCTTATCACTCCTCCATGGTTGTTTTCTCATGCAATTTATTTTTAGATATCATGAAATTCTAGAATTTAAGTTCTTGTATGTTTGATCAATGGGATGATCATGCATTGTGTTAATTAGGGTTTAGGCATTGATAATTTTTGTTAAAACCCTTGTTATAATTTTTGTTTTTGGCTAAGTCTTGATTTCACCATGAATATTATAGAATTAAGATGCTTTTATTGATGTTAGTTAGTGTAGGATGCGATTTTGATTGTTTGGAAATGGTTATAGGTTGTTTAGTATGGTAGTTTGATAACCAAAATTCGAACAACAGGTTTGTGAGCCCAAACCCAGATATTTTCCCATTGTAGCTGCTATTTTATAGCTTAGATGGATTCTTTGACCCTTTTACATGTTAATAGCGAGTTGGATGGGCGATCAACTCCTCCGAATGAGTGAGTTATGACCGATTTACGGTTGTGAACCCAATCTGACCCAACAGATTTATATAGCTATTTGCTACAGGTCATGGGCCATATAATTGATCTTTTAAGACAGTTTGAGTTAGTATACATTATAGCCTAACAAACTCCGCTGACCTCGCATCGATTGCTATCACGGTTTGTAATTTATGACCAAAACGGTAAACCCGAGTTCGAAAACCTAAATTCTGATTTCGTAACCTTCAAAGAATGCAATTTTCCCGACATGGGGTATTAGCTATTTACTTGTGGTTGATATGGGCCGAAATTAGAGACTTGAGGCTTTCCAATGGTGGAAATCTCAGACCCTTAAACCTTATAGGTTAACGGGTTATTTTGCCCCAAGTTTGACTAGTGCAGTTTGACTATTAGGTGCTTACGGTAAGGCTGTTAGTGTTTTGGACTTTTAAAAAGTTTCGTAAACTCTTAGATCGAATGGTTAGACATTCTGGAAACCTCATGAGAGACCCGTTCCAGTGGTGAAAATCCCATATTTGTTGGACTTATGGATTGGGAGCTACGCCCTTTACCAAACAGCTATACCAGAAAATGTGACTTTACGCCTACGGTTAAATAAATTGTTGGCGTTATTAGGTGCAAATCACTTGGGTTACTTGATTTGAGACCTTGGGCTATTATGTTATGCATTTTTATACAGGTTGTGTGTCATGAAGGTTATGATCACACTTAAACTCGGTTGGTTGTGCAAGTTATATACATATTACATTTTTACAAAATATTTTGATACAATTGTTTTATATTTTTATAAAACGCATACTTAAGGGTCGTGATCACTCTTGTAGGTCGCGGGTATCCCTTGGAGTATTTCCATTGCCATATAAAGCCCCGGTTCTTATATGCGTCACACTTGTACTAAGGTACTCTTGGCACCATTGTATTGCTTTGATTTCTATTTGATTAAATACTTTGATTATGAAATTGGGGTTTTTGTATTTAGACCATATGCTACTGATGTCAAGGTGGTATTATGATCATGATAGGTCTTGTGTACTTGTAGAGGCATTGCTTAGGGTGTTCAAGTGTTTAGGTGATGTTAGAAGTAAATTTTAGTGTCAAAAATGAGGTTAAGAATGATAGCAGATTGCTACAGCCATTCATGAAATTTTTCTTCAAATAAGACCTGCAACTTTCTTAATTTTCGGATAGCCTTGGTTGTGGTGATTTGGGTGATTTTTAGAAGTGTCCGGATGAGTAAAATATGATCTTTTTATCAAAACTAGTCAATACCGACATGTGCGCCAAATTTGTGTTTGGGGTCAAAACATAAAAGGCCAAAGTGAGTATTTTTATGACTTATTACAGTAAAATAGGTCAAATTTGAACATTTCCAATTGGTTTCAAGTTAAAATCTTTTACGGAATGTAAATGATGGTCAAAATGGTTTTATGCAGTTTTTTGTCGAAAAAGTCAAATCTGAGTAGTCAGCACTAAAACTGCATTTCCCGTTGATTGGTAATAGATTTGATAGTGTTTCTTTAAGATTTGAAAAGGTAATAATTTTATCTTTCCAGGGGTATAAAGTTTGAGTTTATAGCTATTATAGAACTCTAGATATGATACAATCTTTACAACATGTTTCTGAAAATTTAGTGCAGCAAATTTGTTAACGTTAATTTTTTACTCAAAGTGTACAAGTGTTTGCTACTTATGGGTTTGATGAGCATTGTTAATGTTTATAAACATGATCATACAGTGGGTAAGTAGTGTTTTTAAGTCAAAATTGGTTCGAGTCAATAGGTTGCAATGTCTTGCGAGTTATAAGATGGTTTAAGTACTAATAGTAACCAAAACATTTTCTAAACGTTATTTTTGTATCTTATAAGTTTTCGTGCCCCGTTATCGTAGGTCTTGAATGACTTAAAGTTTCTTGATTTCTTGTTGTTACTACTCATCCCTCAAGTTCCATATTGATTCACCTCGTAGCTAAGGTGAGTTCATAGCCCCTTTTACTACTTGTACATTGTTTCTAAACGCGGGGTGAGATTTTACATGGTGGAACACCTCCATTTAAAAAACTGTATGCTATCTAGAACTTGTATGGTATTCAGACTTGTATGTTTTCCAACAGTTTTCATTGATATTATTTCTTATAGTTAATAGCCTTAAGTTTCCTCTCTTGATCACGAACCGTTAATTGTCCCGTATGCTTTGCGCTAAGCGCGAATGTTGTGGGTGGATCCATCGGGATTGACAATCCACGTCCCGATTACCTTGACGCACTTACATTTGTTTATACTTGAGTATTTAGGCTGAATACTCCCTAGAGGAACTTACTTTGAGTTAAACTTCGGTTCATGAACTAAACAGCAATAATATTGGTTTCGGACTATGGTTAATGATCATAACCATTTTCTCTATTTACTTGTTTTACAAATGAATGCTTGTGTTCCACACCTTTACTGCTAAACCTAGGAATATCACTCAACTTTATGTTGACAATTTTACATGTTTGATTTCAGGTATTAATACTTAGCTTTGCTTGGATGGGAGCCCGCAGGATATTATCGCAGCTTGGAGATTTCTGTGTGTACTTAAATTTTGGTTTATCTAAAAACTGTCAAAAGTTTATTATGTATTCTTTGTAACTATAAGTTACAAAAACATAATTAAATTATAGATTTCCGCTTATAAAAATCTGGGACCTTTGTTTAAAAACTTTGATTCTTTATGATTTAATGTATAAATTTTTATTACGTCAACTTTATGTCAATAATATTTCATTATTTCTTGTACCATGACGTGGCGCCCCCTTGCTGTCTAGTTGTTCCATACCTGATTTTGGGGGTCTCACAATTCGTATGTGGTGATGGATAATGGAAAATGGATCTAGATTTGTTGTTATAATAATATTAATAATAATAAAAAATAAAAATAATAACAGTTATATAATAATAATAATTATAATTTATACGTAAAAAGATAGAATAACAAAAATGATATTTTGGTAATTTAACCATATTAACATATGGGCATTTTAGTCATTTTATATCATTTAACTGGTCAAACTGAGAGTCAACGTGATTTTGGACCAAAAGTGAAGAAATAGTTTACTTTTTGGTCAAAATCGAAACTATTTGAATTTTTGGATCAAAAGTGAAAACGAGACCAAACCACGAGGACCAAAAATGCAGTTAACTCTACTAAAATAATAAAATAATGTAAGCTTGTAAAGTGGTGTTTGTTTTAAAAGACAAAAAAAAACAAAGACCAAACCACGAGACCAAACCACGAGGACCATTTATGACTTATATATTATAAGCATATAAGCTTATGTTAAGTGTTTGGTTAGGCTTATTAAAATTACTAAATTAAAATGACAAAAAACATACGAATGTTAAATTATTTAGTTATTAAATAGGGTATAAAGGTCTTTTTATATGTAATAATTATATAAACATATTTTTTGTTATAAAAGCCTCAAATTTTTGGCTTACCAAAACCCCTTATATAAGCTTATAAACCTACTTATATAAGCTTAATCAAACACTTAATTTCGGCTTATAAGTTTATATAAGCTAATAAGCTTATAAACCCACTAGCTAAAACAAAATACCCCCAACTTTATAGTTACTTAATGGGTAAAAGTTATACAATACCAATGTACTTATTAATTTGTACCGACTTTAAACACTTACTAATTTATCGCTAGACATTAACAATGAACTTTCAAATTTATTCTATTTTTACCAATATAATTTTAAAATGACTATATTACCCTCATCTTTTTTCACATAATTACATATCACCCTGTTTATATTTCAATGAAGTAACTAGTGGGGATATTATCATTATCTGCAACTTGATAACCCAAATCACAAAATTCCAAACTCCAAATCACGTTATTCCGGCTAAAGTTGCCGGAGGGTCCATCATCAAGAATGGCCTAAGATGGTCAGAAGCATTCCTAACGGCTTTTAGATGCATCTGTTTACAATCTAAAATTCCAAATACATCAACATTAATTATTTGCCCGCTAACAATCTGATACAAGTAATAAAAGCGCGCAAAAACAAATCACAAAATATACCTAGTTGCAACTCGTAATCTTCGCATTTCCAGTCCCACATTTCGTCACTAGAAATCATGTAAGACATATAATCATCAAAAGACATAAATCAACATTAATGCGTACATTTATAGAATATGAAAAAAAAAATACACACATACAATTACACACCGTTAGTGATGGATCTATATCTAAATTTAAAGCTAATAATAATCATCATTAAAAAGCAAAAACAAAAACCTAAAATTCATGTCTATCACTAAACACAAAATCAACAGTGTATCACAATTACAATGACGCCATCATTTCTAACTGCTCAATTTTATATGTAATTAGTCGATTCAATTACATTCATTTTCTGTCAATTTTGTAGTTTAATATCCCACCAGTCACTCCATTGAAATATAAACATGGCTAAATATAATTATATTAAAGAAGATAAGGGTAATACAGTCATTTCAAAGTTATATTGGTAAAAACGGAACAAATTTGAAAGTTCTTTGTTAATGTCTAGCGATAAATTAGTAAATGTTTAAAGTCCATACAAATAAATAAGTACGTTAGCATTGTGTAGTTTTTACCCTTAGGTAATTTCTAAAACCAATCTTCATCTTCTTCACTTTTCATCGTCTTCGCCATCTTTACATATAATACAACAAAAATCTTTTTAAATACCACACATCCCCATATCTGACGTCATCATATATTAACAGTTGCTTTTACAACTGCTCACATCTTTTATAGTTGCTTTTTAATTTCAAAAAGCAACATCCATTAATTACAACTGCTCCCATTTTTACAAACCATGTTTCATCAACCAGATCGATTCCAAAAGAAATTCGTATCACCCATTTTAAATATGGTTTATGTTTCATGTTTGCTTAATTGTATTTGATTTTTATTTTATATCCTATACTTCCTTGGATTGAATTTTTTTACACAGGGGTTTTCATTATGATGATTCATACTAGGGGTTCTATTGCAATTCTTCAATTTTAATGTAAATAGAAATTAGTTTGTTGTTAAATTGCATCTTCATTTTAGTTTTTGTGATTTTAATTTGAGTGTTCATATTATAAAGAAAACGTAACTGATATTTTGTACTATCCTTTAAAAGCTACCCGTCTATGCTCTTCAGTTATTGAGATGGATAATGTACCAGCCCACCCATTCTGGTGCTTAGTGAATTGTTGATGTGGCTTTATAGACCTCCTTAGGCTTCTGCAAATGCGAGCGTAAACCCATTGTGTAGAATGCCCTTAGTTTTTTTCTTTGACAACTTTGATTGGCTGTTGTGCTAAAATCAGAGTGTTGTAAAATACGTTGGGCACTGGCTGTTCTTCATTACTCTTTATTTTACATTTAGGACTAAAGTATAGCACCTCCTCAACAGCTATATTCATTGGACTGTATTGAATCATATATCAGGTTAGTTGGATAGTTGGATTAGGTGTCACACGTTGCTTTGATAAGGTCAGTCACCATGTTTTATGTTTACAACTTTCCCTACTACCCTTGCAAATAAGTAGGGCAGCTTGATAGGTGTGAAAACACCCATCCTTTTTACCACTTAATTACAATAATAACCGAGCCAAAACGTGTATTTTATGTCATTTATGTCGGAATTATGCGTGGTTTGTGTTTTTGTTGTGATTTAGGACGAAAAGGTGAAAAGTGGAGAAAACACGGCATTCACGGGCTTTTATCGAAGAAAAAGACCAAAGATGAAGTCGAAAGATCAAGAGTGGAAAAAGAACGGAAGTCCAAGACCAATTCTGAAGATTTATCGAAGAAAAAGTCAAAAGACGGAAGTTTACTAAAAGCCGAAGAACTCAAGTCTAATTTATTGTAGAATTACGAGACGAGTTCAAAGAAATCCCGAGACAAAGGCATTAAAGTCCAAGATTAACAAAAGATTAAGAAGACAAGGGCTTAAGTGTGCAATTAAGGAAAAGAAGAAAGAGGGAGGAAGCTTCCTAAGCTCCTCCCTAATCTCCCTATAAATAGATTGTTGTGTTTTCATTTTCAAGTTGTTGGTGGCTTGACAACCTATCCTTCCCCTATTTTCATTTCCTGTACTTTAATTTTGATGCACCTTAATTTCATGTTATGCACCTTTAAATTCCTTTTAATTCCAAGTAAGTTTACAGTTAATTATTGTTGAATCTTTACTTTTCTTGTTCAATCTCTCATCTACCTTTCTTGTTTGATTTGTTCTTCATCTTCATTGTTCATGTTCTTGAGTTTTTATGGTTTTGATCGAGTGGGTTTTGATTGATTTGGCTTTGTTTGTTAGTTTTGTTGATTTGTTTTGATTGATTATTGTTAGTTGATGCTTTGTGGTTGTTTTGGTTTAATCTTTTGGTTTGTTTTGGTTAGATTTGATCAAATTCATGCTTTGTTCTTCATCCCCTGTTTCCTATTCATGTTTACTGTATCTTGCCCAGATATTCCGGATCATCTGTTTTCTTTGTTCCTTATGCGGAATATCTGATTATTCTGGATAGAGTCCCTTATTCGGAATATCTGAATATTCCGGATAGAGTCCCTTATTCGGAATCCTAGGTTATTCCGAATAGAGTCCCTTATTCGGAATATCTGAATATTCCGAATAGAGTCCCTTATTCGGAATCCTAGGTTATTCCGAATAGTGTCCCTTATTCAGAATATCTTATTATTCCGGATAGTGTCCCTTATTCGGAATCTTAGGTTATTCCGGATAGAATCCCTATTCGGAATGTTCAAATATTCCGGATCAACCATTTTTCCTTTATTTATTCCGCATCAAGCTTTATTCCGCATCAATTGGTTTATTCCGAATGAGTTTTTCAGTTTTTAGTTTTAAGCTTTATTTTTCCCGCCTTTTTCTTTATTTGCGCTTTTACTTGCTTTCCTTTTAGTTTAAGTTTAAGTTTGAGTTATTTACCTATATTGCTTTTAATTTCTCACCATTTACTTTTCGCCAAGTTTTAATCTTTCTTTGTTTCTTCTTTTACCGTCTTTACTTTATTTTTATTATTTCAAGTTTTTATTTTTAATTAGTTTTAGACAACGACCCTCTTTTATTTGATTCACCAAGAACAACTGAGTCGCACAATTAACCAGAGATCAATTCGAAGAGATTCCGAGAAACGAATTTTTAACCTAGCAAAATCAAGTTATTAAAATGGCGCCGCTGCCGGCTCTTTTCGTGAGGATTAACGGTTTTTTGTGAGAGACGCGTTGGCTTTTGGGATCCGTTCACTTGTGAACGTTATTTTTCGTGTCCAAAATTTTCAAAAAATCCAAAAACATTTGAAAATTCATAAAAAGCATTTCTTTTTCAAAGTTTTGCACCAAAAATATTCTTCTTGCTTCTCTATCTTTCTTTATGGATTTTTATGTCCATTGCGTCGGGTGTGGGAGACGATTATACGGGAACGACTCTTGTCAATGGTGTACATGTGAACGGTGCGGAAACGATATCGACAACACACAACTAGGATTTTGTCCCTTGTGCAACTCGGTTAATTCGTCCTTTTTGAATCCACCTCCTGTTCCCTCGTGCATCTATTGTGGAAGCGATTCTCATTGGCATGTTTCGTGCCCGGTTCGATACCCGTATGGTCACGGGCAAGAACTGGGGTACAATTATGACAATGATAATAGCTATCTACAAGACGCACCCAGTCTTTCTCCTTACCCGTTTTGCAACAACTGTGGGGGTCCTCACGATACCTCTTATTGTCAACCAATGAATTATTATGAGCCAGATCCGTGTCCTCAATTTTCTTCACCGATAGATTATTATGAACCAAATCCGTGTTATAATTCTTCTCAACCGATGACTGACTATGAGCCACATCCGTGCTATAATTCTGGTTTTCATAACTATGAGCCCCCACATCACACCCTCTGATACTATGTATTTATATGGGTTCAAGATTGTTCTCGGTATCTCCTCGAATTGATCACAGCTAAAAGTGGAATAATTCGTTCTTGGTGACAAATAGTGAGTTTGATTTTCTATATTACTAAGAAGGTAAATGCATAAGGTAAGTAAAAGTAAACTATCAGCAACTAAGTAATAAAAGTGAAACTTGAATACAGACTAAATAAAACAGTAACAGTAAATGACCTTAAAAGTGCTCTATCCGGAATATTGAAGCTATTCGGAATGTTGAAGCTTATGCAGAATAATCATGCAATTCGAAATCTTGAAGCTATGCGGAATATTTGACTACCCGGAATAAAAAGTCCTACTCGGAATGTTTCTACTATTCGGAATAAAAGGCCCTACTCGGAATAAAAGCACTATGCAGAATATATTGCTATGCGGAATAACTAAGCCTATGCGGAATAAAGTCCTACCCGGAATAATGAACTCTATGCGGAATGTTAAGGCTATGCGGAATGTTTTAGGCTATGCGGAATGTTTTATTACTCGGAATAATGAACTCTATGCGGAATATATAAATATTCCGAATAAAGGACAAAATAGGCAGACTATCTGGAATAAAAAATTATTCCTAATAAGGGAAAGGTAAAAAGGGCTATTCGGAATATACTGGGGATGAAGAACAGAAGGCCGAAACAAAACAGGGGAACACGAATTTAATCCAAACAAACCAAATTTAACCAAGGATTTGAACCAAACTAAACATAAATCATTTACTAACCATAAACATCAAATCCCAATCATAAAAACACAAAACCCATTAATTTTTGAAGATCAAAATCAACCAAACAAGAACTTTAAAACTTTGAATAAAAAGATGAAGATGAACAAGATGAATGAAAAGATTAAATGTAAACTTGTATTGATGATTAAGATTCAACAAACAAAATGGAAGAATTAAACTTACAAGATTCAAGAAGAAATCAAAGAAAATGAAAACCACTCCTTAAGGGAGATGGTTCTTCCTACGAACTAGGAGAAAATGTAACTGAATAAAAAAACTAGTTGCAAATTTGTGAGGGTGATTTCCTTTTATAGGCTAAGTGGTTGGTTGGTGAGTGGGCTTTCTCCCTTTCTTCTTGTCTTCTCGTCTTTTCAGAAAAGTTGACGTTTTCGATTCTGATTCGGGATTTGTCGACGATTAAATTCAACTCATCTTTTAATTTCTTCGTTTAATAGACTTGAGTTTCTTCGACATATGTAAATCTTCCATCTTTGGCCCTTTTCTTCGATAAATCTTCAAATAGGCCCATTGACTTCAAATCTTTTGCATCTCTTGGACAATAGACTTCGTCTTGAGTCTTTTTCTTCGATAAAACCCGTGCAATCCCATGTTTTCTTCAATATTCATCCGGTTGACTCTGAAAACACATTAAACACAAAAACCACGCATAATTCCAAACAAATGATATTAAACACGCGTTTTGGTCTTGTTTTAGTAAGAAATAAGTGGTAAAAGGATGGGTGTTTTCACACCTATCAAATCCCTTACACTTAACCATTGCCATGCCCTCATGCAATGCTTAGTGACAAAGCAATTTTGCATTTTTCTCATAATCAATCAACCTTGGCCTTATTAATATTCTACTAAACGAAAATTAAAGTACTAAGAGAAATTAAAACTTTAAGGTAAACAAAAGGATAGAAAACCATTTTCATTAAAAAATAGCTATATGGAAATAACTTGCAAAGAGATCAAGGACTTACATTAGGGCTTCGGTGCTACGAAGATTTATCACCCTCAAGTTTCACGTTCCCCAAACTAAGCTTAAAAACGAGATCATTGTTATTATAAGTTAGCAGATCAAACACTTACACACATGGCTTAATTAAATGCTTAAACTCCCTTATTCCTAGGTGTATCTCTTATATTTTATTATTGTCTTAGAATGATCATGAAGATGTATTTTTGGACTTATTTCGATAGTTTATTTAAGCTGAAAGCAAAGTAGGACGATTTGATCAATAGTTAGCTAAAGGACAAAATCTCTTAAAACTGCTTCTCGGGATATCAAAAAGTTCATATCTTGGCATAACTCGGTTCACGATTTGAGACCTTTCTCGGGCCGATATTTGGCATGTACTTCATACTTCATATCTTCGAGAGACGTTCTTGAGATAATGGTCTTCTCTTCGTTAATAGAGTTTCTTCACTTGGAGACTTTTGAGGGGTACTCCAACTTTGTTGACCACGACTTCATGATTATTTCTTCAATCTCTAATTGGGATTTTGAGATACAACGATCCGCCTCCTTTTCGGACTTGGATCTATTTATCCTCATACCTTGTTAGGGTCTTTTCGGATAGACTTCTCCATGATCTTTATGGGAGTTGATTGCTTTTCGTCGTGAGTCTTGATCCTTCATATTGATTTTGGGAATAATGCTTTTCACATCACTTTGGATCTTCAGCAATAAAATGGAATCCTCATGCCTTGTTAGGGCCTTTTCGGACTCGCCAATCTTCGCGCCCCGCTTCATAAGTTATGCCTTGGCTATGAACTCCTATCATTACCGAGCAACTTTTAAACGATCTTGGGCTAGAAGCTAAGTAACTTTTCAAATCGTACGACCTTACTTATTGCAGATAAATTATTGGCAAGTGATGGGAGAATAGGCAAATAATTACACCAAGTGAGCTTGTGCAAGAATACCGACTTATAATTGACTCTATCATTTCTCATTCTCCACAATTTAAAATCTCAAGTAATGAGACTCGTGGATACTTAGCCTAATAAACCACTTAAGGTCTACATGGTTAAGGATACTAGCTAGAATAAACTTGGACAAGTCTCGAGTTGAGTCAAAATAATCGCAACGGGCCTAATATATCAAAGACTTCTAAACTAGCTACACCACTTTATTGATATTTTTGACTTTATTGTGGAATATATACATATGAAAGCAACGATAAAAATTTAGAAATTACGACTATATGGCCAAAGTTAATAAAAAATTTGAAAAATGCTGAAAAAGATGATTTTCCGGTTAAATGAAGGCATTTTAATGGAAAATTCCACTTAAAACTTCGATAGAAGTCCCCCCTACACTTAAGATAAACATTGTCCTCAATGTTTAAGCATGTGGGAAAAGTCTCCCCTACACTTATGACATTGTGCACGTTGGTTAACTCAAGTTAAGGAAGAGACGACTAACGTGATCAATTTCAAATGCGAGTATGAAGAAAATTGAATCACGATAGTTGAGAGATAGAACCGGATTTCGGATAACACGGGAGCATGGTTCTTCAAAGATTCCAAAAGTGCATTCATCCCTGTAATCACATCACCACACAAACACAAAGAACCTATAGAAGTCCCCCTACACTTAGGAGGTTAAAATAGAAAAGGATAGATACTCGGGCTGCCTCCCGAGGAGTGCTTGTTTTTTATAACCGAGTTACGAGCCTGACTCAACCCAAAATTAGTTCATGGGGAACGTGGTGAGGGATGGAATCATCTCCTGAGAGATGTCCTCACCAAAGTACAACTTCACTCGTTGGCCATTCACCTTAAAATTAGGTCCATTAGGTTGAGCGAGCTCGAGAGTACCATATGGAAAAATTTGGGCAATGGTGAATGGGCCGGACCAACGAGATTTTAGCTTGCCCGAGAAGATTTTCAACCGAGAGTTAAAGAGTAAAACTTTGTCTCCAACTTGGAACTCTCGGTTTTTAATCTTAGAGTCGTGAATGAGCTTAGTCTTCTCCTTATAGATCAAAGAATTTTCATAAGCCTCATTAAGGAGTTCATTCAGCTCATTGAGTTGGATCTTGCGTAAGTCACCGGCTTTGTTGATATCAAAATTAGCCCACTTCAAGGCCCAGTAAGCCTTGTGCTCCAACTCAATGGGGAGGTGGCACGCTTTCCCGTACACGAGACGATATGGTGTACAACTAATCGGAGTCTTGTATGCGGTACGAAAAGCCCACAAAGCATCATCAAGTTTATCAGCCCATGAGGCACGATGCTCTCCCACGGTTCTTTCAAGAATTCGCTTTAATCCTCGGTTGGATATTTCAGCTTGGCCATTAGTTTGTGGGTGGTAGGCGGTGGAAATACGATGATTTACACCATACTTAGCCATGACTCTTGCGAATTGGTCATTACAAAAATGAGTCCCGCGATCACTAATAATGGCACGAGGCACACCGAATCTAGTGAATAGCGACTTCAAAAAGTTACAAACCACCCTTGCGTCATTAGTAGGTAAAGCTTTGGCTTCAACCCACTTTGAAACGTAGTCAACGGCTACAAGGATGTATTTGTTTCCTTTAGATGAAGGGAATGGCCCCATAAAGTCGATACCCCAAACATCAAAGATTTCACATTCTTGTATGAAATTTTGAGGCATCTCATCTTTATGTGTGATCTTGCCTTGTTTTTGGCAAGCATCACAACGTTTAACCATCTCGTGAGCGTCACGATAGATGGTGGGCCAATAAAATCCCGAGTCAAACACTTTTTTGGCGGTGTAGTTGGGACCAAAGTGACCACCGGTGGGTCCTTTATGGCAAGCGTCAAGGATTTCTAAAGCTGCCGGTCCATCAACACATCGGCGAATAATCAAATCAGAACATGGTTTGAATAGATACGGGTCATCCCAAAAGTAAGTCTTAATGTATTTGAAAAACTTCTTCTTTTGTTGGGATGTTAGCCCGTCAACGAGAATTCCACCCGCCAAGTAGTTTGCAATGTCCGCAAACCACGGGGTTTCGTCAGAAGTCGAGTTGATAGACATTAAGGTCTCCAGGGGAAAAGAATCATTGATCTCTTTGTTCGGATGATCCCCTTGGAAAGGATCCTCAAGTCTACTGAGATGATCCGCGGCTAGGTTTTCAGCTCCTTTCTTATCGCGATTTTCGATTTTAAATTCTTGGAGTAGCAAAACCCAGCGAAGAAGTCTTGGTTTGGAATCTTGCTTAGTCAACAAGTACTTCAACGCGGAATGATCGGTATAAACGATTGTGGTGGAAAGGACAAGATAGGGGCGGAACTTTTCAAAGGCATAGACAACAGCTAAAAGCTCTTTTTCGGTTGTCGTGTAATGCAATTGAGCCCCCGTCATTGTCTTGCTAGCGTAATGGATCGGTTGGAAGTGTGTGTTCACTCTTTGGCCCAAAACCGCTCCAATAGCAAAGTCGCTAGCATCGCACATCAACTCAAAGGGAAGCTCCCAATTAGGGGTAACCAAGACGGGTGCCTTAGTAAGCTTATCCTTAAGCAAGTTGTAGGCTTCAATACACTCGTTGGAAAAGATAAAAGGAGTATCTTTTTCCAAGAGGTGGGTCATCGGGCGAGCGATTTTAGAAAAATCTTTAATGAATCGACGGTAGAAGCCCGCATGACCTAGGAAACTTCTCACACCCTTCACGGTTGAAGGTGGAGGCAACTTAGAAATAACATCGACTTTAGCACGGTCCACTTCAAGACCGGCTTTAGAGATCTTGTGTCCTAGCACGATGCCCTCTTTTACCATGAAATGGCATTTTTCCCAATTAAGAACAAGGCGGCTTAAGCATACGTTCTAAATTGGCAAGGCAAGCAGAGAAAGAATCGCCATAAACCGAGAAATCATCCATGAATACTTCCATAGTGTCTTCCACCATGTCATGGAAGATAGCCATCATACACCTTTGGAACGTCCCAGGAGCATTGCATAAACCAAAAGGCATACGTTTGTAAGTAAATGTTCCATAGGGACAAGTGAATGTGGTCTTTTCTTGGTCTTTGGGATCGATGGGAATTTGAAAATACCCGGAGAAACCGTCTAAGAAGCAGGAATAGTCATTACCCGCAAGACGCTCGAGCATTTGATCCATGAAAGGAAGAGGAAAGTGATCTTTTCTCGTGGCATCATTGAGCTTGTGATAGTCGATACAAACTCTCCACCCAGTAACGAGACGAGTGGGAATCAACTCGTTGTGTTCGTTGGAAACAACGGTTATTCCGCCCTTCTTGGGCACACAATGGACGGGACTTACCCACGGCGAATCCGAAATAGGGTAAATCAAGCCGGCATCTAGAAGTTTGATAACCTCTTGTTTGATGACGTCATGAATACGAGGATTAACCCTTCTTTGGCTCTGGATTGCGGGTTTAAAGTCATCTTCCATGAGAATCTTGTGAGTACAAAAGTTCGGATCAATTCCGCGGATATCAGAAATTTTCCAAGCAATTGCCTTCTTATGATCTTTAAGCACGGCGATGAGGCGAGATTTCTCTTCTTCTTTCAAGTCCTTCGTGATGATGACAGGCGACTTCTTCTTATCTTCAAGGAACACGTACTCGAGATGGGGCGACAACTCCTTAAGTTCTAAATCCGGAGGATTTTCGATGGGAGGCGTATTCAAGGTCGGAGCATCGATAGCAATAACCGTGGGAGATGGTGGGAAAGATTGTCTTCTTTAAGAAGGTTCTCAATGAGGCGAAGATCTCATCCCAATCGGTGGGAGAATCGTCATTAGCTAAATTCACATCTCCCATGGTGGCTTCCAAATCTTTCCAAAGGAAATCACTTTCTCCAAATAGAGATAGTGATGAATCAATAGAGGAAACGGTCTCAACATTGGGAAGAGAGGTAGGAATACTTTTACAAGCATCTTTGAAGTGTTCTTCACAAGCCTCATCAAGAACGTCAATACAATTAACACTCTCGTTAGAATAAGGTTGTTTAGAAAGCTTTCCCATGTTGAAGACAATTTTATCGTCACCCACTCTCATGATAAGCTTACCCGCTTCAACATCGATGAGAGTACGACCGGTCCTCAGGAATGGACGACCAACAATTAATGGCACACGAGGGTCCATCTCGTAGTCGACGACGACGAAATCGGCAGGAAAAGTGAATTTGTCGACTCCTACAAAGACGTCTTCGGCTATCCCCACTGGATAAGCAACCGTACGGTTAGCCAATTCCAAAGTCATTTTGGTGGGGACTAGCTCAGGGAGAGATAGTTGCTTCCAAACGCTTAGAGGCATTAAATTAATACTGGCACCTAGATCGGCTAAGGCCATGCAATTCTCTACTCCCGGGAAGTTGCAAGGGATTAAGAAACGACCCGGATCACCAAGCTTGGTTGGCAATTTCCTTAAGAGCACTGCAGAGCAATTCTCATTAAGTTGGGTGTTAGCGATATCAAGAAGTTTCTCTTTGTCACTAAGAAGATCTTTGAACATCTTCGCGTATTTAGGCATGTGAGCGAGAGCCTCAGCGAAGGAGATGTTAAAATTCAATTGTTTAAACATTTTAAGAAAGTTCGAAACTTGAATATCATCCTTGCTTTTGAGCTTCTCTTTCCTCAACCTTGAAGGGTAAGGTATATCAGAAGAAGAGGAAGGCTTTGGGATCGAAGGATCACTCACATCCTTGGGTGGAGGAGGGGTAGAAGTAAGAGGTGGAGAAATTGGGGAAGTAGAAGGATGAGGAATAGGAGCAGGTGACTCGTTCTCCTTAGTTACAATCACCGGTGGAGGTATAGGAAGCTCGGGTTCCTTGGTACCTTTGCCACTACGAGTGGTGATTGCTTTCATCTCCCCTCTTGGATTCGCAATGGTGTTACTCGGAAGAGTACACGAAGAAGAGGATTGATTACCTTGGAAGAAACCAGCCATCATGTTCTTTAAGTCATTCGTTTGACTTGCCAAAGTGTTTCTCATATCAGCTCGCAGATCGTTTCCTTGTTTTACCATGTCTGCTTTCAAGTTGAGCACTTCACGCTGGAGATTTTCCACAATCACATCATTGGTCCGCATGTAGGTTTCAACATCTTGGTGTAATGCGGTGGGTTGGTTGGGAGGGGGAGCATGGTAGGCGGGTGGTTGATAAGCAGGTTGTTGGTAAACTTGGTTGTTTCTTTGAGGTGGATATGGTTGTTTGTGAGATGGTATGTATGGTGCACGAGGTTGTTGTTGTGGTTGAGGAGGGCAATTTAGGTTTTGTTGTTGGTTTGGGTTGGTAGGAGGAAAACCGGGTGGTGAGAGAAAGTTGTTCGAGCGGTAGCTAAGCAAGTTGCGGTCACCTTGAGGACGAGCTTGATAAGCGGCCGGAGGATAGGTACCGTATGCTGCATTCACATTCTCAGAAGGGTAGTCTTGGGTGTCGGTACAAGTGGTGTAAGAGTGAGGACCCCCGCATATTTCACATGGTTGGCTGACAGCATTGACTTGAGCGTTTTTGGCATTGATGATGTTGGTGTTGCTAGCGGTTTGGGTAGCAAGCGATTCAAGAAGCGCAGTGATTTTGTCAAGTCGCTTGTCGTTGTCACTAGTACTAGCACTAGCGGCATTGGTCCGCACACTCTTGGTTTGCACACGAGACTTATTCTCAATGATATCCCAAGCGGCATTGGAAGTCTTAACCAAAATATTACCCCCCGAGGCACTGTTTAGTGAATCTTGGTCATTCATGCTTAAACCATTATAAAAAGTATTAATTTGGTGCACTTTGGTAAAACCATGTTGTGGACATTTTCTTAAAAGATCTTTGAAACGATCCCAAGATTCACTAAAAGACTCATCGTACTTTTGTTCAAAATTTATAATTTCATTCCGCAAAGCGGTAGTACGAGAGGGTGGGAAAAAGTAGTTTATGAACTTGGTCTCCAAATCCGTCCATGTAAGAATACTTTATGGCGGTTCCTTAGCAAGCCAATGTCGGGCTTGTCCCTCTAAAGAAAAGGGAAAAAGTTGTAAACGGATTACCTCTTGTGGAACACCATTGAATTTGACCGTATTCGTGAGTTGCAGGAATCTCTTGATGTGGTCATGTGGATCATCAATGGTACGCCCCAAGAATGGTTGAGCAGAGACCATCTGGATAAAACCAGATTTGAGCTCAAAATTGTTGGCTGCAATCGCGGGTATGACAATTGGATCATTGTTGCCATCTACATGTGCTTGCAGAAGTTCAATCATCGGGCGATTGTCCGGTAGAGGCTCATTGTTGTTGTTATTATTGTTGTTGAGAGGTGGATTGTTATTGTTGTTGTTATTATTGTTGTTGAGAGGTGGGTTATTGTTGTTGTTTTGTACACCGGCCATGTCTAAGTCTTCGAGAGGCTCGGGCTCTTGATAAGACGTTGATCGTGTACGCATGCACCTGCAAAAGAACTAACAAAGCAAACAAGAAATATTTTTTGTTTTTATGGTTTTTTAATTTTTTTTTGAATTTTTGAAAATTTTATATTTTTTAGGATTTTTGAATTTTTTTATGAAAAAGGTAACGTTCACGGTGAACGGATCCCAAAATCCAAGTTCTCACAAAACACTGTTGATCTTAACGAGAAGAGCCGGCAGCGGCGCCATTTGATACTATGTATTTATATGGGTTCAAGATTGTTCTCGGTATCTCCTCGAATTGATCACAGCTAAAAGTGGAATGATTTGTTCTTGGTGACAAATAGTGAGTTTGATTTTCTATATTACTAAGAAGGTAAATGCGTAAGGTAAGTAAATGTAAACTATCAGCAACTAAGTAATAAAAGTGAAACTTGAATACAGACTAAATAAAACAGTAACAGTAAATGACCTTAAAAGTGCTCTATCCGGAATATTGAAGCTATTCGGAATGTTGAAGCTTATGCGGAATAATCATGCAATTCGGAATCTTGAAGCTATGCGGAATATTTGACTACCCGGAATAAAAAGTCCTACTCGGAATGTTTCTACTATTCGGAATAAAAGGCCCTACTCGGAATAAAAGCACTATGCGGAATATATTGCTATGCGGAATAACTAAGCCTATGCGGAATAAAGTCCTACCCGGAATAATGAACTCTATGCGGAATGTTTTAGGCTATGCGGAATGTTTTATTACTCGAAATAATGAACTCTATGCGGAATATATAAATATTCCGAATAAAGGACAAAATAGGCAGACTATCCGGAATAAACAATTATTCCGAATAAGGGAAAGGTAAAAAGGGCTATTCGGAATATACTGGGGATGAAGAACAGAAGGCCGAAACAAAACAGGGGAACACGAATTTAATCCAAACAAACCAAATTTAACCAAGGATTTGAACCAAACTAAACATAAATCATTTACTAACCATAAACATCAAATCCCAATCATAAAAACACAAAACCCATTAACTTTTGAAGATCAAAATCAACCAAACAAGAACTTTAAAACTTTGAATAAAAAGATGAAGATGAACAAGATGAATGAAAAGATTAAATGTAAACTTGTATTGATGATTAAGATTCAACAAACAAAATGGAAGAATTAAACTTACAAGATTCAAGAAGAAATCAAAGAAAATGAAAACCACTCCTTAAGGGAGATGGTTCTTCCTACGAACTAGGAGAAAATGTAAATGAATAAAAAACTAGTTGCAAATTTGTGAGGGTGATTTCCTTTTATAGGCTAAGTGGTTGGTTGGTGAGTGGGCTTTCTCCCTTTCTTCTTGTCTTCTCGTCTTTTCAGAAAAGTTGACGTTTTCGATTCTGATTCGGGATTTGTCAACGATTAAATTCAACTCGTCTTTTAATTTCTTCGTTTAATAGACTTGATTTTCTTCGACATATGTAAATCTTCCATCTTTGGCCCTTTTCTTTGATAAATCTTCAAATAGGCCCATTGACTTCAAATCTTTTGCATCTCTTGGACAATAGACTTCGTCTTGAGTCTTTTTCTTCGATAAAACCCGTGCAATCCCATGTTTTCTTCAATATTCATCCAGTTGACTCTGAAAACACATTAAGCACAAAAACCACGCATAATTCCAAACAAATGATATTAAACACGCGTTTTGGTCTTGTTTTAGTAAGAAATAAGTGGTAAAAGGATGGGTGTTTTCCCACCTATCACCCTCCATCATCAATCCTCTCAAGGAATTCGTATTGATCAACAACTCACTACTCTGAATGAAGAAAGGCACGCCATTATTTTGGAAATTCAAGAAGCCTTTGTTCAGTTTAAAGAAGCATGGGCGGAGGAAAAGCGACTGCAACAAGAGCAAGTATCTAATCTTAGTGATTATACCCCTCCTCTTGTGCATCAATACTATTATGATGATGATGACGACGATGTTGTATGCACTTTCAACACATCTTCTGAAGTTGCTGCTCCTACTCTCGATGTTCTTACTGCGTCTAAGGATCTAGATTCGTTGACTGAGCTTAGTGATGTTGGTCTCGACAAATTATTGGATGATGAGGTTTGTGACTTACCTGCTATGGAGCCTGAGGACGACGTTGCTCTTACGGAAGAGATCGATCCTAGTGATGACAATTCTTCCCTCTGCTATGAGAATTTCACTTTTGAAATTTCTCAATCTCCACCGGGAGATGCGGGTGATGACGATTTATTCTCTTCGGCTTACGAGAAGTTCACCGATGAACTTGATCTGGTGGATGAGGTGGAAGACGTGCTTCTTCGCGATAGATTACAGAAAGTGCACCTTCTTATTGCTCAAATCGAAGAGTTGACTTCTCCTTCTCTTTCTGAGTCTTTACCTCCATCTATTCCTCCCGTTGAAGATAATGACCCATTGCTGGAAGAAATCGATATCCACTCCATCCCTCCAGGTATTGATGATTATGACACGGAGGGGGACATTATTTTTGATAATTTACTGCAGGAAGGTATGGTCCCAAGTCCCCCTCCCGAGCACCTTGCATCCTTCCCTTTAGCCACTATCACGGAGGATGAGTGCTTTGACCCGGGAGGTGACATTGATTATGCTATGATTGATACCATTACGACTTTGCCTATTGCTCAGCATCTATTGTCTTTGGGGGAGGACAATGTGCTTACTTTACCCAACCCACCTCCCGTGGATCTTGGTTTAACATACTTTTCGTATGTTGAAAGGGTTTTTCTCCCATTCAAGACTTATCCCCCCGCCTCTCCTTTGTTGATGTCAACCGGGAACGAGGACAAGGTCTTTGATCCCGGTATTGCATTCGAGGCTTCCCCATGGACCATTTAATTCGGGGACGAGTCAGGCTCGTGACTCGGTTAATATAAACAAGCGCTTTTGGGGAGGCAACCCAATTATCTATCTATTTTTCACCATAAATGTAGGGGGAGCCCCGTGGTGTTTCTTGCTTTCTTTCTTATCATGTGCAGGGATTAGAGCTTCAAAGACACACTCTTGATGACTTTTGACGAATCGTGATTCCGTGTTCCCTTCTTCCCGGTTCTATCCTAAACTCTTTTCGATTCACTATTTTATATTTACCAATATTAAAATAGGAATCTCTTTAGTTGACTCTTCCTTAGCGAGATTTAAACAAAGTGCACAATGTCCTAAGTGTAGGGGAGTTTACTCCCACATGCTTAAACATTGAGGACAATGTTTATGTTAAGTGTAGGGGGACTTCTATCGAAGTTAAGTGGCCTTTTCCTTGTAATTGTCCTCATTTTAACCGGAAAATCAATTTTTCGACATTTTTCAAAATTTTTGATATATTTTGGCCTATTAGTTTTACCTTTGTATAGTTATTTTCTTTCTCTGATAGAATAAATTTTTAATAAAGTGGTTTTAATTTTTAAACGTTGTGAATCTTTTGACTCAACCCGAGTTTACTTATCTTAGTTTACTCTAGCTAGTATCCTTAACGTGTTTAAGTCAAGTTTTGCTAGGCTTTTATATAGGGAGCTATAAAACGCGAAAGTCTTAACCCTCACGGATTAAGAACAAGAACTTTTCGCAAGTTCCTATAACTGATCCTAGAGAGTCGTTTATCAAGGGAACTTTAAAATGCGATTTCTAAACTTGAAAAAGTCTAAGAGTTTGCAAGATCCTATAGGCGACTCGAAAACCCAAAACTTTGATTTAATAGGCTAAGCATCCACGAGTCTCATTACTTGAGATTTTAAACAGTGGAGAACGAGAGATGATAGAGTCAATTATAAGTTTGGTATTCTTTCGTGAAATTATGTGAGTTAATTATAAGCCTATTCTCCCATCGCTTGCTAATAAATTTATCTGCAATAAATAAGGTTGTACGATTTGAAAAGTTACTTAGCTTCTAGCCCAAGATCGTTTAAAAGTTGCTCGGTATGGATTAGAGTTCATAGCCAAGGCATAACTTATTGAAGCGGGATGCGAAGATTGGCGAGTCCAAAAAGGTCGTAACAAGACATGAGGGCTACATTTTGTTGCTAAAGATCCCAAGTGATGTGAAGAATCATTTATTGAAAATCAATATGAAGGATCGAGACACACGACGAAAAGCAAAAACTCCCCAAAAGTCATGGAGAAGTCTATCCGAAAAGGCCCTAACAAGGTATGAGGATAAATAGATCCAAGTCCTAAAAGGAGGCGGATCGTTGTATATCAAAATCCAAAATAAAGATTGGAGAAAAATGAAGAAGTCGTGGTCCAAGTATGAATCTCTCAAAACTTCAAGTGAAGAAATTCCTATTATGAAGAGAAGACCATTATTTCATGAACGTCTCTCAAGGTTTGAAGTATGAAGTCGCTGCCAAATATCGATCCGAGAAAGGTCTCAAATCGCGAAGCGAGTTATGCCAAGATATGAACTTTATGAGGTCCCGAGAAGCAGTTTTAAAAGATTTTGTCCTTTAGCTAACTATTGATTAAATCGTTCACTTTATTTTCGGCCTAAATAATTATCGAAATAAGTCAAAAATGCATCCTCGTGATCATTCAAGACAACAATAAAATATAAGAGATACACCTAGGAATAAGGGAGTCTAAGTGAATAACTGGCCCACATGAGTTCATGTTAGTTTGCTAACTTATAATAACAATGATCTCGTTTTTAAGCTTGGTTTGGAGAAAGTGAAAACTTGAGGATGATGATCATTCACGGCATTTCCAAAACCCAAGGTATGTTTTTAATTTCTTTACTTTGAATGTTTATAATTTTCTATCTCTTTAATAAAGGCTAACATGGATTGATTATGATGAAAAGTGTAAACATGCTTTGTAACTAATGCATTGCATGAGGACATTGCAATGGTTAAGTGTAGGGGATTTGATAGGTGTGAAAACACCCATCCTTTTTACCACTTAATTACAATAATAACCGAGCCAAAACGTGTATTTTATGTCATTTATGTCAGAATTATGCGTGTTTTGTGTTTTTGTTGTGATTTAGGACGAGAAGGTGAAAAGTGGAGAAAACACGGCATTCACGGGCTTTTATCGAAGAAAAAGACGAAAGATGAAGTCGAAAGATCAAGAGTGGAAAAAGAACGGAAGTCCAAGACCAATTCTGAAGATTTATCGAAGAAAAAGTCAAAAGACGGAAGTTTACTAAAAGCCGAAGAACTCAAGTCTAATTTATTGTAAAATTACGAGACGAGTTCAAAGAAATCCCGAGACAAAGGCATTAAAGTCCAAGATTAACAAAAGATTAAGAAGACAAGGGCTTAAGTGTGCAATTAAGGAAAAGAAAGAGGGAGGAAGCTTCCTAAGCTCCTCCCTAATCTCCCTATAAATAGATTGTTATGTTTTCATTTTCAAGTTGTTGGTGACTTGACAACCCATCCTTCCCCCATTTTCATTTCCTGTACTTTAATTTTGATGCACCTTAATTTCATGTTATGCACCTTTAAATTCCTTTTAATTCCAAGTAATTTTACAATTAATTATTGTTGAATCTTTACTTTTCTTGTTCAATCTCTCATCTACCTTTCTTGTTTGATTTGTTCTTCATCTTCATTGTTCATGTTCTTGAGTTTTTATGGTTTTGATCAAGTGGGTTTTGATTGATTTGGCTTTGTTTGTTAGTTTTGTTGATTTGTTTTGATTGATTATTGTTAGTTGATGCTTTGTGGTTGTTTTGGTTTAATCTTTTGGTTTGTTTTGGTTAGATTTGATCAAATTCGTGCTTTGTTCTTCATCCCCTGTTTCCTGTTCATGTTTACTGTATCTTGCCCAGATATTCCGGCTCATCTGTTTTCTTTGTTCCTTATGCGGAATATCTGATTATTCCGGATAGAGTCCCTTATTTGGAATATCTGAATATTCCGGATAGAGTCCCTTATTTGGAATCCTAGGTTATTCCGAATAGAGTCCCTTATTCGGAATATCTGAATATTCCGAATAGAGTCCCTTATTCGGAATCCTAGGTTATTCCGAATAGTGTCCCTTATTCGGAATATCTGATTATTCCGGATAGTGTCCCTTATTCGGAATCTTAGGTTATTCCGGATAGAATCCCTATTCGGAATGTTCAAATATTCCGGATCAACCATTTTTCCTTTATTTATTCCGCATCAAGCTTTATTCCGCATCAATTGGTTTATTCCGAATGAGTTTTTCAGTTTTTAGTTTTAAGCTTTATTTTTCCCGCCTTTTTCTTTATTTGCGCTTTTACTTGCTTTCCTTTTAGTTTAAGTTTAAGTTTGAGTTATTTACCTTTATTGCTTTTAATTTCTCACCATTTACTTTTCGCCAAGTTTTAATCTTTCTTTGTTTCTTCTTTTACCGTCTTTACTTTATTTTTATTGTTTCAAGTTTTTATTTTTAATTAGTTTTAGACAACGACCCTCTTTATATGATTCACCAAGAACAACTGAGTCGCACAATTAACCAGAGATCAATTCGAAGAGATTCCGAGAAACGAATTTTTAACCTAGCAAAATCAAGTTATTATAGCTTCTTTGTGAAAAATACCTCTTAGCTTTCAAATAATTGAGAAAATATATTTGAATGGTTTATTTCATTTAGGCCAATTAAGTTAGATCAAAACTTAAGATCCGACTAATCCATTCCGAACTGGTAGTTAACCTTTTTACAAGTTGAGTTCCATATCTTACACAGGCGGATCAATTTGAAGGTTTATGAAACCGATAGTTATGGTTTAGCTCATATTTAGCAAAAAAAAAATACCCGGCTGAGGCGAATAATCATTGTTGTTAGAGTTAGTGACAAATAGCCTAAGTTATGATTTATTGATCAGGGAGTTGAGAGTGTGATTTATTTACGAAATGAATTGTGAGTAGATAAGGGATTACTTTAAGGATGATGCTCATGTCCTCAACTCTTATTGTGTGATAATTAGTTTAGTTAAGTTTGTGTTGGATATGTCCACCTTTAAGAGGTTGGAAACAAAAAGAAGAATGTGTTAAGAGGTTTACCGATGCTCTTGCTGAACTCACAATCTCAGTGGTTTTGAGTTATTAAGTGACATTATTTGTTTGGTTATAGCTTTGGAAAAGATCGACTATCTTGATCAATATTTGTCCTTCATTGCTTGAATCGGAAGGGTTCGGTAATTTGATTTTGATATTTTAGTTTCGTAAATTATGTGGGGTATATTGATATGAATTGGCCTTGGGGTTTTTGTGTAGATAGTTTACTTCATGTTTATTTATGAAGAAGACTTCCTGCTTATATAGATTATAATATAAACAATCTAGTTGTAGGATCATGTTGTTTGGTATGCTTTTAAGATATGTTCAGAATCTTTGTGGCTGTAACATAAGCTAGTTTCCTTTGTCATGGAAAAACTATGTTGTTTAGAGATATGATAGATTTTCAGCCTTTAGGCAATGGGCTGCAATTGAATCCTCTGAAGAAGAGATCTCATGTTAGTAATATAGGAGAGTCGAGAGACGTGTAAGAGTTCATATAGAGACTTTATTTGTCATGATTCATGGCTTGGTAGGCTGCCATTTGCATATACCCTTATCCCAGCGTCGTAATGTAGGAGAGTCAAGAGACGTGTAAGAGCTCATATAGAGACTTTATGTGTTGTCCTCGTTTATCTCCACTATAATTGTAAAGGAAGCGATTCAAGTCAAGTGTATTCCAAACATTTGAGATTTTTTATAGTTAAAACGTTGAAAATCAAGTGTTAGAATCCCGATAAAGGCAGGTTTTGATGTAATATTTACGTTAGAGATGACATTAAATGTAGCTTCCTCATTGACATCCATCTTAGAACAAACAAAAAAAAAATGAAGATATGAATAAGAATCTTGTAAGAAATGCATCATTTTGAAACGTTGGTGTATAAAAACATATGTATATAGGCTTGTAGTATTTTTACGGTTTCACCATGTTGGTGACTGGCTTAGTTCACCTAAATTAGCTGCTAAGGATAAGTTCCCTAGATTGTCCACAGGGGATCTTGGTCCTTCCAAAGACATGGTTATTTCTACATAAAAGCTTCGATCACGGTTATCCCTGGAAGGAATATAAGAGGAAGCTATAAAAGATTGTGAATCGATTATGTTGGGTGAACTTGCCGCCTTGCAAAACCAAATGAAGGCTCTTCAACTTAAACATATGGTTCTCTTGGACAAATTGAGGCAACTAGAGGTAATGCCCGCATTTTCTTTCGCATGAACCATTTGCATAATTCTGCCCACCATTCGCCAACATTTTATTTATAAGTGTGCTTATGACTTATGAGTTCCGACAACAACCACACTGACATATTTAATGTACTGACTTAGTTCCGACATAACCTTTGTAACATTTCAATATTGGAATCTGATTTTATTGTTGTTTGCAGACAGACAAAATTTGGGGTTTGCATTGACCGGTTAAACTTGTTGTTTGCAGACAGACAAAATCGAGTTGGAAACAACTTCTGCTATATATGTTTGCGATAACACTTGGAATGTAAGGTTAGCTAAAATCTGTCAAATTTCAGTATTTTTTACAGGGACTTTTCTCTTACAACTATTATGTAATTATAAACATCTATCAAACTGCAGTTTTATACTATGTGTTTTGCTTCAGTCCTGTGTTCTTGAAAGTGCTCTCAACTTTAAGAATTATCAACACTTGTGTGAAATTTTGTAATAGGTAAGGAGTCATTGATGCGACTGGAATATATCTAACAGTTGCAAGCACACTTACGCTCCAACTACATGGATATCTTTTTGTGAATATATATGTCCATATACATGATGATTAGACACCTGTGCATGCCATCTGCCTCGTTCGGTTGAGACACTTGGAGTCGGAATTGCATAGCTAAACTCGACGCTTGTTCACTCCCCTTTCAAGCAGGCATACCATAAACACGTGAAGTCTAAATTGTCTAACTTGGAAAGGAAAACAGTGAACGAAGTTGACGATGGTGATCACTAGAAGATGCTGATCACTAGAAGATGCTGATAAGTATAAGGAGCAATTGGAGGCTGTCTTTCCAAAATAAATATGTTAACCAGACAGATGAACTTAGAATAAACATATAACGATCATGAAAGTAACCTATATTGTCATGTGACATTAGTCCCTCGTTACAGATAAGACTGTTGGCATTGTAATATGAATTCCACCAATGAGAAAACCAACAATCTTCAAAACATAACATAAAAATCCAACTATCCAAGTCTCAAAATCGAGTCAAATCTTTTACTGTCTTACTAACCAACCAAATTAACATAAGTCGCGTCACAACCCTTAAACTTCATTGCTTCTAAAACGCCACTATATAATTAGGAAACAATGCCGTCATTCATCGAGACACATGCTATTTGTTTTGCCACACTACTTGCCTGCTGTTGTTGAGACACATTCCTCAGAACACCCATAGCCTCTGCAACCTTTGCTTTCAGAGCTTCGGAAGACTCCAACAAGTGAAGAACTTCGGTCTGATCCATCTCCAGTCACCTTTGCTACAGCTTCAGTCTCGGGCTGCTCCACTAGAGGGTATAGATTCTCTCCCAACATCTACGAATTATTTCACAAGATACAGCGGAAAATTAGTACCAAAAAGTGGGATTATAGATGAGTTATAAGTAAATTAGATTAGACTAGGCGAGTACCCGCGCATAGCGGCGGAATTGTTTGGCGGCAGATAATTAATGAAACGCTACATCGTGATAAGATCTAAGTACAATTGCAAATATTGTAACATATGATAATTCAATTTTAAATAAAATATCCAATACCAAACAACATATTAAAATCAGTTATTAAAACTAAACGTCAAACAGTAAACTATAAAATGTAACGATCGTTAATCATCGCGCAAAACTTCTTGGTATACATTTGAGGTGTACACTCCTTCTTCAGCAAACTGCTTGATTGGTTTCACTAAAACCTTGGTTGTTGAACGTAATATACCTCTAGACAAGGCTACATAAAGTTGGCCATGAGAGAAAACAAAGTCAAGCAAATAGACACTCACATTTGAAAATGTTTTCCCCTGGGCTTTATTGATGGTGATCGCAAAAGAAAGGCGGATAGAGAATTGCGTTCTCTTTAGCTTGAAAGGGAACATATCTTCTTCTGATGGAGCTAGAGGAATTCTTGGCAAGAGCACTCTAACTCCAGCATGCTGCCCGACAACAATTTCAGCATCGATGACAGTAGGATCAAAGCGTTTGCATATCAACCTCGACCCGATTTGAACTCGAGTTACTCTGGTTCAGGTCTATTTGGAGCGTGTCAATTCGGGGTTGAGTCGATTGAATTCAGGTAAAATATTTTAAAAAACTTTTTTTTACTCTTTTTGAAAAGTTATATTAAATTAATTTTTTTTTTTCAAAAAAAATCTTATTCAGTTGATCGGAGCTCGAATTAAGCAAAAATTATATACCGATTTTCGATCCAATTTTAAATTTGGGTTAATCGGGTTAACCCGCTTAACCCAAATTAAAATTTGAACCCGAATAACTAAATCAGAATATTTTCGGGTCGAGTTTGAGTTAGGTTGGGTCGGAAATATTGACACCTTAGCGGCATCTAGTTGCAACCAAATTTTGACGGCGAGAACTTTTACAAAAATATTTTGGAGCGTTCGAGAATTATTTACCGATATTATTAAAAGTTGCAGTAGTGTTTTAAACATATTTTATTTTTTAGTTTAAGATGTTTAAAAATATGCATTTTTTGTTTCTAGCAAGCAAAAAAGAAATTTTAATTAATGAGAATAGCCATAGTAATAGTCCTTTTAGATCTAATTCAAAATAATAGTCTTGGTAGTCTCGTACAATCACAAACATGCTCACTTTTTTTTTCAAATCATAATCATGGTCTTGTATGTCTACTCTATTACGTATACCATTTCTAAACATGAATTCAAAAATGTTTTAATTTCAATCTCATATAAAATATTTATCTATTATAATCATACTTAGCCATTTGTGATACAACTTTTCTTTGATAATTTTAAAAGTTGCTTTTTAAAAGGAATCTTAAAAGTTGTTCTAACATTGAAAAAGGTACTCCTATTAACCTCACCCCATTGAAAAGACACACCAACCTTGAAAATTGTAGCCCTGTCAAATCATCTCATCTTTTCAGTTTTTTGTGAATCTTTATGATTTTATTATCGAGAGCTTTTGTCTTCTCGCATTGACCCCATTGGAAAATGTATTTTGTCATTTTCAAGTTTGTAGCATTACAAACCTACATATAATTAAAATTCAATTTTTTTTAAAAAACATTTCAAAATTTAAAAACAATTTCTATAAAAGTTTCAAATTTCAAACTTTTATTCAAAAAATTTAGAATCTCCGAAACTGGCAGATATTATTTAAAAAAGGTTAAAATTTCTAAGCTTCTGAATCAAATTTAATTTTCTAACTTTTAAAAGTTACAAATAAAACTTTATTTTAAAACATTAGTTTACCAGCAACAATAAAAAAAAACAACTTAACGATTAAAAATGCAACCACCAATAATTCACGCATGATTTAAACACATTTTAAAAGTCTAAGTAAATGCAATATTTTACACATTTTAATAGTTTAAGTAAATTACCATAATTCATGCAAGATTTTTCCTTACAAAATCAATTATATAATAAAACGAAATGACAAAGACTAATAAAAAATACAATCTATCAATAATAACTAGGATTTAGTTATAAAAATTGTTCGTTGAAATCGGTCTATTCGAATTAATTATTGGTTTAAGTGCGACTCAGTCGTCTTTTGGTGGAAAACAAATGGTTTGGTCGTTGTAGTATAATTAAATTGCAAAACCTTTAAATAAATGACGGTTAATTAAAACTAAAACTAATTAAACGTAAATGGTTCAATATTAAAACTTTGAAAAGTAAATTGATTAAATGACTTAAAATTAAAGCGTGACAAAAATTAAATTGACAATTTAATAAAATGAAATTTAAAAATCAAACAAAGCAAAATATAACCACAACCATCGGAAAGTCAGATCGGAATGCTGTCACCATACCCATCGGAATCAGTCTATCGAAATAATTAAGATTGGAACCTATCGGAATGTATAAAAACTAGGGCTATCGGAATGTTGTTCAGATCGCAAAGTCCAGATCGGAATGTTGCTAAGTAAAATTGGGCAGCACTTCGACTTAAAATACCTCAAGAGCCGTCGGAATATGCGATCGCAATGTGCGATCGCAATCCCAGATCGGAATGAGGGGGTTGATACAAGTGATCGCAATGTCAGATCGGAAAGCACCGTCGGAATGTTAAACCCTTGTTCCAATTCTGTCACAATCGGAATGTGGAGAAAACGAGCTGTCGGAATGTGATAAAACCTCACTTTCCGATGGAGTACAATCCGCAATAAGCAAAAGCTAAATAAGCTAAAACTAATAAGCTAATTTCAAAAACTTAAATGAAATAGAAATAATACGAGACAATAAGCTACAAAATTAAAGACCTTTTGAAAGCACAAAATAAGTAAACAAAATAAGCAAACTTTTAGAAAGATGAAACTTTCAGAAAACTTAGAAAAACAAATAAGCTAAGTACAAAACAAGCCAATAAGATTGTCAAACTTATAGCTTATCTCATACAAAAACTTAGATAAAAGTAAAAAGGTGAACTTTTTACTCAAATAAGCAAAGAGATTAAGCAAAACCTTGCTTAATCCGAAATTGCAATGAACCAAAAACAAGAAAAGTAAAATGAGAAAGATAAAGAAAAGCTTGATTAAAAGTAAAGATTAAACAACAAAATTAAAGATTAAACTTACTTGGATTAAAGGAATTAAAGTGCAAGACAAGTATTTAAAATGACATGAAAATAAATTTGCAAGAAATGAAAATGGTGGAAGAGCTAATTTGTCAAGTTAGCCAACAATCTGAAATTAAATGAAATGGGTGGTATTTATAGTGATTAGGGGAAGGATGCATGTGTTGCTCCTTCTTTCTTTCTTTCTTCACGTCTTTTCGTCTTCTAAACTCTTCGACTTTTTCGACGTTGTCTCGGGATTGATTAAACTCGTCTTGAAAATTCTTCATTAATTAGACTTAGGTTCCTCGGCTTTATTAAACTTCCGTCTTCAGACTCGTTCTTCGATAAATCTTTAGAATAGGTCTTGGACTTCCGTTCTTTTTGCACTCTTGATCTCTTGACTTCGTCTTTTGTCTTTTTCTTCGATAAAAGCCCGTGAATACCCGTGTTTTCTTCCCTTTTCACATTTTGGTCCTAAATCACAACAAAAACACAAACCACGCATAATTCCGACATTTACGCCATAAAATACACATTTTGGCTTGGTTATTATTGTAATTAAGTGGTGAAAGGATGGGTGTTTTCACACCTATTAAATCCCCTACACTTGACCATTGCAATGTCCTCATGCAATGAATTAATTACAAAGCAAGTTTTATATTTTCTATCATAATCAATCCACATTGGCCTTTATTAAAAAGATAGAAAATTATAAAATGTTAAAAAGAAGAAAGCAAGTAAAAAGAACAAAAACTTACCTTGGGGTTTTAGAAATGTCATGAATGATTATCACCCTCAAGTTTCACGTTCTCCAAACCAAGCTTAAAAACGGGATCATTGTTATTATAAGTTAGCAGACTATCACAAACTCATGAGGGCCAATTATTCACTTAGACTCCCTTATTCCTAGGTGTATCTCTTATATTTTATTGTTGTCTTGAATGATCACGAGGATGCATTGTTGACTTATTTAGATAGTTCTTTAGGCTGGAAATAAAGTGGAACGATTTAATCAATAGTTAGCTAAAGGACAAAATCTTTTAAAACTGCTTCTCGGGACCTCATAAAGTTCATATCTTGGCATAACTCGCTTCACAATTTGAGACCTTTCTCGGACCGATATTTGGCAGCGACTTCATACTTCAAATCTTGAGAGACGTTCTTGAAATTATGGTCTTCTCTTCATAATAGGAATTTCTTCACTTGAAGTTTTTGAGAGATTCTTCATATTTGGACCACGACTTCTTCATTTTTCTCCAATCTTTATTTTGGACTTTGATATACAACGATCCGCCTCCTTTTAGGACTTGGATCTATTTATCCTCATACCTTGTTAGGGCCTTTTTGGATAGACTTCTCCATGATCTTTTGGGGAGTATTTGCTTTTCGTCGTGTGTCTCGATCCTTCATATTGATTTTCGATAAATGATTCTTCACATCACTTTTGGATCTTTAGCAACAAAATATAGCCCTCATGCCTTGTTAGGGACTTTTCGGACTCGCCAATCTTTGCATCCCGCTTCAATAAGTTATGCCTTGGCTATGAACTCTAATTAATACCGAGCAACTTTTAAACGATCTTGGGCTAGAAGCTAAGTAACTTTTCAAATCGTACAACCTTATTTATTGTAGATAAATTTATTAACAAGCGATGGGAGAATAGACTTATAATCAACTCACATAGATTCACGAAAGAATACCAAACTTATAATTGACTCTATCATCTCTCATACTCCACAGTTTAAAATCTCAAGGAATGAGACTCGTGGATGCTTAGCCTATTAAATCAAAGTTTTAGGTTTTCGAGTCATCTATAGGATCTTGCAAACTCTTAGACTTTTTCAAGTTTAGAATTCGCATTTTAGAGTTCCCTTGATAAACGACTCTCTAGGATCAATTATAGGAACTTGCGAAAGTTCTTGTTCTTAACCCGTGAGAGTTAAGACTTTCGCGTTTTAAAGCTCCCTATATAAAAGCCTAGCAAAACTTGACTTAAACACGTTAAGGATACTAGCTAGAGTAAACTTAGATAAGTAAACTTGGGTTGAGTCAAAAGATTCACAACATTTTAAAATTAAAACCACTTTATTAAAGTTTATTCTAGCAACGAAATAAAATAACTATAACAAAGATAAAAACTACAAGGCTAAAATAGATCAAAAATTTTGAAAAATGTCGAAAAATCAATTTTTCGGTTAAAATGAGGACAAATACAAGGAAAAGGCCACTTAACTTCGATAGAAGTCCCCCTACACTTAATATAAAATTGTCCTCAATGTTTAAGCATGTGGAAGTAACCTCCCCTACACTTAGGACATTGTGCACGTTGTTTAAATCTTGCTAAGGAAGAGACAACTAAAGTGATTCCTATTTTAATATAGAATAAAATAAAATAGAGAATCAAAAGAGTTTAGGATAGAACCGGGAAGATGGGAACACGGAATCACGGTTCGTCAAAAGTCATCAAGAATGGATCTTTGAAGGCTCGAATCCCTGCACATGATAAGAAAGAAGACAACAAACATACCAGGGTCTCCCCCTACAGTTATTATAAAAACAGAGAAAAAGGATAGATAATTGGGTTGCCTCCCAAAAAGCGCTTGTTTTTTATAACCGAGTCGTGAGCCTGACTCGACCTTGATTAGCATAGGAAGAAGCTTGAAGAACATCCACCGGGATCAAATACACGGTTTTTGTCTATCAAATAGCACAAGCTTAAGGCGAACAAGGCAAGCCAAAGAAGAGTAGGCAAGGTTCCCTTAAGCAAAAATTTAGCACGGTGGAAGCAAGTAGGGTGAATTGCAAGCATGTCTCCATAAGTACCAAAGATCTTTCCTTTTATTTCATCAGATGGATACTGAGATGGCTTGAGAAGTGCAATACCGGGGTCGAACACCTTTTCCTTTAGGGGAAAATAACACTCAGGCTTAGCAGACCTTGAAGAGGATCCGATCATAAATCTCGCAATCTCATCCTCAGACGGAGGATAGAGAGGAGTTAAGACATAAGTGCTACTGATATCGGTGTCGGCCGGCTTCTTCTCCTTTGACATGGGTTTCTTCATATCCGAAGGAGCATAAAGACCATAATCATCAAAGTCCAAAGGAGGGGCATCACTCTCATTTGGGAAGTAAGTGTTGAGAAAAGTAGCAAAGTCTTCCTCAAATGAGTAGTCATCCAAAGTAGGATCAAGTGTTGTTGACGGAGGATCTTCATCATGTGAAGAATCACTCGAAAGAGTATCAGCCTCATCAAAATCATCATGTCCGGATACTCAGAAGTAAAATCATCATAATCATCCCCATTGGAACTAGAATCATCATCATAGTCATCATAAATTGGAGGAGATTCATGAATTGGTGGAGGATCAGAATTGGAGAGAGAATCATCCACATCATCATGGAACAGTGGATTATCATAGCAAGAATAGAACAGAGGATTGTTGTAGATGACAAAATCATCAAGCACATTAATCGTATTCGCGGATTCTCTTCCATTTGTTTTGGTTGTGATCTTTCCCATTTTGAAAACTTGTGCATCATTCCCGACCCTTAAGATTAACTCACCTTCGGCAACATCGACTAATGCTTTTCCGGTTCTCAAGAATAGCCGACCAAGTATTAACAGAATACGAGGGTCCATTTCATAATCAACAACAACAAAGTCTACCAGAAAAGTGAAGGTGCCAACTTTAATGAACACATCTTCGGCAATACCAAGAGGGTAAGCGAGAGTGCGATTTGCAAGCTCAAGCGTCATCTTTGTTGGTGTAAGATCGGGTAATGATAACTTTTTCCAAACACTTAAAGGCATCAGATTGATACTTGCCCCGAGATCAGCTAAGAGAGTAAGTTCTCCGGTTTGGTGAAAAGTACATGGTAGCACAAAACGACCGGGATATCCAAGTTTCTCCGGAAGTTCTTTAAGAAGGACGGCAGAACAATTTTCATTCAATCGAGTATTAACAAACTCGGCCATCCTCTCCTTTTTGCTAAGCAATTCCTTAAACATCTTAACAAATTTAGGCATTTGTGCAAGAGCTTCAACAAGGCTAAAAGTGATGGTCATTTCCGAAATCTTCTTCAAATAGTTTGACACTTGAATGTCATCCTTGGTTTGCAGTTTGGCCTTGTCTAAGCGAGATGGATAATGAATATTGGGTTTATAAGTGGAAGGTGTAGGTGTAGCAAGTAAAGGTTGAGATGTTGAGGGTTTAGAGGTGGAAGGTGGGGTCGGTGAAGGGTTCTTCTTGGGTACTTCTTCAGGACGAGGCGGAGACGGTAATGGTGAACTAATACTAGGCGTGGGAGTAGGAGGGATAAATGGTGGTAGAGTAGGTGTAGATGGAGTAAACGGGGGAGGGATAGATGGTCCTACTAAAGTTGCTCCACTACGGGTAGTAATAGCACTTACATTCGCTCTCAGGTTGGTAACAATATTTGAAGGAAGTGAGCCCGAAGTAGATGGTTGATTACCTTGAAAGAAACTAGCCATCATGTTCTTCAAATCATTCGTCTGAGTGCTGATAGAAGTTTGCATATCTTGACGAAGCTCGGTTCTAATATCATTTCCTTGTTTAGTGATGTCACTTTTTAAGGTGATGATTTGGCTTTGAAGATTGTTAACTAGCTCTCGTTGGGTTTTCATGAAAGTTTCAACATCATGATTGATGGGTGGAGGTTGGGGGGCGGGTGGGTGATATGGAGTAGAAGCTCGAGGTGGGTTTGGAGTGCTTCTATTGTAGTTGTTGGGGTTGTGGTTTTGAGGAGAAAATCCGGGTGAAAGTTAGTTGTTCGACCTGTAACTTAGCAAATTTCGATCCCCTTGAGGTCGGGCTTGGTAATTTTCTGATGAATAGTTACCATAAGCCGCAAACACGTTTTCCGGATTGCCTTGAGTAGAAGGACAATCGGTGTATGGATGAGGACCGCCGCAAGTCTCGCAAGAAATTGCTACAGCTTTAACTTGTTGTTGTTGGTTTGTAGCGATGAGCAAGATATTTTTGTTCATTTCGGCCATCATGCGGGTGAATTCGGTCATATCGGGGTTTGCTGAAGTAGAAGAAACATTGACTCTCGGGTTATTCCTTGAAGATGCGGAGGAATCCCAATTTTTGTGATGAGTAGTCATGTTCTCAATAAGCTCTCTACATTCCTCGGGTCTTCTTTTCATAAATGTGCCACCGGCGGCTGCATTAATAGTATCACGGTCACGAAAAGTTAAACCATTGTAGAAAGTATCAATCAACGTAACGGGGAGCATGTTGTGGTTTGGACATCGATCGATCAAAACATTATATCTTTCCCAAGCATCAAAGAGAGATTCATCGGGTTCTTGCATGAAACCGCTGATTTGATTTCGAAGGCTCGTGACCATGGATGGTGGAAAGTAGCGCGACAAAAATCGTTGAGTCATATCGTCCCAAGTATGAATAGAATTATTCGGGAGACGATCAAACCATTTTTCGGCGTGGTGGGATAAAGTATGTGGAAAGAGCTGTAGGCGAAGGACATCCATAGTAACACCGGGCAACTTCATGCTTTGAGTAATAGTAATGAATTTGTCGAGGTGCTTGTTGGCATCATCATCCGGCAATCCGCGAAATGGATTAGTTTGCACTTGTTGGATCATGTGATGCTTCAATGAAAACTCCGGAGCCGTGATTTGCATCGGCGCAATCGGTCCTCCTCGTCCATACATTGTTGGTTGACAAAGCTCCTCCATTGTCCGAAGATCGGGTGGGGGAACATTTTTGTTGTTATTGTTGAGGTGCGATGGGTTATTGTTGTTGTTCACACCTGCCATAGCTAAATCTTCACGAGTCTCGGGCTCTGGATAAGTTGAAGATCTAGTACGCATACACCTGCAAAAGCAAAAGAAAAAGATACCAAAGCAATAGACAATATATATACACTATAAAAATAAAAATAAAATCTTTTTGGATTTTTGAAAATTTTTAATTTTTATGGATTTTTAACAATTTTTAAACAAGAAAAATAACGTTCACGAGTGAACGGATCCCAAAATTCAACGCGTCTCTCACAGAAAACCGTTAATCTTTACGAAAAGAGCCGGCAGCGGCGCCATTTAATAACTAGGATTTAGTTATAAAAATTGTTCGTTGAAATCGGTCTATTCGAATTGATTATTGGTTTAAGTGCGACTCAGTCGTCTTTTGGTGGAAAACAAATGGTTTGGTCGTTGTAGTATAATTAAATTGCAAAACTTTTAAATAAATGACGGTTAATTAAAACTAAAACTAATTAAACGTAAATGGTTCAATATTAAAACTTTGAAAAGTAAATTGATTAAATGACTTAAAATTAAAGCGTGACAAAAATTAAATTGACAATTTAATAAAATGAAATTTAAAAATCAAACAAAGCAAAATATAATTCCAAACCCACAACCATCGGAAACTCAGATCAGAATGCTGTCACCATACCCATCGAAATCAGTCTATCGGAATAATTAAGATTGCAACCTATCGGAATGTATAAAAACTAGGGCTATCGGAATGTTGTTCAGATCGCAAAGTCCAGATCGGAATGTTGCTAAGTAAAATTGGGCACCACTTCGACTTAAAATACCTCAAGAGCCGTCAGAATATGCGATCGCAATCCCAGATCGGAATGAGGGGGTTGATACAAGTGATCGCAATGTCAAATCGGAAAGCACCGTCGGAATGTTAAACCCATGTTCCAATTCTGTCACAATCAGAATATGGAGAAAACGAGCTGTCGGAATGTGATAAAACCTCACTTTCCGATGGAGTACAATCCGCAATAAGCAAAAGCTAAATAAGCTAAAACTAATAAGCTAATTTCAAAAACTTAAATGAAATAGAAATAAGACGAGACAATAAGCTATAAAATTAAAGACCTTTTCAAAGCACAAAATAAGTAAACAAAATAAGCAAACTTTTAGAAAGATGAAACTTTTAGAAAACTTAGAAAAGCAAATAAGCTAAGTACAAAACAAGCCAATAAGATTGTCAAACTTATAGCTTATCTCATACAAAAACTTAGATAAAAGTAAAAAGGTGAACTTTTTACTCAAATAAGCAAAGAGATTAAGCAAAACCTTGCTTAATCCGAAATTGCAATGAACCAAAAACAAGAAAAGTAAAATGAGAAAGATAAAGAAAAGCTTGATTAAAAGTAAAGATTAAACAACAAAATTAAAGATAATCTTTCTTGGATTAAAGGAATTAAAGTGCAAGACAAGTATTTAAAATGACATGAAAATAAATTTGCAAGAAATGAAAATGGTGGAAGAGCTAATTTGTCAAGTTAGCGAACAATCTGAAATGAAATGAAATGGGTGGTATTTATAGTGATTAGGGGAAGGATGCATGTGTTGCTCCTTCTTTCTTTCTTTCTTCACGTCTTTTCGTCTTCTAAACTCTTTGAATTTTTCGACGTTGTCTCGGGATTGATTAAACTCGTCTTGAAAATTCTTCATTAATTAGACTTAGGTTCCTCGGCTTTATTAAACTTCCGTCAGACTTGTTCTTCGATAAATCTTCAGAATAGGTCTTGGACTTCCGTTCTTTTTGCACTCTTGATCTCTTGACTTCGTCTTTTGTCTTTTTCTTCGATAAAAGCCCGTGAAAGCCCGTGTTTTCTTCCCTTTTCACATTTTGGTCCTAAATTACAACAAAAACACAAACCACGCATAATTCTGACATTTACGACATAAAATACACATTTTGGCTTGGTTATTATTGTAATTAAGTGGTGAAAGGATGGGTGTTTTCACACCTATTAATCAACATCTAGGTATACATTTTCAGATTCAAGCTTTTATTCCCCCCGATGACAGAAGCTCATCCGGCGACTGCAACATCGGATCTGGTAATGGAGGCAGTGAGCAGATCTGAAAAAAAAGTGAAAATGTTATAACAACTCAGCAGCAGCAATCCATCGAACTTTTCTGGCGGCCGACTGCTTTTTCTGGCGGCCGACTGCTTTTTCTGGCGAGCGTGCTTTGTTTCCGGCAGCTTGTAAAAAAACACACAAAATAAACTTGTTAGAACTTGATTTATAAATAAAAACTATAAATCTAAATATAAAGTTTATAGATTTTAAAAAATACTTTAAAATTGCATAAATATCTAGATTTATAAATAAAACTCAAACCTTATTATGGGAAGCCAGCCGTGTAATTTTTCAGCAAGACTTTTCCGGTGATTATGCTTTGTTTCCATCTGGAGATGTATTTCCGATGGCTGGTAAAAAAACAAAAAAAAAACTTGTAAACAACTTAACTATAAATAAAACTCATAGATCTAGATATAAAAATACATGTTTTTAGAAAAATACTTTAAAACTAAACTAAGTAATCAAGATCTATAAATATAACGCAAAACATACCTTATTGTGTCAAAGTGATGGAGACTGGTGGTCAAGCGGTGGCGAGTGATTGACAACCGGGTAGGGCGACGTGGTGGTTATGACCGGGTAGTGCGACGTGGAGGTGTTGACCGGATGTGGTGGAAATGGTTTTGTTGGTGGAGAGATGATGATTATTGAGTTTTGGTGGTGGAGAGTATGTGTATTTGTTTGTTGTTCCGGTTAATGAAATGAGATTTATTTGTGGGGTATTTGGTTGTATGATTTTTGTTTATTTTGGTTGGGAAATATTTTTGGGTTGTATGTTGGTTTGGGGTGTGTAAATTTAGGGTTGGAGGTTGGTTTGAAAGTCTGAATCTTAAAGTTGGAGGGTTGGTTTTTGGTTGGGGATATGTATGTTTTATAAGGGAGTATAGAATAGAAGAGATTTTTAGTGGGACCTACAATTTTTCAACATTCAACATTCAACCAATTTGATATAGCCTTTATAAGGTAATAGAGATGATTGGTCCTTGTTTGCTCAAATCACAGAATCCGTAAACACGCTGTATAGATGTACCAAATCATGTTTTGGTAACAAGTAATCTCCAACCAAGACACCAAATTGGTGAAACTTTTCTATGCCCTTGGATTTGACACGTAATGAAACAAGATGAGACTAGGAACAAACCTGTTGTTGCATAAGGGGAACTGGCAGCTGGTTTTGCTGACCAAGACCAGTAGCACGTCTGCCACCTGGACGCTGTCCTTGCTGAATCACTGGCATGTAAAAGTTTGGCATTGGGGCCCCACCTGGCCTCATACCTAGTACAAGTTGTTGTTGATACCCAAATCCAGGCTACACAAGATACAAAAAGGATTCAATTAACACGTTGTACTCTTAAATGGTCGTGCAATATCACACCTAAAACTTTCAACTGTTCTTAACAAGCCGAATCAATTTATGAAGCATCAAAAGAATATAAATCATCCAAGAGGGATTACTTGTGGGGGAATGAATGAAGGCTGTTGGCCATAGAATATTTGTTGTCCCATGCCTGGACCACCAGGTGGGTACATTGGCATACAAGGTGAATTAACAGATGCTATTGGAATTAGGTGCATCTGTGAGAACTGTGCCTGCATGCCTGTCAGCGCGGACTGCAGAATAAACCAATAACAATAATTAAAAGATGGAAGCTATAAGGAATGGATTAATCATATACATAATTAGCACGATAATCATAATACTAGAAAGAAACCTGTCTATCTTTAATGGATCACCCTCAAGAAGTCGAGCAGCTGCTGCGATGATATCCCCAAGCTTAATACTGATTATATCACCTGGAACAAGGATGGATGCATCTTCCTCATTCCATTTTCCATCTCGAAGCACCTGAAATTTCATACTCCAGACTCGGTAATTAGTAAAAGCAGCAAATTTTTCCTTCAAAAAAGAGGGTAGCAGCAACATATCACAGCTAATCACTAGAGGGCTACTCAGGGGTGTTCGGGATTGCTTTTCTAATTGTGTGGTTGAAAGACAAAGTTTTATCTAAACATCCAAAAGTGCTTATCGATAAAAAAAAAAGCAACACACCCAAACAAGAAAGTCCCACACCCCTCTTATTCTGCTTATTTTTCAGTAAATGAGCACTTTTAAACAAGCAAATTGGCGAAGAAATATACATATGAATCATATATTTCACGTTCACAACATCACTTATAAACACACATGCTACAACTTAAAAGGAAAGAAAGCAACAAAAAGATATTCTACAATACTACAAAACCAGTTATGATGTGCCATTATAAAAAGATAGGTAGTCAAGTGACTGCAATATGAATCAAATAAATGGTGCAGTGCCTATAATTGCTTCCATATCATGACCATCTTTAATCTAAAAAACTAACCACATTTAGTGTTATCATATACAACTGAAGATTTAAATTGCACCAAATATGAACAGAAACTGATATCAGAAATGATTAACCTCACACTCATAAAATACAACGTTTATGGAACTAATTTTCTCCGCTTACCTTGTTATCTATGGCGTAGAATCTTCATATGCGTCTATGATCTTCCAAACAAAGCCCCGTCCATTTATCTGCATAAAGAAGTTTATTTAAAGCTCAAAACTACGGAATATACGTGAAAAATAGGGATTTTTTTTCTTACACTGCTAAAAGAGCAGGCTCCTCAGCAAAGAAATACATATCCGTAAATATCTGAAAATCACAGATAGTCAACTAAATTCAATGAGCATACTGGGAGAAAATTATCTAAAACAAAATTAGTTAGCTCGTGAAGCTTATGAACTGGTTCAACTTTTACCAACTTGTAACCCTTATAATGATAAGCCCGATGTGGCTTCCTTGAAGTCACAAAAAAAGATCCACTCAGCATCAGATCTCCCTCTGATTTTGATGTCCATTTACACCATCTGACTTTTCAGCTTGATTTCTATGAGTCGCCTCTTTGGCTACATCAATGCTCGGCTTTGTATCGGTAGCCTTGGGTTATGATGGTTGCACCTTGTAAACCACTAATCGCTGAACTTTAAATGTCATTTATGATAAGTCTAGTGCGACACAATTCATGAATGCGCCCTGAAATGTAAAAATGGTAAAAACCATAGTTAGCATCTTTGTTGTGTAACTCTGTAAGTGGCGGCAAGAAAAACAGGTAGGGCGAGGTGTGTAAGGGTTGTGCCGAAACTAAATAGAAAACTCCATGTTTATCATGCTTTTCAATATCTAACATACAATTATCCTCTACGTAATAAAAAGTCTGAAGTCTGAACTTGTTGTAATTTCACTACAAACTATATAGACTGCCACTTGCAAGCAGCCATTCCTAAAGCAAGCCTAAAGCGACGTGTTAATAAGTTACATACAAGTTCTTACACTTATGCAGAAACAGATACAAAAACGGCTTAGCATAGTAAGATACAGAACCAAATAGCTTGTAGAATGCAGGTCCAGTGAAAATGTAGAAAAAAAGAGAGAAATTATTTAAGTACTTGTGTTCACTTTGTATGAATATCACCTTTCAACGCAAATCAAATACCTCTAAATTTATTAGTATACAATCTAGGTGTTTCTTGATTTTTGAAGATGGGAGGTGAGATCTGGAAAGGTCTGTAAAAAGAAAGGGAGGGTTAATAAATCAGCATGGGTTTGAAGCGGGAGTCCAAGCATCGCGGGCTGAATCAGAAGGTCGTCGTTTCTTTTGCCTATTGTTAGTATTATCATACTATATTATAAAGCATTTGAGACTTTTTATTTTTAGAAAGTCTGAAAAATTCAGACAAACACACTTACTTAAAATAGAACATTAGCTTGAAATCTGGAAACAAATAGCTTATTCTTCATACACCACACACCGCCATAAGACCACCGGGATACACAGTGTCAACAACAGTCACCATCGACAGAACCACCACCGTCGCTAGAACCACCACCTCGCCAGAACCACCACCTCGCCAGAACCACCACCTTGCCAAACCACCATCGCCATGATGTTATCACCACCTCGTCAAATTGGGACAAATATGAGTTCCAGTACAAGATCTGATTTTTCGTTACTTTCCAGTATATCCGTAGGTACTTTTTATGATGACGGATTTAACGGAGGCGTGGATTAAACGTGTAGAATGATGTCATTTCTGATGAAATGGTAAGCAGAATCCATGATAATAATCATGGATTAAACCAGGTGTAGAATGATGTCATCTCTGATGAAATGGTATTAAAAAAAGCAGAAACCATGGTGAAGCAACGAGATGAGTACATTAATTCGTGTGGCTGCGTATATGTCTTTGTGGCACATAAAACCCTAAATGACTAGACCTTGTTGGATAAACAAGCCCAAGTTTTAGTTTGCTTGGGTGATATATAAGCCCATTTAAAAACAAATAATGTTAACCTTATATATTCATATATCTTCCGTAATAATGTTCTGTGAATAGAATGATTATAATTTTCAATAAAAACATTTTACTTAATATGAAAATTTTAATAGCTTACAAATAAAAAATTTACTTCACAAATAAATGGTGACGGGTTTTAATATTTATATTTCTTCATTAAACCACTTATAATATCCCATTAAAAATTTATAATGGGTCATTTATAACACAAAAATTGTAACGGCTCGTTATAGCACACAAATATCTGCTGAAAATAAAAAAGTACTTGAAATTTTTTTTCCTCAAAAATATAATCACGAGTACCCGTCGCCGCATTGCGCGGGTACCCAGCTAGTATATAATTAGGTTTGAATATGGTGTATTTCAGAGAGATGTTGTAGATAATACAAGAAATGAGGGGTTTAGGGTTTTGAATTAGTGCGTGAAATGAGGAGTTCGTGGTAGTTTACGATGGATAGTTCATGGTGGGAAGATGAAAAAAAATTGTGATAAAATTAGATAGATTTTTTTATTTTATTTTTTTAAAAATTTAAAGTTAGTTGCCATTTTGCTCAATAAGTACGTTATTTTTTTATTTTTTTTATTATTTTATTCTTCTTATTACCCCGCTTATTCATTGAAGAAAATTGGAAAATGGAAATAAAAAAGAATATAATTTTGTGAGACAAGTGAAATGTCAGTCGTTCAAATTCACGTTGCCCATACCTTCTCTTCATCAAAACAAAGATCTCACCGTCTATTAAGTGCTCTCAGGTATAACTTCTCCATGCTTTGAAAAATGGTCTCAAAAACCACCTTTTCAACCATTAGATTGTTCTATATCTCCATTATCAGATCTATTATCCCACAATCCCAAATTCCAAATCATATTCATAAAAAAAACCTACCAGAAGATTTTCGTCTTCTAATATAGGGTTTTGGTCTTATAATTGATCTCGCCACACACCTATTATGGAAAACAATTAGCATCTACAAATTTGGGTATAGATCTCAATCTAACAACTTGATGTCGCTGATCCTTTATATTCTTGACGGGAGTTTGACGATGGTGATAGAACCAACCTCATACAAGGTATAATACATGTTTTTTTTACTGAATTAGATTAAATATGATTTATGAGGGTTAGGGTTTTTGGGTTTATGCTAATTAGGTTTTTGGGTTTATGCTAATGAGAAAGTAGATACAAATTTGGCATGCTATTGTAGAGTTATATCTAAGTCGGGTACTAAGAGGATGTTTGGGATTGCTAATTTTATATAACATAAGCAGTTATATGTCAATGGTCTTGCTTATTTTGTTTATATCAAATGAAATAAGCATATTTCGTTTAAGTAGGTAAAGAGCTAGCCCTGCTTATTTCACTTTAAAAAAACTTCTCGAACACCATTTTCGAAAATATTTAATTTTAGGCAGCTTATAAGTACTTCACTTTATGCAGAAGCGAAGGCAACGACATGTTTCAAGGTAGGAGACAATCTGTTGATGGAAGGATTAACAATGGTGAGGCTTTAATCTCTCAAGGGTTTGATAATGGACATCTATCAGGGTTGGGAATTGGCTTGCAACCGACAGATAGGCAAGAGAGAACGATATACAAAGGCCATAATATGAGCTCATGTTCAATCTACAGCTTTGAATGAGGTATTATTCGTATCTCATTTAATCATATTGTTTGTTCTAAACTTTCTTGATTTACATATGCAGACAGAGGCACAATTTGTCCTCTTAAAACAGTAGGATTTAATTTTTGTTTGGGAGACAAAACCTAAGAAGAACATGACCAAGCTGACGTCTAGCAAATTATCAAGCTGCTAAATACATCAATGCTGTTGAGTAAGCTACTCATGTGGGTGCATATGCCGGCATGTTGTAACTGGACACTTGAGGACAATCCGTGCAGTCGGGTAATAAGATTTATTAGTAATAATAGCGTACGCTGCTAAGCTAGGTTGTCCTTGGGACGAGGCGTCAGTGTTGCTAGTTATCAACGTTTTTGCAAGTAATAGAATGCTATACATGGTAAAAGTTGTTTTAAGTGTGTTTGGGGTAGCTGTATACAAACTGCTTAACTGAATATATGTGTATGTTATACATTACATAGTTTTGTATAAGTAGCTTGAAGTTGCTTATTTCAAATATCATTAAGGTGATAAACAGTTATAGGGAGCGTTTGGGATGGCTAATCTGCTTACTGTATTTTTTTTTCATTGTGTGGATTACTAATAATCTGTGGCGTAAATATTAGTTTTTATATAATAGACTAGCTTTTAACACTTGAAATCCATATGAATATCTTTAGGTCCATCAAATACGTGTATAGTCGAAAGGTTAATGTATATGTTTATGCAATTGTGACATATTGATGGTTGCAAAGAATTAATGTTGCAATTCCAGACATTTCGTAGGGAAGGCTACTCCAACTAAATCTCTTGGTTTGAAGCCTACAGCTTTTGATGTCAAGGAAAAAATGTCGACCAAATTCCCCCAAGAAGGATCCAAACACACTCCATCACACTAGTCTTGCGATTCCAAGTTTAAAGACTATTGTCTGTTGGTTTTCATGTTTGTACTTGAAAGTTGCATATGACATATATTATATTGTTTTTTGATTGATTGTATATGTCTTGGTTTTAGGAAACTTAGGATTTTTTTAATGTGGATCCAGCTTACAACATGCTAGTAGCAATTTGTGGAAGCGAGGCTCTTTGGGAGCTTTATTCTCCTACAAAAAGTGGCAGCTTCTTTTACACGATGAATGATAACAAGTATATGATAAAGACCTTAAAAAGGCAGAAGTGAAAGTGAGTTGAATCTTATTTCGTCAATTCTTTTAATACTTGATTGCAGTGACTTCAATGTAATAAATACATATATTCAGTTACTAAAAAGGATGCGTCGAGTATATTTTGAGCATATGCAATCCTTTGATAATACTCTGGTCGAGTGTCTCTTCACAGAATAAGGTATGACCAAAAGTTAAATAAAATATTTAATTCTAATTGAGATTTTGTTTGCCCTTTTTTTACATTTTTGACATATGATGCATGTGCGGTTTTTTTATTATGGGAAACGTGTTCTGTACCGAGGTACCTATTAATAGACGCTTCGTCTTGAAAGGATCTTCTCATGTCCGAATCATAGATAAACCCGAGACTGAGATTGATGCAAATACCACTCTTAAAGACCTTTATCTCAATTTTCTATTGATAGGAACAACACACACACGCACACACAAATCCACCGATCTTGATCAAACCCACAAACCATGGAAGAAAAGGTTGTTACCGATCTTTATTGAAGGTTGTCGTTGATCAAACCCAGAATGTAACACCCCATTTGGATAAATGGAATATCACAGGATAATCATGGCGTAATATCAAAGCATAAGGTAAATGTCCTAGAACATTACATGACCATAAAGGATAACCGGAATCAAACATCGGTCCCCAACATAAACTCATAAACATAGCATAAAGTAAAAGTAATGCAGAAAGAGCAGAAACATAATATAGCTCCCATCCTATGCATAACCTTTCCCATGCTCCTGACCTTGTGTACCTGCCGTTTGGGACATGAAAAGAGAAAACGGCTGAGCGAGACGCTCAATGCGCGGATATATATAATAACATGGAATAGCATAAACATAAGTAAAGGCTGAAATGAAAGCATGACAATGAAAGTGCAGCGGAATAATGTAAGTCCTGGAAACCTGGTGCCATGTAATAAACTGGTTTATTCTGAAAAGAGTCTCACATTCATGTTAATACTGAAAGTCTGCTGTTTAATCATGAAAACTGTAATTTAAATGCCAAAGAGCTCATATAGGTCATGAAATATATCAACGTGCATGAATACATGGAGGGGTGACCTCGTCATGCTATTAGAGGGGTGACCTCTAAATAACTGTAGAGGGGTGACCTCTAAATAACTGTGCTGGGTGGAGGGATCAGCTCCAATGTGAAGGATGTAGAGCACACACCACATTCACCCTGATAACTTGTAAACTGATAAGCCTAGGATGCATCCATACGCCCCACTAAACATACATATAAAAATGGCCAAACTGAACATGAGTGGGACGATGCAGGATATCACTCTCCTGCATGTGAGTCACGACACCGGTGCCTCTAGTGCCATGGTTACGGTACCTCCGTAACTAGTACATAAACTGGTCATGCTTGTATATAATGCTCAGGCAATTTATTTAGTTATTAACATGATTACTGATAAGCTTATACATATACTGGGGAAAAACATTTGGCTGCAGACGGGGAATCTTAAACATGCATAGAAAAAGGAAGTCCTTACTGAAAAGACGGGAAATCCGTACCTCACGTCCAGTAACGCAAACGAAGAATAACGTAGAAGATGAGAACGCGAAGAAGATCACACTCCATAAATGCTACATAATAAAGATGGACGTGTATGAGTCGCTTGGTTAACTTATACTTAATAATTATTAATGACTTAACGTTAACTTGTTTTACTTGTTCTCGTATTGCCTTAACGTTCTTGACTTATTTTACGGCTTCATATAAACCATGTATCATGCTTAGTGTATTTTATGTTCATATGTTTTAATTAGCGTAAAAAATATATTTATTTCATGATCGTGTAGTAAATTCTACTTAATAAATACTTACGCTAAAATAATAATAATAATTAGTTACTAATAAAATGAGTTATTTATTTGGGATCGTAATTAGTAATAAGGTAAGCCTAATTAAATAAACTTTACTAAAACTTGATGATTACGTAACTAAATTAAGTCTAGTTATTAATTTAATTACGCTAACAAATACCTCGATTAATATCATTAATTAAATATAAATTTAGTCGCGTAAAATATTTAATCATAACGCGTAAATAATATTAAAACTAATCATGTTCAATAACATATTTTTAACGTACCCAAGCCTACCGAGACACCCGTGTCTCGGTCGCACGAAACAAACTAGTAAAAATACCCTAAACACTTGCTGTCCAATATACACTGTTTTCTGTGTTATCCGATATATACCTACAATACTATCCAAGATAAAATTTTCATGTTCTGTCCGATATAATATACATGTATTATCCGATAAACGGACCCTTTGTTGTCCGAGGAAAACTGGGGAATGCATGTTTGTTTCTGCTGATGTTTTAACCCTAGTCGCTACCCACTGTTTTACATTCTTACCCGCTGTTTGTTTATTAATGCCACTGCTTGGCGTCTTTGGAAAAAAAACAAACATCACGAGACCTTAGGGTCTCGGTTTGTGTACTAAAATCAACACAGACGGATCTAAAACATACACCCCTTAATCCCACTGTTTTTAACGTGATTTACATCCCTAAATCGGATCCACGATCGAATAATTAAAAGAAAGAAAAACATAAACGGATTAAGGGTTTGAATCTTACTTGTTTTCAGGGTTTGGGAAATCGAAACACACGAACACAAAACGACCTTCCTGATTACATAATTCTTGTTCATGATGTTGGACCGATGGCAGCCATGAAAAGAAAAAAAAACGATCGGTCTTAGATTTAGGGTTTTGATCGTTGTGTGTTGTTTTTGTGTCGGCAGGAAAAGAAAAAAAAAATGCCTCCCTACCTTTTATGCTAGTATAGTCGGTTTTGGTTTTCTATTGGGCTTCGGCCCAACAGCCTTCCCCCTTCTCTTCTTGTCCAAACAACCCAAAACCTATTAATTAAATTCGCGACTAATAACGTCATGCGTAGTCGTGTTTAAAACTTGTAAATTTCCATAGTTATCTTTATACATTTAAACGTACATATTATAGACGTAGTTACTTTTCGCATTTAATTTAATATAAGTAATAATAATAATCGTGTTACTATTCACGTCGCGCGATTTAAATGTCGTATATTATTATTTCGTGGTTTTACTTATTATTCGTAATCTCATGTCATACGTTAATAATAATAATGTACGTAATTTATTTGTCGTACTAAAAAATAATATACGTAATAATTATATTAAACGTTCTCAAAACGTATCGTACATACGTTAATCATAAGTTTTAAATTTATACGTAATTTCATATACGTAATATTCTAGGTATTTTTATGCGGGTTTTACACAGAAACTTGATCAAACCCAAAGTACTATTAGCTGCCCAGGATAATGTATCAAGGCCACCAGCTTCTACAAGCACCAATAGCCTCCATCAAGTTGGGCTAAGACAAAAGACACTTTCAATGATATTTAGGCATTAACTAATATCCTAGCTTAGGCTATGTATGTTTTTGTTATATGTGTAAGTTTATGGACTTATATTTAATAGTCGTGTGATAGGATCAAACTCGATATTACGGGATTGCACACAATACGTAAAGAGTTAATTTAATTAATAAATATATTTATTGTATTTATTAATTTATTTAATAAATATATTTATGTATTTATTAAATTAAACTGAGCAAGTAAATATATAACTTAGCGATTGTTAATTAATTAATAGTTAAGTATTAACGAATGTTAAATAAATATATAGTAAGTATATATAAAGAAAGAAGTTTGGAAGATTTTGGAACACCCCTAAGGGGTGTTTTGGTCGGTCGGTTATGGGCTCCAAGGGGGGGGGGCAAAAGTTGCCTTTTATTTATCTTGGGATACAATGGGTTGAGACTTATAATATACTCCATAGCCCTCATAATCTTCATAACCTCAATCTTTTCCCTTCTCTCTTCTTTGGTTCGATCGCAAGGTGAAACCGACAAAGGGTTTTGGTTGTTTTTTCTTGGATGATCGATTGTATACGTAATCTAGTCCTAGCCCCTCTCTATGGTTGTTGGGTAGATTAATTACAAGCATTGTAGCTTGGTTTTCACATGATAGAATCACGGTTAGCTCGTTGTATTACGTGTGTATAAGATCGTAATATAGTCTTACTTTAGACTATATCTTGGTATATTACGGTATACACCCGAATTGGTGATTCGTTCTTCGTCTTGTGGAATTGCTTTAGCGTAAAGGTATGTAACCCTAATTCGATTAATTATAATTGTGTTATTATTATGATCTTGTTAAATCGATTCCGCTATATGTGCTTTGATCTTGTTTAGGGTTTTATATAATTTTTATGATATTAATAAACCTTCAGTGGCATCGAGAGCCGTTTTAACATGTTATAATTATCGAAAATCTAAAGTTTTTTAACTAATTGTTTTGAGTTAAAACTACATGTTTTTTAGGTTTTCATAAAATTAGGGTTTTGTTTTTTTAAAAATTAGGGTTTTGGCCGAATTTTTAATAAAAAAAGAATTGTTTTAAAACACTAAATTACATGTGGGATAATTTTAGATTAAATTGCATGATTAATTGTTATGTCATGTATGGTTAGATCCGTAGAGATTTAATTGTTAAGATTTGCGGGGAATCCATGATTACGTGATGTTTTCATGGATCGTAAAATTATATGTTTATATGATTTTATGTGCTACGTGATTATTTGATTCAATAAATCTTGAATTAGGGAAGACTGTTATATGAATATAAAGACCTAGATTTAACAATTATTGAATAAATCGTATACATATGGCTATTTAATTTATTTATTGCACATATAAATTGTTATTATGTGTTTATGATTTAGTTTTTTTACTTGTTTATATATAAAATTGTTGAATTGTTGTAAACAAAGGTTTTTTTTAAAAAGAAATAATATGGACTAAATCATATTAAAATAATGATTTGTTAGAGATTTAAATTACATAAGATTACGTTGATTGGTGAATTGCAATAATAATCTAACGACCTACTCTATTTGACAAACTATAAAGTAAGTTTAACGCACCGCTGGTCATGTACCCGGTTAAGGAAGGAGGTGTTATGCCATTAATTGCTGACCAAATTCCCGGCTCGCCTGTACGTCAAATTAAAATTACCTACGATTATTAATTGAATTATACCTTAAGGGTGATTTACCACAAATTCACCTCCGAAACATAATGAATAAGGGTATTGCTTTGTGCGTAGCCGAGTTCTAGCAAAAGTACGTTGTGAATAGTTGTGGGTAAATTCTTTAATTGGTTTAACCAATACCGCAACATAATTTATGAAGAAATTTAATCTCATGGAAAAGTTTACTAGATGTTTTATTAAACTTATGCTATGGAGATTGTATGCATGCCTCTCCAAACATTGATTTTGACATCAAAGTTTATACCCTTAAAATTTAAGTTGAATGCTCCTAATTGACAAGCACTTGAAATTACTTCGTCATCAAATGAGTTTTTGGAATGATGTTGTGATGGAGATAAAACTGTTTGTAGAATGAGAATTCATATGATGGTTTTACGTTACTCAGATTAGAAGACTTAGTTAAGTTACTCAGTGAGATCTGGAAACTTAATGCATTCAGAAGGGATGAAACATGTTTACAACGCAAAATGTTTTTTGGCAATGTAAATCCCTTAAAAATCTAGAAATTGAAAATTGTTTGTCGATTTAATTGTTCGACAAGTCGTTATGTTGAGTACATTCATTACTAGCAGATCAACTGATGTAATGGATCTATGTTAATATAGTTCTAGAATTCAAGGAAAATAATATGGTTTTTATACCGGGGTAATTTTATTTTCTTGAAAGTATTTTGTTATCAAAAATACTAATATTTGAACTTATTTCTGTAGAAATGGCTCAACCCACCAATAACACTATAAGTTCTGCGTTCAAAGCTTTCTTTGAATGACCTGAACTTATTGGCCCAAACTTCAATGATTGGTATCGCTCACTAAGAATTGTCTTGAGAGCAGCGGGTACTATCGATATCTTGACTACTCCCTATCTGGAGGATCTCGCTTGAAGGAGCATCTGATACGCAAAGGCTTGGACACGCTGCTAATGTTAAGAAGCACTCTGAGGTGACTTGCTTAATGCTAGGTAAAATGGCTCCCGCACTTCAACAGAAGTATGAGCTATTTTCACCAAAGCGAATGCTTTATGAGCTCAAGGCTATGTTCGAAAAGCCGCAAGTTGTGGAGATGTACGACTTGGTAGATGCTTTGCATAGCTGCAATCAAGCTCCAGGAAGTCTGTAAGTGCCCATTATTTAGAGATGAGGGGTTATATGTAACAGCTAATTGCACGGACAACCCTATGGTCATAATATGGCTATCAACTTGATCAATAGGTCCCTTAACAAGGACTTCAATGATTTCATTAAAAACTATAATATGCATTGCACGGGGAAGACAGTTAATGATTTCCATGCAATGCTCATTGACTATGAAAAGGGGTTGAAAGACAAGGCATCTACCGCTACGCCTTCTCTACTAACCATACAAAAGGGTAGAGTGAGTAAGCCAAAACCGCAAGAGAATAAGAAGAAAGGCAAAAGCAAGGGTAATAAGGGCAAACAAGTTGCGACTTATTCGAAACCTAAGCAGAACTTTGTCAAGAAGAGTCAATCTCAAAAGGATGAGACTTGTCACCATTGCAAGGCAAGTGGTCACTGGAAGAGGAATTGCCCTCTTTACCTCGAAGAATTGCGAAAAATAAAGAAGAAGTCTGAGCAGAGCGCTGCAGCTTCAAGTACTTTATTTATGATTGAATTGTTCAATTTAACATATAAATTAATATCCTGGGTATATGATACGGGATGCGGTATTAACATTTGTAATACTCTGCAGGGATATAATCTGGAAAGGAAGCTTTCCTATGGGGAACAATATCTGCAAGTGGGAAATGGCGCACAAGCAGTGGTTGAAGCTATAGGAACTTTTGATCTAGTTTTACCTTCGGGTTTAGTACTGAGATTAAATGATTGTCACTATGCACCTACAATTGTTAGGGGTGTTATTTCCTTTTCTTGTTTGTTAAATAATGGATTTGTTCACACGATTGATAATAATGGAATTTCTGTTTGGAAAAATAGTATTTCCTATTTTAATGCAATTTATGTGAATGGTGTGTTTGAAATAGACATGCATGATAATAAATCCAAGAACGATAAATCTGTATTTAGCATGAGTAAGAAGAGAAAGTTTGACAAGAACTCTTCTTATCTTTGTCATTGTAGATTTGCCCATATTGGGAAGACTCGTATACAAAAGCTTTAACGTGAAGGTCTTTTGGAAAGTATCAATGATGAATCATTTGATAAATGTGAGTCTTGTATCTCTGGAAAGATGACCAAGAAAACTTTTAATAGCAATATTGAAAGGGCTACTGATCTACTTGGACTTATACATACTGATGTGTGTGGACCACTTAGACATACGTCAAAGAAAGGTGCTAGCTACTTCTTAAAATTTACGGATGATTATAGCCGTTATGGTTATGTTTATTTACTTAAGCATAAACATGAGGTATTTGAAACATTCAAAGTGTTTAAAGTAGAAGTAGAACTGCAATTAGGGAAGAAGATTAAAGTTCTTCGTTCTGATAGAGGTGGTGAATATTTAAGTCAAGAGTTTATAGATTATCTAAGTGAGAATGGAATTGTTTAGCATCTAATATTTTGTTTTTAGTGTAGTTGTCTCTCGGTCTTATCGAATTGATATAACGTTTTAAGCTTGACTTAATTGTTTTTGGTGGTAAAAACTTATTTGGAATTTATGTCTAATTGGCACAAAACAAGTAAAAATGTAAAAATATCTATATTACGCTACGTATACGTACTAACTAAAAAACATGTTGCACATACGACAGTTAAATGTACAAAATATAAAATGTAAAAGACAAATTTATACTACAAATATAAAACGTAAAATATAAAGGCACGAAAAAAAAACGAGAAATTACGCTAATATTACGTATACTATTATTATTAAACTAATATCTCCACTAATTCCAATTCTACTTTATAGTACAAAAAAAACGTTTCAAAAAGTTTATACAATCTATTTAAAATTCTGAAAATTAAACTGGTATTTTAAGTTCTCTCTAATGAATTAAGTTCAAAACTCTAAGAGGCCCAATAAGGGGATAGAAAATTATGGGGCCGGTCCAGTAATCCTAGACTAAGTCCAAGTTATATAATTTTATATATAACGATCTACTTGTTATATCTAACAGATTGGACTGTAAATGCAACTACTTGTATCAAAGTTAAGGGTAAAAATTAAACTTTGCTAAACTTGAACTTAAAACAAAAGCATCAAATTTCCAAATGATACTAATTACTGATTCTATTTTTAAACGAAAAACTTTTCACTTCCTATTAGTTTTCTCATGAAAATTCTTATCAAGCTTACTGTTAAGCTACTCTTCTGCAAATAACAACTCTAATATCTAGTCTAAGCTATAGCTAAACTACATCGAGCACTATCAGTTGGCATTTATCCGAAACACTAGTCCAGCACCACAAATCTTACACTTACTACTCAGTTAAGCTACTCAAATTCACCAAACTCAAACCCACTGTATGAACTACAAGTAGAAGAACTGATAAGCTACAAAAGGAAACCACTAAGCATTTCTACTACTAGATAACTTCTATCCTAATCTATCAACTACACTACATCAGTTTCTCAAATCCAAATGAAGAAATACAGAAATCAGTCAACATGTCCAGCCAATCACTAGTTATGAGCTGAAACATCAGGAACTCAAATAGGCAACTAATCGAAACTAAATCGGCACAACAGAAATTAAACAAACAAGTCTGCAGGCAATTATATCTAACAAGTATCACAAAATTTTACACCAAAGATAACCTACCAGCAGATTACACCAATTATTTAATACTATAGATGCAGAAAATTAAATGTGCTTAACCATTTCTTCCAAAGACTAGACCGTTGAAGTTGAAGCGGAGCGCTGAGCTCGCTTGATCAAACACGATCAACCACCACTTCAAATCTTTACAGCTACTCAACCTTTCCCACGAACAAATCTACCATCTGCTACACTTTCCTGCTACTATCTGGATCACATATGGAATTAATGATCCTCCTTAAACTGCAAAACTCTGAAAATGCATCATGAATCACGAAAGCTTCACAACTATTACTGAAAAACGAATGTATTCCAACTACACAAATTCCTTCTACTAAATCACACCAACTGCTCTCGAATCGCCACTACTACAATGATCAACAACATCTTAAACTACAGCTATTTTTATCAGCAATCTCCACTTTGTCAAATTCTGCTACTTAAAAGTTTTATTGCAGAACCTAACAATCGTCAATAAAAACAGAATTCTCGATCTCAAAACTTCAACTAAACAGCAAAATAACTCGAATACAGTAACAAGCGTTCATTTGATAAGCAAGAACAGTGAAAGATCAATCAATAACTCGTAATCCCCCAGAAGTTAAAGCTAGAATCGTAACCGCTACCATAATATCTCGAATGCAGAAACTTTGAGTTCGAGAGTATAAGATCAACAAATTGCAGAAATGGTAATGAATCGAAACAAGCTTTGAGAATTAATACAAACTTTATTGAATTTGAGAGTGAATGAGATTACAAGACGGTTGTTTGGGCTAACTAACTACAGTAACTACTTCTAGTTACAATCTAACCGAAAATGTCTAACTAACTGTTAACTAATCCTAACTATGTGTTATCTACTCCTAAGCTAGCCGTCTTCAAATGAGGGTGTAGAAACTAGAAGGGGGGGGGGGGGGGGGGGGGTTGAATAGTTTCTCTTCGATTGGTGACCAAATTAAAATTTCTTTCAATTTGGTTTGTATCAAAACTATCTTTTACTTAAAACTAAGTTGCATAATGATTAGGTTCAATTGAAATGCACTAGCAAGAATAATAAGCAAGTATAATGATAATGAAATAAGTAAAGAGCAAGGAAGGAGACAACCTAGTGGGAAGACACCAAGATTTATAGTGGTTCGACAACGAGGCTCTATCCTCGTTTCTACTCCACTCCTCAAGTACACCTACTCGAGATTTCTAATATATCCACAAGCTCCCTTCTCGGCGGAGAAAACCTTACATCGGTGCTTACATTATTTTCCGACACTAAGCTAAATGTCGAGACCTAATCTTTAGCTAGGACCAATCTACACGACGTTGCCTACTTCACAATTTAACGACACAAGGCTAGATGTCGAGTTCTAATCTTAAGAAAGAACCAATCTTCACGACTCTTCACTTTGAAGCTAAGTGAGAACTTCACACAACACAACTACTAATCACTTTAAAGTTTAGTGAGAACTCACAAGACACAACCACATCACTTTATAGTTTAGTGAGAACTCCTAATCAAATCTATTACAACTCAACTAGACTTATCCAAGTAAACACATGTAGCTTGGATTTACACAACACAAATCCAAGCAAACACATATGCAATGGATGTACACAACAAATCCAAGTATTCACAAATAACTTGGATGAACACAACTAGTCCAAGTATTCATAAATACATTGGATTGACCTAAAACACAAAGGTATCATGATGAATATGACTAGCTCATAAATTCATCTTTATCACTACACTAGTGAGTGAGTGATCTTCTTATTGGACATGGTAAAGGAGGGGATCAAGAGGATAATCATATGTAAACATCCTTAACAAATTAAGTGATCATTTACTAATGATTATGCTATAGAAAATAGAAAAAGGGCTGAGAAAAACGTCCAAGAGGCTTGCTGGAAAATGAGATTTGACCCACTATTTAAAGGAGACAAAGTTACAACGGATCTATAACGGCTACTGTGCGCGGTACCTTATCTCACCCCGCGGTACCATATCGCTAAGGTACCGCGTAGGTACTTAAGGTACCGCCACTAGACTCCGCTCCGTTTTTTGTCTTTTAGTGGGGTGGGAATATCTGAGGTATTTGAACCCTTCAAAGGATATTCTAACAGCATTTAGAATATGCCATTTTCAAATTTTCATTTTCCATCTTAATAAAACATTTTCTAAAAAAGAAAGTTTATTAAAAAGTCTTTTGTCTTATTAGCAAAAGTGAGTTTTAAGGATAATCATTTTGATGATCACTAAGTATGATTAAGAAAGGTTAGTGATATGATTATTACCTTGATGATAGTGTTAGTTAAATAATTCATTTTGTGTTTCTACACTAAATGTGTTGTATGGTTTGTTGTGATCAAAACTAAGAAAGATTAGTTAACACTAATAATGTTTTTAGGCATTACTTGCATTAACAATCTCCCCCTTTTTGATTACGACAAACGATAAACTCATTTACGTATAAACACAAACTATGGAATTATTAACTAGTTTATCACTATCATTTCTCCCCCTTTGTCGTAGCAAAAAGGTTAGCATAAGTCTTTGAAGTGCATCGAACTTTGCTAGTAGCTCCCCCTTGGTGGTTGCTCCCCCTTGCTCGGGGCACCAAGTTTGTGAGCTAAGGTGACATGCTACACAAAGGTTAGTAGAAAGGAAAGAAACACCAATGTATATATGATCACTACCTACTAAGTAACTTGAGAGGGAGAAAGAGAAGAAATCTCAAATTAGAAGCAAGTATTTTGCTAAGTATGTCCAAAGAGGTAATTGACAAAATCAAACTTCAATAAAATGAAGATGATAAGCTTGTCAATGGGTTAAAGCTTTAGAATTGATGGAATCACCCATAAGCAATTGTAAAAATTTAACCAAGATCAACTCAAAAATAGAACTAATTAGATAGCACACAAATAGCACAAAAGTTACAAAAATAAAAATAAAAAAATAATACAACAAAGAAGATAGTCATACACATAGTATGAGTATCTAAAAGCAATAAATATGGAAAATAAACCACTAAGCATAAGCTAGTCTAATAGTGATATTTTCCAAGATTGCTAAAAATAAAATAAAACTAAAAAGACGACGATGCATCATTCGATGTTTTGTCCACCGGAACGAAAACTTGAATAGGAGGTCGAGTGAGGAGGAATTCAAGAAAATTTAACTTCTCATACACATGAGCAAGTTCAATTTGTTGAAATCGACAACAATCACACGAGGATCCATGATGCAACACAAAGTCGTTTGATGGGGGTATGGCATCAAACTTAGGGTTTGGTGGTGGTGGGGTAAGGGGTTTGGGAATGTTTTCACAATGCCTTGTGAGGTTTGGTAAGGTGGAAAGGTCATTGAGTTGGGGGGTATTGAAGGTGGTGGTGGAACATTTTCTTTTGCTCCGGTGATGGGGTTTATGGTATAAGTCTCATTCCAATACTTGATTGGAGAGAAGGTAGGGTTTTTGGGTGGTTTGGACGAAGATGGTTCATTCTTCTTAACCCAAACGGGTCGAACCGAGATTTTCGGTTTCTTTGAAAGCTTGGATGAGGAAGCTTTGGGTGAGTGGGGTTGTGACAAAGAAATGTCAAGGTTAGGAATGTAGGAGTTAGGCATTGTGAGAGTCTGAGAATGATATCTCATGGTTATGTGAGAATGAATTCTCAAGGTTGGGAAGGTGTGAAAATGAAATCTCAAGGTTGGGGTATAAGTAAAATGTAATCAAGGTAAGAATTTGAATACAAAATGTGTATTGTCAAGGAATGTTTAGTCAATTTGAGTAAACAAGGAATTTTGACTGGGAATAGGGTTTAAAGGTTTTGACCAAAAATTCGTCAAAATCACTTTCTGGCCGCGGTACCTTATATGAGCCGGCGGTTCCATATCACTAAGGAACCGCGGGTCCTTAAGGAACCGCGTCCAGTGGACTTTAAACAATGTTTTTCCTGGGTTTTGGGAAAAACTAAGACTTTTTCAAAAAATTGTAAATCTTGGAATTTTACCTCTATTAGAACCAACATATGCTAGGGTTGCATAAAGCAGCACATTCACAAAGAATGTCTTGACAAAGGGTGACAAAATAATTTAGATATCATTTTGAACCAATTTTAGTCAAGTTTAAGGGTTGTGATAGATTTAGGTTCAATTTTAATTTCAAATTAAAGTTGATTAGTGTGCACAAAAGGATAGAATCACACAAAGCTAAATCCATAAGTCAACAACATAAAACATTCATTAGTGAAACAAGTACAAAGACAAACAAAGATTAACTAATACATAGATAGCTTATCATAAAATCTAGATAAGTGGTTTTCTTTGGCTTGTTGTTGAAAATCTTTATTAAAAGAACTCCATCATTCATCTCCTAGGAGGAGGCATGGAGAACAAAGTAAGCAAGAAATCTTGCAAACCCCTATGTAGTCCATACATATCCATCCTTAGGTTTTGGATGAGGGAGTGGTTGTAGAGACTACATGGACATCTAGGACCATGAGTTTGTTGAAACCCAAAGTAAGGATCACCCAAGAGGAGGGAAAGTGGGACACCCAAAATTGGGATGTTTGAGTTGGGTGGAGGTGGAGGAGGCATGTTCTCCGAGGGTGATGTGGGTGAAAGTGAAGGCATGTTCCCCAAAGGGGAAATGGGTGAGTGTGGAGGAGAATTCTCCAAGGTTGGTGAAATTGGTGAGTTGTGAGGGGTAAATGGTGAAGTCACCAAAATGTCATCAAAGTCATTCCCAAAAGGAATACTTTGGATTGGTTGAGGTTGTGTGGTCACTTCCAAGGGTGCATTTGGAGTGAAGGGTGAAGAAAGCTTATTCATTCTAGAATTGAATGAAGAGGAGGTAGAACCAATGGAGTGGTTAGTACCATGGGTGGAAGAAGTCTTGCATGGTGCAAGAGGTGGGGAAGGTGATGAAGAAATGAGAATAGGAACATTCTCATTCTTAGGTGTGAGGAAAGGTGGAGAGTTAGGCTTAGCTACCTTAACCCTTATTTTGAGTGTTTTTCTTGGGGTGGAGGTCTTGGAAGTGTTTGAGGTTTTGGTACACACCATGGTTGATTAGGGTGGTTTAAGGTTTAGGGAAGTATGTTTGATGTGTGGAGAACATGGCAAACAAGGTGGGTTTAAATGGTTGAGGGGATGATCCAAACTAGTAATGGGTTAAAATCATTTTAGGTGAATAATGAATTTAGATACCCTAGTTTAGGAAATGTGCAGTTTATTACTGAAAATCATGCAAGGTTTACACAAAATTAAGAAAACAGTGTAAAGCAAAGATGCTGTCGTGCACAGTGGCCGGCGGTTCCTTATCTAGGACCGGCGGTACCTTATCGATAAGGAACCGCGGGTCGATATGGAACCGCGAGCAGAAGGTTTTCAAAAATTTCCCATTCCAGTTTTTGATAAACCCAGATTTTTCCCAAAGGTTTCACAAGCCAAAGTTAACTACAGATCATAATTTAATAAGCTAACTATCATATGACATGCACAAAGCTATGTAAAATACAAACATGAAGGCATAATTAACATAAAGGATCAAAGTAAATAATAATCCAAGCATAAGTTAATACATAACCAAATGAAGAGAAGAGAGTCATGAAAACATCCTAGATGAGTGTTGCAAGTCACTATGAGCATGACATCTAATTCCTTGATTCACTTCTGAGGCGTTCTCGAAGAAGATGATTGAGATAAAATTGATAGTCGGAATCAACTTCATGGGAGGACAAGATGGAGATTGAAGAGGACATGAAGTTAATGAAGTTTGAGGGAGGGTTACTAGAAGACGCTTCTTGAGAAGTATTTTCGACTTGACACGAGTTCATATTGATCTCGGGTGAAATGTTCCCTTGAATGGGGGACATGACACGATCAACGGAGTGATAGGGTGAAGATAGAAGAGACGGAAAGTCAATTAGGACTCTTCTAAGAAGACGAGAAAGAAGCATTCCATAGGGAATACTTGACTTAGACTCAAGAAGAACAAACCTAATTCTTCTAGTCATGAAAAATGCGAGATTGTAAGGGGTTGTGGTGGCAACACAATACATCATATGTGCAAGGCAAGCGGGTACTAAATCCCGATTCCCATCAAGACACATTGCGTTTTCCCTAATGATTTCGGTCCAAGGAGTCATGAAATCATTAATATCACTAGATAGTAATTCCCGAGGAGAGAGAGTTCGAACAGCTCCTTGAAATTTACCATGAATAGGATGCTCACGAGGTTTAGAAAGGATATGAATGATGCCCGAAGGAGTTGGAAGCACGGTCACATAGTGAGCATCAATAGGGTCCGATTCTAAAGAGTCTAAACTCCAAGCATCGGTGAATCGACATTGACCATTAGATGGCACTCCAAGAATATCACCGAATTCTTCAAGAGTGTAAGTAATGATTTTCCCCATGATGGAAAATCGTATAGATATTCATTGATGCCTATCAAAGTGAATGAGCTAAAGAACTCCATAAGGAACGAAGGAAATATTGGCTCATCAATATCAAGAAGACAATCAAAGCCAATAGACGCAAACATGAAGCAAGTAAAATCATTTACACAATTAGAGGGAACTATGCGTCCTTCATGGTAACAACGATGTTTAAGAGACTTAAATGAGTTTTTATGAGAATGAATCAAATGAGGGTAAGGAGAAGAGGGCATGTATGCTCGTGTTCGTTCATGATCTTTTTGATATCTTGAGGACATGATAAGTACCTAAATAAACACAAGACAATATTTCTCCAATCACTCATATGAAAATCAAAAAGGAAAACAAAAAATGAAAATGTGTTATATCAATTTCTTGACAAACATAGGATTGAATCCATATCATTTTCATGTTCACAATGTGTCTATTCCATCATTGACCAAGAACACATGATCTATGTTAAATCAACAATGGATTAGAACATTGGTTTTTCAAAACAAGGTTTTTAGGTAAGCATTAACAATGTCATTACCTACTTGTTCATGGGTTCATCTCAAATCCATCCTTTAACCAAAATCATTTAGCTTAATTTCAGATTTGTTCTACAAGTGGGTTTTGGTGAAATCTTAATGAATATGAACCTAAGGAATCATAGTAAAATAACTATGTCAACCCACATTCTTATTAAGGTTTTAATTCAATTTCAATTTTAAAAATCCCCAATTATGAAAGGATGAACCCTAGAACAAAATAGATGAAATTGAAAGAAAATACTTACAATTAATTGATGTTAGATGAAGGATGAGTGAAACCCACAACTTGGAATCAATTAATTTGAGTGATTGAAGGTTTTGGAAGCTTCAACAATGGTGGAAAAGGTAAAACCTGTCGGCTGTGTGTTTTTGGGAGAGAGAGAGTTTGGTTTGAAAAAGAATAAAAAACACAAACTGGCGCTCTGACAAAAGTTACTGCCCGCGGTACCTTATCGATAAGGAACCGCGTGTTTGAGCCGCGGAGATAAGGAACCGCCTGGAGAGGCAGGTTTCTATCTCTAAAAAAACGCCAAATTTTGAAAATCCAGTTTTTCTAAAATACTTGAAATTAAATCATGAGCCTTTTAGAATATCATTGGATCATCATAACACTAAGCAATATGCCTTAACGAAGGATTACGAGTTAAATCAAGATCGAAAAGAACCGAAACGGACAAACGACTACTCGTAGCAAAACGACTAAATGGAGAGAAATCAAGGGAAGTGAATCAAGACTAGGATCAATGCTCAAGGGATTAATGACAATCTTCAAATAGTGGTAACGAGGAGCTTGTGTCATATATAGTGGTTTAAGACGTGCCTTTCTGGCGAAACGTTAAACGGCTTTGGTAATGAATAAGTACAAAGCAATTATTCAAGTATAGACTAAGATCACTTTCAATAATAGTCTTAGTCTAAACCAAAATATGAGCAAGGTATTAATTCACTTTCTCTCCCACAAAGGGCCTACTAACCGTATGGGTGCAAACCATAGAAATCATGCTTGATACTTTAAGCTTCTACTAACTCACTCTACATCACCATAGTGAGTCAAGTATCCAAGCAATGAAGGTTTGAGAGGATAAAGAAAAGAGGCACAAACCACAAATAAATGTCAAGGCAAGGATGCCGAGAACAAGCACATAGTCAAGCAATGATCAAAAGAATGATCAAAGGGCGTGTGGAAGAACGAAAGCGTACCTTGGCCACAAAGATCAATCCATGAAGGAATAAGTGCTATGCCCAATTAATGACTATGATGAGTACTAAGTCTTCAAGGACTAGTATCATTCCCAATCATCTTGGTATCATCATTCAAAGATGTTAAAGATCAATGAAAATGATTCTTCTACAAGTGCAAGTAACTCAATCCACAACCAATTAAGTGATTGATCTTCATGAGTACCTACACAAAGCAAGATGCAAACTAGTAGATACATTTCAAGAGTATATCTAAAATGCATAAAGGCTACTAATCTTAAGTGGGATGCAATGTTATCAATTAAAAGACCTATTTTTCAAAGAAAACATAGTTTTGACCAAAGAGAAACTTTAGTACAACTAGACCTTCTAATTTGAGGAGACAATGGATCGATCCAAGTTTTAAAGTACAATATACTTCAAAGATCTTGAGTGACCATCGCTCTGATACCAATTGTAGAAACTAGAAGGGGGGGTTGAATAGTTTCTCTTCGATTGGTGACCAAATTAAAATTTCTTTCAATTTGGTTTGTATCAAAATTATCTTTTACTTAAAACTAAGTTGCATAATGATTAGGTTCAATTGAAATGCACTAGCAAGAATAATAAGCAAGTATAATGATAATGAAATAAGTAAAGAGCAAGGAAGGAGACAACCTAGTGGGAAGACACCAAGATTTATAGTGGTTCGACAACGAGGCTCTATCCTCATTTCTACTCCACTCCTCGAGTACACCTACTCGAGATTTCCACTATATCCACAAGCTCCCTTCTCGGCGGAACAAACCTTACATCGTTGATTACATTATTTTCCGACACTAAGCTAAATGTCGAGACCTAATCTTTAGCTAGGACCAATCTACACGACGTTGCCTACTTCACAATTTAACGACACAAGGCTAGATGTCGAGTTCTAATCTTAAGATAGAACCAATCTTCACGACTCTTCACTTTGAAGCTAAGTGAGAACTTCACACAACACAGCTACTAATCACTTTAAAGTTTAGTGAGAACTCACAAGACACAACCACATCACTTTATAGTTTAGTGAGAACTCCTAATCAAATCTATTACAACTCAACTAGACTTATCCAAGTACACACATGTAGCTTGGATTTACACAACACAAATCCAAGCAAACACATATGCAATGGATGTACACAACAAATCCAAGTATTCACAAATAACTTGGATGAACACAACTAGTCCAAGTATTCACAAATACATTGGATTGACCTAAAACACAAAGGTATCATGATGAATATGACTAGCTCATAAATTCATCTTTATCACTACACTAGTGAGTGAGTGATATTCTTATTGGACATGGTAAAGGAGGGGATCAAGAGGATAATCATATGTAAACATCCTTAACAAATTAAGTGATCATTTACTAATGATTATGCTATAGAAAATAGAAAAAGGGCTGAGAAAAACGTCCAAGAGGCTTGCTGGAAAATGAGATTTGACCCACTATTTAAAGGAGACAAAGTTACAACGGATCTATAACGGCTACTGTGCGCGGTACCTTATCTCACCCCGCGGTACCATATCGCTAAGGTACCGCGTAGGTACTTAAGGTACCGCCACTAGACTCCGCTCCGTTTTTTGTCTTTTAGTGGGGTGGGAATATCTGAGGTATTTGAACCCTTCAAAGGATATTCTAACAGCATTTGGAATATGTCATTTTCAAATTTTCATTTTCCATTTTAATAAAACATTTTCTAAAAAAGAAAGTTTATTAAAAAGTCTTTTGTCTTATTAGCAAAAGTGAGTTTTAAGGATAATCATTTTGATGATCACTAAGTATGATTAAGAAAGGTTAGTGATATGATTATTACCTTGATGATAGTGTTAGTTAAATAATTCATTTTGTGTTTCTACACTAAATGTGTTGTATGGTTTGTTGTGATCAAAACTAAGAAAGATTAGTTAACACTAATAATGTTTTTAGGAATTACTTGCATTAACAGAGGGTATTGATCGCTATTTATAGCCGTCTGAAGAGAAGGAGCGACGTGTTGCTTCCAATCAGCAATGGACACGTGTTAAATACGATGATCTTGATTAACTAGAGTTCTTCATCATCTTTTCCAATTTGGGCGTTTCTTCATCTTCGAGTCTTGATCGAATTGACTTGCACCATCTTGTAGAGTAGAAAAAGAGGAGCACTTTTGCTACTTTAGTCTTCGTCTGAAACCTTGTGTAGCATCCTTGAATTGAACTCGAAGTCGAATGGAGATAAAAGCTATGAAACCGACTGTTACTTGTTTCTTATCTCTCTTGATATGAGGAAGGAAGATACGTGTGTTTTCTTTGACTGTGATTTGGTCATTGACCAAGTTTTAATAAACTTTTCACTTGGTTTCTTATTTAGTCCTTTCAATTTTACTCTTTTTGTCAAATGTATCATGAACTCTTTAAGCACATATCTTTTCATCCTTCGTCTTTACGAAAATTACAATTTAAATCCTCGATCTTCAAAATAATGACAAGTAAAGTCCTTGAAACAAGATTCTTCCTTTTCTTCGTCTTTTCATCAAATAAATCCTTGAAAATGCGTGTTTGCTCAAAAATGCATCTTTTTACCTGAAAACACATGAAACACAAATACCAACGTGATTCTGATAATTTTCAGTTAAATATTATGTATTTGACTGTGTTTTTAGTGGTTTTTGGATCATTATTGATGAGTGTTTTCACACTTACAACTCCCCTCCACTTGACCATTGCCATGACCTCATGCAATGCAGCATTTCAAAGCTCTAGAGTGCACTTTTCTCATAATTAATCAACCTTGGCCATTATGGAATGTTTCTACACTATGCTATGCTATATGATGCATGATTTTGAATTTATACAATGCAATGCAAGAGAAAACAATTCTATTTACATCTTTTTGGATTTTATTGAAATGGTTTGATGGAAATAACTCATGAAGACTCAATGACTTGGATTAGGGCTTTGTTACCATGGATACTTATCACCCTCAAGTTTCACTTTCCCCATACCAAGCTTAAAAATGGGATCATTGTATTCACAACTAAAAAGTGCATCAACTTATTCATGACAATTAAATGTGGAACCGGTTATTATTTGAGCAAATTGCTTGAAGGCAAATTTGTCATTATTTAAAGCGTGAAATATAAGAAATGTAAAATCCAAAAATAAGGAAGCACGGTTTTAATCCTAAGTAATCCTCTCATCCATTACTTGAAAAACCGCTCACAATTAATATAAGTCCGTTTCAAGAGTACTAAGTCATTCGCCTTATGTGTAAAATCCTCATGTCATGCTTTCATAAGTAGCTACACACTCGCTAAGGAAAGAAAAATAAAACTCACGCAATAATTTACATCCACCATCTTTTTGAGACTTTGGATCTTCAACCCCGCAACCCGTCAAGGTAATATTGGATTGGAGCAATCTATCGAATCCCCGCAACCCGTCAAGGTAATATTGGAATTCAATAGTCACTATAATTAACACCACACTGCCCCTCTTGGGAGTCTTGTATAATAATTTTTTTCTTTTTTTTTCTTTTTCTCTTTTTTTTTCTAGCCACTCATTTTTTTTATAAGCCGCTCTTATTTTTCTTTATTCCTTACTAAGAAAGTTTAAAAGAATAAAAGGAAAAACACTCGCTAAATATTAAGCATGACATAAGTCTTGTACACATAAAACGTTCTAACTTAGAATCTTAAAACGTACTTATATCAACCATGAGTGATTAGACAAAAATGCATAAGAGATTACAAACCGATTAAAACCGTTCTTGATTATTTATTAACATATATATGTGCGAAGAAAATAGAGGTAAAGAAGAGAAGGGTTTAGCCACAAGTAATTATCATGAAGTTTATCTAGCCCTTTTATACTTGCTTCAACTCTATCATTTCTCATTCTCCACAAATTTAAAATCTCAAATAATGAGATTGGTGGATGCTTAGCCTAATAGACCAATGAAGGACTACATGGTTAAGGATACTAGCTAGAGAGTGCTAAGATAAGCAAACTCGGGTTGAGTCAAAATATCCATGGCAGGCCTAATATGTCAAAGAAATCTAAATTTGTTAAACCATATCCTTTATTATATTTTCTTTTTATATATTTTTAATGAAAGATAAAAGAAGAAATATATACAATGCAAATGTGTTGATTAATGCAAAAATTATGAATGCATATTTTTGGTGGCCAAAGTAGATCAAAAATTTGAAAAATGTTTGAAAAATTAATTTCCCAAGTTATCATGAAAACAATAGCAATGGTCTAGGTAAGGTCACTTCGATAGAAGTCTCTCCTACACTTGAGATAAACATTGTTCTCAATGTTTAAGAGTATTAGAGTGAACTCCCCTACACTTATGACATTGATAACTTTGTTTAACTCGAGTTAAGGAAGAGACAACTAAAGGGTATTCATTTTAAGCACAATGTTGAATATCACGATAGCAAAAACTAATCGAAGTGAACCGGATACACGTGCCTCCTCCATAAGCTCCAAGCATGAAATGGGAGAGAGAAACCCTTGAAGCAAACACCAAAAGACGAAGAAAGGCACCCCTCCACTTCAACTCTACTATAACATCCTTTTAGTTAAACCTAACCTATTGAAAATCTACTCTACGTTTTCTAACCTAGTTATTCAATGCTTGAGTTTTTTTTAACCCTAAGTCTCTAGCTTGACTCGGCCCCGAATTAAGTTGTCCTTGGGGAAACCATCATGGAGAATTAATGATATCCACTTTGAAGCACATCTCACATGATACACTCAAACTTAGCACGTTGCCATTTACTATAAGATTTACAATATCCGCCTCGATAAATGGAACGGTCCAACGTGTCTCAAGTTTGTCCAACATACGAAATCTCTCAAATAGGAAGCACCCCAGGATCAAATACATAGTTTCCATCTCTACATTCGAACAACTCCAAAATAGGTAGCATCACCAAAGTAAGCTCATACAAGAAGTCCATATCAATCGAAATCACACTCTTAAGTGGACTAGATGAAAACCAAGGTGTCTCAAATTTATGTATCCCAGGATCAAAAACCTTTCCCTTCATGGGAAAATAAGAAGATGAGCTCATATCAACCATATAAGATTCCCCCTTAGTGATCAAAGCATCATGAGAATATGAAGGTGTAGGTATCAAAACATTCATAACTATTATGTCCATGTTAGGCTCATCATCATCATCAAAAGGTGGGTAATCTTCCATAGAAGGCATAGCGAAAGGAGGATCAAAATTAATAGTGTCTTGTGGAGGAGGTGTAGGCTCTATGTTCCCAAAAAGCAATGTAGTAATAAGATGAACCTCCTCTTCTAAATTAGAAACACTATCGTTGACCTCTATATCAAATTGTGCAAGAGTATCCTCTATGGTATCATAAATCTCCATAAAAGAGTCCATATCAAAGGTTTTGAGTTCTAAAGGTGCCTTAGATGAAAAAGTATCAATCTCTAAGAGGAAAGGATCTTCATCAATAACCAACTTCAAGGGTGGGAGGGTGGGAACATAAGGCTCAAAAGGAGGTGTATTAATGAGAGAATCACTCAAAGGGATGATATGATCATGAAAATCAATAGTGAAGTTCGTTTTTCTCAGTTCTTAACAAATTGAAAGTCCTAACAAGATCGGGTTTTTAATTGTTTTTGGTTGGTAAAGTTTTTTTGGATATTCTATTGCTAATTCAAACAAGCCTTGCTAAAATGAAAAATACCGTCTACTTATATGTAAAAAAAGATGCACATACCAAGTTTATATTCAAATAAAATGCCAAATGTAAATTCTACAAACTATAAGGACTGGAAATGTAAATTCTGTGAAATATAAATGCTAAAAATGTAAAGCTAAAAAGTCTAAGGACTAAATGTGTAAAAACAGTAAACTATATGGACTGAAAATGAAAATTATCCAAACAATGTAACCAAATTCCAACAAATTGAAAACTGACTAACTAACTTTGAACAAATCTGAAAATGTAAGGACTAATTATTTGAAAACCCTAAAAAGTAGAAAGATTAGCTAAGTTTTAAAACTAATTAATACTACAAGGACCAAAATGCAATTTTCAAATCTTTTTTTAACAAAAACGGGTTCACAACTTCAATAAGCTCATTGGAGCTTATTTCTCAACCAAATTTGATCAAACCAGTTGCAAACGTTTTAAAATCAAATTTTAGCTAGACCTATCCAAGGAATTAAGCTAAAAGTCACTAGAACTCTGATAAGCTAAATCCAATAAGCTCAAAATAAGCTACCAGTTAAGCCAGACTTGCACAACTAGATTTTAATGATGAAAATGATTAAACAGCTCAAAAGAAAGACGGGAAATCAAGTCTCAAGGAAAATGATCAAGTAATAAGCCATGAATCTGAAAATAAGCCAAAATTGTGCTTATGTTGACTTTTGTTGACCAGATTTTTCAAAAAGCTCAAAATCTCAAAATTTATCCAGGAACACTAATGGAATAGAAATGTGAAAGAAAATCAGCTATTTTATGAAGTGAAAAATGAGATATGAGAAATCAGTTTGGAATTCACTACAGGGAATTGCATTTGCTCTTGATCTTAACCTTTGGCTTATTTCTAACTCAATATTTGATACTATACAATTTCCTTTTACACACTCAAACTTCATATATTGACTGAAAGATGAGGACTGGTTTGGAGTGATTTCATCTATTATTAAAGAAATGCCAAGTAAATCAAAATCAATACTTCTGAAAGTTTACTTGTTAAAAACTGACCCAAACCTTTTTAATGACCAATTGCCTTTTTGACTAGAACCTTGACTTAAAAGTGACTGAAAACTAATTGTTATGACTTGTTGACTAGAAATGAACCAAAGTTTTCTAAATACTAACACTTGAAAAGCAAATCAAAGCTAATACCAAACACTACTTTACTGAAATTTTTGAAACTTTTATGAAGGATTTTTGAGCTAATGATTAAACTGAATTAAGAGTGATGTCACACTAAGTTTTATAGCTAAAATGAAGTGAATGAGAACTAGTAACAAGCATTTAAAACAACTAGAACTCAAAATGACTTATAAGGCTAAGTGACTGATGAATGTTGAAAAACAGGACAAGTACTAGGCTATAAGCAAGTATAAGCTACTAATAAGCTACAAAAACAATGAGATCAGATCAATGACAAGCTAAAACAACTTTTATCATGCAATCAAGCAAAGATTAAGCTAAGAATGAAGCAGGCATTCAACAATTGAGTGAAACTGAAAATCAGAAAGTGAAACCTTATGCTAAGGCCTCCTTTGGGGAGTAGAGGAGCGCTGAGCTCTCTAATCTAGTGCTAACCACCACCTTAGCACTAGAACACATCAAACAACTACCAATCAACAACTATCAATCATCAAATCCGCCATTAATGAACTGAATTCTTCAAAATCTACTAGAACTTGACTTGAATGAAAAGATCAGGTACAACAGCTACAATCTTCAAAACTAGCCAATTATGATCAAGTAATGATCATAACTAACCAATATCAGCAGCCAAAGTAACAGAGTGCAAGTATGAACAGTAGAAAGGTAATGGAGTATTTGGAGGGAAAATTGAAATGTTTATTGATTGAATTGAGAAGTAGTTACAAATGCTGGTAATCAGTTACAACTAACTATAACAGACTCAAGAGTTTGTCAGACTCTTGAGTTGTTAAGCTAAAACTAAAATGAGTTGAGAGAAAACTAAAAGTGTGTGTGATTTCACACATTTTCTACTATACAAGAAATGAGCTATTCTAGGGTATTTATAGACTACAGAAGTGAAGTGGTTGGGGTTGGTGACGTGTTAGATCCAATCAGAAACTTCCACGTGTACAATTTAGTTCAATTGAATTTTGCAGGTGATGAACACATTTGGGGTTTTCTTTGTTGTTGATCTTGAGTGTAATTGGTTGTGATCATTGGATTCGTCTCTAAAAAACGAGCAAGTTTCATGTTTATACCATCTTCTGAAATTGCCTCTAGCTCAAGAACGATTCTGGTAATATGCGTTGAAGAAGATGACATGTGGCAGGATTACATTGGATATGGGCTAAGCACACGGATCATTATCCTTAGTGGATAATTTTAATTCTAATTATTGCATGGCACTTTTTCATTGGCTGAGAAGTGAAGTAGTGCGCTTGCACTGTTGTGATTTGGCCAATAAATTTTGGCGGCTGAGTGGGTAATTAATGAGATGAGGTGGTGATCCTTGTCAATTAATTCATGCACTCTCATTGGTTGATAGCATATCACACGGATCAAGCTTAGTTTTACTTTCCAAAAATGGCAGAATCAGTCCTTTAACTTGACAGAATGTAATTTTGAGCTATAATCTTCATTCTTTTGGCAATTTAAGTCCTTCCACTTGCAAACTTGATCAAAAATCTCCTTTGACTTGGTTGACTTGAGAGTTGACCAGATTTGACTTTGATCTTGACTTTGTCATATTTACACTTTTGGTCCCTCATTTTTGGCAGATTGTCAAGATAGGTCCTTTGTCTTCAAAGTCTTGTCACTTTTGATCCTTCTTTGTCTTTTTCATCAAATTAAGCTTGATTTTCCTTTGTTTGCTTGAAATTGTATCCTTCTTACCTATTTGAGCACAAACACAAAACATACCACATAATTCCGCTTTAAAGCACAAAGTTTAAGTATTTTTCTTGTGTTTTAGGGTGATTTGTTGATAAATTGATATGAGTTTTTCCTCATATCAAATCCCCTACACTTGAACATTGTCATGTCCTCATGCAATGCTATATATTTTAAAGCACAAATTTACATTCTCATCATAATTAATCCACCTTAGTCATTATGGAATGTTTATACACTATGCTATGCTATATGATGCATGATTTTGAATTTATACAATGCAATGCAAGAGAAAACAATTCTATTTACATCTTTTTGGATTTTCTTGAAATGGTTTGATGGAAATAACTCATGAAGACTCAATGACTTGGATTAGGGCTTTGTTACCATGGATACTTATCACCCTCAAGTTTCACTTTCCCCATACAAAGCTTAAAAATGGGATCATTGTATTCACAAGTAAAAAGTGCATCAACTTATTCATGACAATTAAATGTGGAACCGGTTATTATTTGAGCAAATTGCTTGAAGGCAAATTTGTCATTATTTAAAGCGTGAAATATAAGAAATGTAAAATCCAAAAATAAGGAAGCACGATTTTAATCCTAAGTAATCCTCTCATCCATTACTTGAAAAACCGCTCACAATTAATATAAGTCCGTTTCAAGAGTACTAAGTCATTCGCCTTATGTGTAAAATCCTCATGTCATGCTTTCATAAGTAGCTACACACTCGCTAAGGAAAGAAAAATAAAACTCACGTAATAATTTACATCCGCCATCTTTTTGAGACTTTGGATCTTCAACCCCGCAACCCGTCAAGGTAATACTGGATTGGAGCAATCTATCAAATCCCCGCAACCCGTCAAGGTAATATTGGAATTCAATAGTCACTATAATTAACACCACACTACCCCTTTTGGGAGTCTTGTATAATTATTTTTTTCTTTTTTTTTCTTTTTCTTTTTTTCTTTTTTTTTCTAGCCACTCATTTTTTTATAAGCCGCTCTTATTTTTCTTTATTCCTTACTAAGAAATTTTAAAAGAATAAAAGGAAAAACACCCGCTAAATATTAAGCATGACATAAGTCTTCTACACATAAAACGTTCTAACTTAGAATCTTAAAACGTACTTATATCAACCATGAATGATTAGACAAAAATGCATAAGATATTACAAACCGATTAAAACCGTTCTTGATTATTTATTAACATATATACATGCGAAGAAAATAGAGGTAAAGAAGAGAAGGGTTTAGCCACAAGTAATTATCATGAAGTTTATCTAGCCCCTTTATACTTGTTTCAACTCTATCATTTCCCATTCTCCACAAATTTAAAATCTAAAATAATGAGATTGGTGGATGCTTAGCCTAATAGACCAATGAAGGACTACATGGTTAAGGATACTAGCTAGAGAGTGCTAAGATAAGCAAACTCGGGTTGAGTCAAAATATCCATGGCATGCTTAATATGTCAAAGAAATCTAAATTTGTTAAACCATATCCTTTATTATATTTTCTTTTTATATATTTTTGATGAAAGATAAAAGAAGAAATATATACAATGCAAATATGTTGATTAATGCAAAAATTATGAATGCATATTTTTGGTGGCCAAAGTAGATCAAAAATTTGAAAAATGTTTGAAAAATTAATTTCCCAAGTTATCATGAAAACAATAGAAATGGTCTAGGTAAGGTCACTTCGATAGAAGTCTTAGCACAAAACAAGTAAAAATTAATTTCCCCGGCAGCGGCGCCATTTAATATTTCGTTTTTAGTGTAGTTGTCTCTCGGTCTTATCGAATTGATATAACGTTTTAAGCTTGACTTAATTGTTTTTGGTGGTAAAAACTTATTTGGTATTTATGTCTAATTGGCACAAAACAAGTAAAAATGTAAAAATATCTATATTACGCTACGTATACGTACTAACTAAAAAACATGTTGCACATACGACAGTTAAATGTACAAAATATAAAATGTAAAAGACAAATTTATACTACAAATATAAAACCTAAAATATAAAGCCACGAAAAAAAACGAGAAATTACGCTAATATGACGCATACTATTATTATTAAAATAATATCTCCACTAATTCCAATTCTACTTTATAGTACAAAAAAAACGTTTCAAAAAGTTTATGCAATCTATTTAAAATTCTGAAAATTAAACTGGTATTTTAAGTTCTCTCTAATGAATTAAGTTCAAAACTCTAAGAGGCCCAATAAGGGGATAGAAAATTATGAGGCCGGTCCAGCAATCCTAGACTAAGTCCAAGTTATCTAATTTTATTTATAACGATCTACTTGTTATATCTAACAGATTGGACTGTAAATGCAACTACTTGTATCAAAGTTAAGGGTAAAAATTGAACTTTGCTAAACTTAAACTTAAAACAAAAGCATCAAATTTCCAAATGATACTAATTACTGATTCTATTTTTAAACGAAAAACTTTTCACTTCCTATTAGTTTTCTCATGAAAATTCTTATCAAGCTTACTGTTAAGCTACTCTTCTGCAAATAACAACTCCAATATCTAGTCTAAGCTATAACTAAACTACATCGAGCACTATCAGTTGGCATTTATCTGAAACACTAGTCCAGCACCACAAATCTTACACTTACTACTCAGTTAAGCTACTCAAATTCACCAAACTCAAACCCACTGTATGAACTACAAGTAGAAGAACTGATAAGCTACAAAAGGAAACCACTAAGCATTTCTACTACTAGATAACTTCTATCCTAATCTATCAACTACACTACATCAGTTTCTCAAATCCAAATGAAGAAATACAGAAATCTGTCAACATGTCCAGCCAATCACTAGTTATGAGCTGAAACATCAGGAACTCAAATAGGCAACTAATCGAAACTAAATCGGCACAAAAGAAATTAAACAAACAAGTCTGCAGGCAATTATATCGAACAAGTATCACAAAATTTTACACCAAAGATAACCTACCAGCAGATTACACCAATTATTTAATACTATAGATGCAGAAAATTAAATGTGCTTAACCATTTCTTCCGAAGACTAGACCGTTGAAGTCGAAGCAGAGCGCTGAGCTCGCTTGATCAAACACGATCAACCACCACTTCAAATCTTTACAGCTACTCAACCTTTCCCACGAACAAATCTACCATCTGCTACAGTTTCCTGCTACTATCTGGATCACATATGGAATTAATGATCCTCCTTAAACTGCAAAACTCTGAAAATGCATCATGAATCACGAAAGCTTCACAACTATTACTGAAAAAACGAATGTATTCCAACTACACAAATTCCTGCTACCAAATCACACCAACTGCTCTCGAATCGCCACTACTACAATGATCAGCAACATCTTAAACTACAGCTATTTTTATCAGCAATCTCCACTTTTTCAAATTCTGCTACTTAAAAGTTTTATTGCAGAACCTAACAATCGTCAATAAAAACAGAACTCTCGATCTCAAAACTTCAACTAAACAACAAAATAACTCGAATACAGTAACAAACGTTCATTTGATAAGCAAGAACAGTGAAAGATCAATCAATAACTCGTAATCCCCCAGAAGTTAAAGCTAGAATCGTAACTACTACCATAATATCTCGAATGCAGAAACTTTGAGTTCGAGAGTATAAGATCAACAAATTGCAGAAATGGTAATGAATTGAAACAAGCTTTGAGAATGAATACAAACTTTATTGAATTTGAGAGTGAATGTGATTACAAGACGGTTGTTTGGGCTAACTAACTACAGTAACTACTTCTAGTTACAATCTAACCGAAAATGTCTAACTAACTGTTAACTAATCCTAACTATGTGTTATCTACTCCTAAGCTAGCCGTCTTCAAATGAGGGTCTTGATCGCTATTTATAGCCGTCTGAAGAAAAGGAGTGACGTGTTGCTTCCAATCAGCAATGGACACGTGTTAAATACGATGATCTTGATTAACTAGAGTTCTTCATCATCTTTTCCAATTTGGGCGTTTCTTCATCTTTGAGTCTTGATCGAATTGACTTGCACCATCTTGTAGAGGAGAAAAAGAGGAGCACTTTTGCTACTTTAGTCTTCGTCTGAAACCTTGTGTAGCATCCTTGAATTGAACTTGAAGTCGAATGGAGATAAAAGCTATGAAACCGATTGTTACTTGTTTTTTCTCTCTCTTGATATGAGGAAGGAAGATACGTGTGTTTTCTTTGACTGTGATTTGGTCATTGACCAAGTTTTAATAAACTTTTCACTTGGTTTCTTATTTAGTCCTTTCAATTTTACTCTTTTTGTCAAATGTATCATGAACTCTTTAAGCACATATCTTTTCATCCTTCGTCTTTACGAAAATTACACTTTAAATCCTCGATCTTCGAAATAATGACAAGTAAAGTCCTTGAAACAAGATTCGTCCTTTTCTTCGTCTTTTCATCAAATAAATCCTTGAAAATGCGTGTTTGCTCAAAAATGCATCTTTTTACCTGAAAACACATGAAACACAAATACCAACGTGATTCTGATAATTTTCAGTTAAATATTATGTATTTGACTGTGTTTTTAGTGGTTTTTGGATCATTATTAATGAGTGTTTTCACACTTATCAGCATCTTACTTCTCCCTATACTCCACAACAAAATGGTGTATCTGAAAGGAGAAATCGTACATTATTGGATATGGTGCGATCTATGTTTAATCTTACAAATTTAACTTTATCCTTTTACGATTATGCTTTAGAATCTGCTGTTCGCATTTTAAATATGGTTCCCACAAAGAAGGTCGATAAGACACCATATGAACTATGGCATGGCAAGAAGCCATATTTGTTTTATTTAAAGGTCTGGGGTTGCGAGGCGTATGTGAAACGTGACTTGGGTGACAAACTCCAACAACGATCTGTAAAATGTATCTTTGTAGGATACCCTAAGGAAACTATGGGTTACTACTTTTATTATCCACCTGAGAACAAAGTAATTGTCGCTAGGTATGGAGACTTCCTTGAATCTGATCTTGTAAATCAAGAATGAAATTATGATCTTGAAGAGAGTCATATAGATACATTACCTTCTGAAAACACCAGCGATGTAATTCATGTAGAACTAGAAAGTCTGGCGGTTCCACCAGAATTAGTTCCTCTGCTTAGATCCGCAAGGATTAAAAACGCAAATAACAATATGTGTCTTAATATAGAGGATGATGATGAGTTAGAGGATCTTGGTGAACCCTCTAAATATAAATCCGCCATACTTGATCCTGAGAAGGATAAGTGGATGGTTGCTATGGATGAGGAAATGAAATCCATGAAAGTAAATGATGTTTGGATTCTTGTAGAACCACCACCGAATGCTAAAGTAGTGAGACATAAGTGGATATACAAGAAGAAAACCGACATGGACGGAAAAGAACAATCCTATAAAGGTCGTTTAGTGGCTAAAGGTTTTACACAAACTTTTGGAGCAGACTACGAGGAGACATTTTCTCCTGTAGCAGACTTAAGAGCTATTAGGATTCTCATAGCTATAGCAGCATACTATGACTATGAGATATGGAAAATGGATGTTAAAACTGTCTTCTTGAACGGTCGCTTAGATGAAGACATCTATATGCAACAACCATAAGGGTATGTTGATCCTGAGAATCCAGGACATGTGTGCAAACTTCAAAGATCCATTTATAGATTGAAGCAAGCATCACGTCAATGGAATAAAATATTTGACGAAGAAATCAAAAAGTTTGGATTTGTTCAGAATCATGAGGAGCCATGTGTATATCGCAAAGCTAGTGGGAGTGATGTAGTATTCCTAGTCCTATATGTTGATGACATATTAATCATGGGAAGTAAAATTCCAAGACTTAAAGCTGTTAAGGATTATCTTGGTAAATGTTTTTCTATGAAGGATTTAGGAGAAGCTGCATACATTCTGGGAACTAAGATCTAGTGGGATAAGAAAAGATGGTTAATTGGTCTATGTCAAGATGCTTATATAGATAAGATTTTAAAGAAGTATAATATGCATAATTCCAAGAAAGGTTTTCAACCTATGGAAGTTAAGCATAATCTGAGTCATGAGATGGATGCATAAACTTCCGAAGAGGAGGCATACATGCAGAAGGTGCCTTATGCTTCAGCTGTAGGATCTATAATGTATGCTGTTAGATGCACAAGGCCAGATGTGGCGTTTGCTCAGAACTTGGTCAGTAGATACCAACAGAATCCAGGGAAGCTCCACTGGACTGTTGTTAAACATATTCTAAAGTATTTGAGGAGTACGAAAGATATGTTTTTGGTATATGGAGGGAAACCATACACAGAACTAAATGTGACAGGTTTCTGTGATGCGTCCTGGCAGTGTGATAAAGACGATACGAAGTCTCAGACGGGTTACGTTTTTGTTATCAATGGAGGAGCAGTTGACTGGAAGAGCAAGAAACAGACAACGATTGTAACGCATGCTACTCAATCTGAGTACATGGCTGCTTCAGAAGCTGCAATGGAAGTTGTTTGGATTAGGAAGTTTATTAAAGATCTTGGAGTGATGCCTTCAATTAAAGTACCTATAGATATGTAGTGTGACAATTCTGTCGCAATAATATTTGCCAATGACCCTGGAGTCATGAAAGGCGCCAAACACTTTATGCGTAGACATCACTATGTCCGAGAACAAGTTGAAGCTCGGGAAATCAAATTGATAAAAGTTCACACATATGATAACGTAACCGATCCTTTAACTAAGGCTTTGCCTAGACCAAAGGTAGTTAAGCATGCCAAGGCGATTGGGCTGCAACTAGCTAGCGAACTCATGCTATAAATCTGTGATTAGTATTTGGATAAAGGATGTTATGTGATAGTTGATTTTTACTACTCTTTAGGAAAAGAGAGCAAAAGTGGCAAGTATTGAGCACGACGATTTAGGAAAACCGTGTACAAATGACCCAAAGTGGGGATCGTTCTCAAGGAGGCTAGTGTGTTATGTGTGTAATGACTTGGATTAGATTTGTGATTATATTGTTGAGAAAGAAAAATAGAAATGAGATTAGGAGAGAATGACGGTTACGAAGACGGATTAAACTAGGACGAAAAAGGTGTACACGTAAAATCGTAAAAAGCACTAAAATTAAAATTTTACCCTAAAAATTCCTAAAAATTACCAAAAATCCACAATAATATTCTAAGAGTTTACAAAAAATCCAAACTTGCCAAAACCTTTTAATTAATTAGATAATGACTTTTTAATACTAATCAAAGCCCTAAAAATCACAATTTATTATTAAAAAGTCCCAAACAAGATTTTAAAGTTTGTAAACCTCAAAAATATCCTAATTAAGCTAAAAAGTATTTTTCAAAATTTTAAAATCACTAAAAACTATTTTTAAACAATTAAAAACTACTAAAATCAATTAAAAATTAAATTAATTCTAGAAAATAATTAAAAGACCCTAAAAATATTTGGAAAGTTGCAAAATTCCTAATTAAGTGTTTAGAACCTAGGAAAAATATAAAAACTTAGAAAATCAGACTTCTAATTTTTAATAATAAAATAATAATAAAATAATATTAAAAATCCAAAAATCATAAAAAATTCTAAAAACTTGCAAACTAGCTTAATTTAACCTAAATAACTCATAAATGAAAGTGAAATTACCTAAATACCCTTAATGGGCCTAGAAAATGGGCTAAACCCAAAACAGTACCCTATTGGGCCAAATTTGGGCCCAATAACAAAAAGTGTTCAAAATAAGCCCAAAAAGCAATAGTTGACTCAAAATTCGATTTTAAACAACTTTTTCCAAAGGCCCAAAAGCTGAAAGTATGAAATAAGCTAGCTTATACCAAGCAACTTATTCTTAATGGGCTTTTTGGCCCATTAAGCTATAAGCCAATGCCATAAGCTAAAATTTGACACACAAGCTTCTTTTGACCTAAATAAGACTTCTGCAAAAAGAAATTTGAAATAAGCCCAAGGAATAAGCCTGAAAATGCAATAAGCAATCTACAGAAAACGACAAAATAGTCGTTTTTGAGTTCTAGGCCACCCCCAGTGCAGATTCAAGTTTCTATAGCTTCTAAATGACTTAATTAAGCAAAATCAACAAAGGGTTTTCAAATAAGCTGACTCAATAAGCTGGAAAAAGCAAATAAGCACTTATGTAAAAGTCAAATAAGTTGGTTTTCTAGTAAAAAGTCAAAGTCGAAGTCCAATAAGCTCCAGTCTACTTAAATGGGTCAAATAATGAAGACCTATCACAAAAATAAGTTGTTGCAAGTCTGGATAAGCTAGAATAGCTTATTGATAAGATGAGTTCAATTTTACACTAGCAGGGGCTAGTTTTGAGTGTTGAGCAGTGGAAACTTTTTCCACTGCTTGACTTGTTTGACTTTTTGTCTTTAGTGACTTTTTTGGAGATTCAGATTACACAAAGGCACCCAAATGATCTTTGGATCAAAATGAGTCAATAACAATCAAAATATCACAATCACAAACACCCAATTGATACAGTTTAATCAATAAAGTCCCAGATATTGCACAGACATGAACAATTAAGCAGTTGAGCACTTATAAGCAGTTTTAGCACAAATCAGCCAGCCAAATTCAACCAAATGCATACACAAGCTATATTAAACTCAAATAAGTAAGCTAAACAGGTTTCATGCAATGATTCAAAGAATTAAGCAAGATTCAAGCGAATGAATGTTACTGATGAACACTAACACATGCAGTTTTTTACACTTGTTGATGTATTTGACACTCAAGCCAGATTCAACACCTCAAATCTCTCAAACAGGTTACAATGACTTTCCTTAAACCACTTTTAGCCCTAAGCATGCATACACACTAAGTGTTCCCAAAATCCTAGGTCAAAACAGGCAATAACAAAGGTTCTATAGCAGATTGTTTGATTCAAGGCTTCAAACCCAAAAACTTGCAGCAAAACACTCTCAACCAAGCATATATCAGATACCAAGCACAAACAATTCCTTCTAACAACACAATAACAAGTTACAATCACAAACATGTAGACCCAAACACCCCTTAATCTTTTCAAAATCAAATTTTTCAAAGGAAAAGTGAGATTTAAGACCACCCAAGCATCAATTAACACAATAACAAGTAAGATTAACAGATTCAAGCAGATTTAAGCCACAAAATTCACAAGAACACAAGCCACATACAAATATCACCAAAAATCAAGATTTTAAGCAGATTTTAGGATTGAGTATGCAAACCTCATGGATGTACATCCACGAATTTATGAGCTTATGTACTAGCAAGAACAAGTACAAGCTTCCAATAACACTCCTGCTAAGAATCAACAAGGTTAGAAGCACAAGTATAAAAATCAGAAACTTGAAAAATCTTGATTAATGCAACCTTGTTACCCCACACTTGATTATCCCCAAGTTATAAGCCTCACCACACCTTAATCAACTCAATTAGGATGCTATGATCAGCCCTATAACCCAAGAATTCCAAGATAGAAACAAGAACTTAGCAAAATATCAAGAAAATGAAGAAAATGTGCAAACTTTTGCACACTCCTCTTTTGAAAACAGGTTTTAAACTTCAAAATCAGTAAACTAAGAACATAAACAAGCAATAATAAGATGACACTTGGTCTTTCTTCAAAACACTTAACTCAAATTTCATAAAACTGAAAAGGGATTTACAAGTGCTTGAACAAGGAAAAACCAAAAGCAAACGTCTAAGTTGGACCCTATACCCTTTATATAGAGGGTGTACATGGTCTGCATAAGCTTAAAACTAAAAACCCTAGCTTGTAGAAGTCCCAAAATACCCTTGCAGAATTTGAATATATTGGAGTCTTGTGAGGAATCTTTTGGCCTTTTGTGGTGTGTATAGCTGTAGAAAGTTGATCAATGGTCTCAAATAAGCTTAAGTTTGAAGCTTTGTTGTGGGACGTTGGATTGTTGGCCCTACTGTTTGTCTTCTTCCTTTCTTTGTAGCAGGGGAGGCATGTGTGGGACAATGGGGTGATGAGGTGTCCAAGTTTAAGGTTGGGATGTGATTAGCAGACCATTAATCATAAATCTGCACAAGATGGTGGCTTAATTTTGGCTTAAACAAAATTACCCAATTTGTGTTAAGAACACCAAGAACAGGTATTTGATCTTGTTTTGGGTTTAAAAACCTGTTTGGCGCGTGTTTAAACTAATCAGTTAGGATTTGTTAATTAATACAAGTGAGTGGGATCTGATGTGGACAAAGGGTGAGTGGTGATTGGTGGAAAGGAGATAGTGGGACACGTGGGAGGTGTTGGTTGTGCTAGGTTAGATCCTTGTCTGGCCAGCATTAAACCCTTATCTTTGCACAACTTTTCATTTCCTTTCCAAACTTCTATCAACGCCCAAACTAGTTATAACAACTTTTGCAACTTTGCACTTTTGCCCCAAAAACTTTTGTAAATTGATTTCAGGGGTATTTCTTGCCATTTTTGAATTCTTGAAGGACTGATTTGGCATTTTGATGATGGATAATGGTCTTGACTTGTATGTTGAGCATTTTGGAGGACTGAAATTGCCAAGTCTTGTTTGATGAGGGACCATTCTTGCCAAATGTTGAAAGTCAAGGGTCCTTTTTGTAATTTTGGGATTTTCAAAGGACCAAACTTGTATTTTCTTGTACTTTGAAGGACTTCATGATGTATTTGACTTTGTGGAGGATATTGGTTGACAATTTAGCTTTGTTGAGGGGCTAAACTTGCCAAATCTTCAAAGTGGAGGGCCCTTTTTGTAATTTTGACAAACTTTATGGACCAAACTTGTAATTATGAGGATACAAGGGTATAAAGTGTCAATTCTTCCATATTGGAGGACCCTTCTTCATAATTCTTCAAATCTTCAAGGGTTTCTTGGGAAAATTCTTCATTAGGGCTTGGTTCATTATGCGGCTTCGTTTCCCGTGTTCGTTTTTGCATGATTCTTGTGATCTTTTGTCATTTTCTCAATATCCGTACCTAAAATACACAAGTAACAAACACAAGCATACATATATGGGTATTTTGATGATATTTAGTGCATTTTAAGCCCTATTTGGAAGATGAGACTATGTATAAAAGCAGTCTCATCACTCCCCCATACTAAACCATTGTCGTGCCCTCACGGAATGCTAGAATAAAGTATCGTAGCATCTCCAAAATTCATTTATTCACTTTATTGAACGATAAACTAGCTACACTACTACTATTGCTACAACTACTTGCGTTTTAGACATAATGTATGATTTTGATCGCAAAATGGGACGTTTAGGTTCATAGAATAAGAACACGTGAATGCTTCGTTAGAAATAATTTCATCGTCCTCGATTTTCACCCCAATTCCATGCCAAGCGTGCAACGAGATCATTGTCATTATAAGTTAGTAATGCTAACACTACTCATATGCCCTAATCACGTACTTATCCTCCCATTATTCCTAAGTTGTATCTCTTATATTTTATATTGTCTTGAATGTTTCACGAGGATACATTGTTTGACTTATGCGATAATAGAGATTTAGGTCTAAAAATAGAGTCCTAACGGTGTAACTAAGACCATCAAGTCAGTAACCCCTCCTAATAGACAACGATGTCAAAAAATTAAGTTGACAAGAAGAATCGATAAACACGGTTTTATAACGGTTTTGAACATGAGACTTATTACCAAGACTTTTATACGCCCCCTAACGGAAGGGCCTTATTATCTTTGGTTTACCTCCATCTTTTATTCAACTTCGCCATGAAGCTTTTATTATGACTTCGGTCTTGCCTTGCCTTTTATTATCCACCTCATCGGTAGTTTTATTAGCCAAAGACGTATGCCCTTACGCTAAGGCGAATTTTGGATCTTTAAAGCTTCGAAGATTAAGGCTTGATTCACTTTCAATTTTGCATAGATTTTTCGGCCTTGTGGGGCTTCAAATTGTTTGCTTGATTTAGGTGAGCACTTGAAATCTTATTATTGGGTGAAGCTTTTGATTATTGGGGTGCCAATACTTCAAAACCGTGACGCTGGCGATACCTTAATGTCTTCCCAACTTAATTACACGGAAGCTACTAGAAAAGACTAGAAACCCAACAATCCCAACTAAACCGCTAAGTCAATATTTATTAAGCAAAAAATATTTACATGCGAAGGGAGAATAAGCAAACAACCAGAACACATGAGTTTTTGAAAGAATACGAGTACTCTACGTTTAGCATAGTAACTTATACTTAACCCTATCATTTATCGTCCTCATTTAAGAGACTTAGCCTAATGTGTAGTTAAGGAACCAAAGCTAAGTGCTCAACACGCACGGTCGAGTCAAAAATTACTCTTATTTTCGCCATCGGAAAATCTACATTCGTGTCTTCAAACACTTATAAAACATGAGAAAAATTTTAAAATTTGGCCATTTTTAGCCTTATTTTTCAACAAAAACGATAAAAAAAAGATAAACTTTAGAAAGCGTGAAGGTTTATCAAGGCAAGTATCTATTCACCCCCCATACTAAAGTTAAACATTGTCCTCAATGTTTCGAGTCTAGGGGTGCAAACACCCCTATACTAAAAACGTAGTCGAATGCCTAATCTAGCATGGAAAGGGTGTAACCAATAAATTAATAGCCGTTTATGAAGTGTGCTAATAACCTAAGGTTTGAACATCAAAAGGATATATCATGGATATTGAGAAAGTCTTCAAAGAAAATGATCGAGTGCTCCCATAAAACGAACATGATAGGCTCCAATCGTGAAGATCATGATCATCTAAAGTCCACAATTCACAAACAACCACGGAACAAAGGTTGGAAGGGCACAAATCCCCACACGTTAACTACATTAGAAAGCGATAATATGTACATAGGATAAGCATGGGACTCCCCCACGAGGCTCCTCGTTTTTGATTACCGAGTCATGAGCTCGACTCGATCCCCTCAATACTAATTATCATTGGGGAAGGTGACTTGGTCGAGGTAGTTCAAGGATGGAACTTCCCCGCCAAAGTAGTGCTTCAACCTATGTCCATTCACCTTGAAGTTAGGACCATCATCTTGAGCTAGCTCGATGGTCCCATACGGAAACACTTGAGTCACGGTGAATGGACCGGACCAACGGGATTTCAACTTACCTGAAAAGATTTTCAATCGAGAGTTAAAAAGCAAAACTTGATCCCCAATGTTAAAAACCCGGTTTTTAATTTTAGAATCATGCAACTTTTTTGTTTTTTCCTTATAAATCAATGAATTTTCATAAGCATTGTCCCTCAATTCATCTAATTCATTCAATTGCATTTTCCGGTGTTTTCCCGCGGTCTCCATATCATCATTACAATGCTTTAGGGCCCAATAAGCCTTGTGTTCTAACTCGATAGGCAAATGACAATTCTTCCCATACACAAGCTTATAGGGAGTGCACCCAATGGGCGTCTTATGAGCGGTCATAAAGGCCCATAAAGCATCGTCCAACTTATCCGACCATAATTGTCGGTTTTCCCCAACGGATCTCTCCAAGATCCTCTTCAACACTCGATTTAAAACCCCGACTTGCCCACTCGTTTGTGGGTGATAAGCCGTAGAAAGCTGATGTGTAACCCCATATTTCCTTAGGACCCTTTCGAATTGGTCGTTACAAAAATTGGTTCCACAATCGCTTATGATCGCACGAGGGGTTCCAAACCGAGAAAACAAGCTTTTCAAAAACTTGACTACCACACGAGCATCATTGGTGGGCAAAGCCTTAGCTTCCACCCACTTAGATAGGTAGTCAACCGCAACGAGAATGTACTTATTACCACGAGATGATGGGAACGGCCCCATAAAGTCTATACCCCAAACGTCAAAGATCTCACACACTTGGATGATATTTTGTGGCATTTCATCTTTTTGTGAAGCTTTTCCTTGTCGTTGGCATGAATCACACGACTTCACAAGATCTTGTGCATCTCGGTAAATAGTAGGCCAAAAGAAGCCGGCATCAAACACCTTCTTAGCCGTGAGATTAGCACCGTGGTGACCACCCGTGGGTCCCTCATGGCAAGCTCTAAGGATGTTAGAAGCTTCGGTGCCAAATACACAACGTCGGATGATTTGATCCGCACAAGTTCGAAACAAGTAAGGGTCGTTCCAAAAGTAGAACTTGACGTCACGAAAGAATTTTCGCTTTTCTTGAGTCGTCATACCCTTAATGATGAAGTTACCCGCATGGTAATTTGCAAAATCCGCAAACCATGGGATGGAAGAATCAAGCTTAGAATTCACTACACCAAGTGTCTCGAGCGGAAATGTTTCGGTGATTTCCTTGGGCTCGTAAACACTTTGGTGAGGATCTTCCAAACGAGAAAGATGATCGGCCGCTAGATTCTTGGCTCCTTTTTTGTCAAGGATTTTGTGATCAAATTCTTGATGGAGGAGAATCCAACGAAGTAATCTAGGCTTAGCATCTTGCTTTGCCATGAGATACTTGATAGCCGAATGATCCGTATACACTATGCATTTAGCTAAGACGAGATAAGGTCGGAACTTCTCAAATGCATACACCACGGCAAGGAACTCCTTTTCCGTTTTAGTGTATTTTAGCTGAGCCTCGGTCATCGTCTTGCTAGCATAGTGAATAGGCAAGAAGTGCTTATCATGACGTTGCCCCAAAACGGCCCCAATAGCGTAATCACTAGCATCACACATGAGCTCAAAGGGTAGGTTCCAATTGGGTGCAACAAGAATGGGAGCTTCGGTAAGTTTCCTCTTAAGGATTTCAAAGGCTCGTACACAATCTTCGTCAAAGACAAAACGTGCCTCTTTTTCAAGAAGATGTGTAATAGGTCGAGAGATCTTTGAAAAATCCTTGATGAATCGACGATAAAAGCCCGCGTGGCCTAGGAAACTCCTAACTCCCTTGACGGTTTTGGGATGAGTTAATTTGGCGATGACGTCTACCTAAGCTTGATCTACCTCAATCCTCGCTTTCGAGACCTTGTGCCCTAAGACGATTCCACTCTTAACCATAAAATGACATTTCTCCCAATTGAGCACAAGGTTGGTTTCCTCACAACATTTCAACATTCTCTCAAGGTTCGACAAACACGAAGTGAACAAATTACCAAACACGGAAAAGTCATCCATGAAGACTTCCATCGTCTTCTCGATCATGTCATGAAAAATAGCCATCATACACCTTTGAAAAGTTCCCGGTGCATTACAAAGTCCGAATGGCATTCTACGATAGGCAAACGTTCCATATGGACACGTAAACGTAGTTTTTTTTATCACGAGGATCGATGGGAATTTGGAAGTAACCAGAAAAACCATCTAAAAAGCAATAGAAATCGTTTCCTGCAAGACGCTCCAACATTTGGTCCATGAAGGGCAAGGGAAAATGGTCTTTTCGAGTGGCTTCATTCAACTTACGATAGTCAATGCACACTCTCCATCCAGTCACGTGTCTAGTGGGAATCAACTCGTTGGCATCGTTTGACACAACGGTCATCCCTCCCTTTTTAGGGACACAATGAATAGGACTCACCCAAGGGCTATCGGAAATAGGGTAAATCATTCTCGCGTCAAGGAGTTTAAGGACCTCTTCTTGACGACGTCGTGAATTTTGGGGTTCACCCTCCTTTGACTTTGGATTGCGGGCTTGTAATCCTCCTCCATTAAGATTTTGTGGGTACAAAACTTGGGATCGATTCCCTTAATGTCGGATAACTTCCATGCAATTGCCCCTTTGTGATCCTTAAGAACATCGACAAGTGCAGTTTTTTCATCATTCGAAAGTTCCTTCGCAATAATAACCGGCAACTTGTCGTCCTCCTCCAAATAGACATATTCGAGATGAGGAGGTAAATCTTTCAACTCAAGGATAGGTGGTTCCTCAAGTGAAGATTTGGGCTCGATACTCATAACCTCCTCGGGTGGAGGGAATGGGAAATCGTTGAGAAAATCCTTGATAATCGAGAAGTCCTCATCGTTGTCGAGGTCTTCGTTACAAGTACGTGGAACATCGAATTCTTCCAACGTAAAACCACCACCTTCAAATGGAGTGAAGGTTGGTGTCGAATTATCAAGAATTGGATCTAACATAGTGGGATTGCCACTAGTTTCTTCATCACCAAAACCTAGAACTTCTTGTGAAAATTCCTCGCAAACTACGTCGATCATATCAACGAGGTTTATGGTTGCAACGGAATAAACATGAGAAATTTGAGAGTTTTGAGTTGCGTTTATAACAAGTTCCTCGTCGTTGAAACATAAGGTGATCTTTCTAGCATGAACATCGATCAAAGCCATAGACGTATCTAAAAATGAACGACCTAAAATGAGAGGAACTTGAGGATCCGTGGGGATATCAACAACGATAAAGTCTACGGGATAGTAGAACTTCCCCACTTTCACAAAAACGTCTTCCGCCAAACCACATGCGGGAATCGTGGAATGGTCGGCCAACTCGATAGACATTAGTGAAGGAGTAAGATTAGGAAGATTGAGCGACTTGAAGATTGCAAGTGGCATCAAGTTAATGCTAGCACCAAGATCAGCCAAGGCGAAGCATTCCTCCATATCTTGGATTGCACATGGAATCAAGAATTTACCGGGATCACCGACTTTTTGAGGTATGCGATTAAGATAAACCGACGAACAACTAGACAATTGGTGCAATTTCTCCTTGTTGTTCAACATACTCTTAAAGTTAGCGGAAAATCGAGGCATCATGACCAAAGCATCGGCGAAACTCACATTAAAGTGCAAATCACGAAATATTTTCATAAAAAGCTCAAATTGATAATTGTCGCGCTCTTGACGTTTCTCCTTCCTAAGTCTTGATGGATAGGGCAAAGGTGGTGTGGGTTGAGGCATAGTAGGCATAGCCTTTGGAATCTCGGGTTCCAATGATGGTAATGGGTCAACCGTAGGTGTGGCATGAGCGGTACTTCGTGGGATTGGGACATGCTCCTTTTGGACCACCACCTCGGGTTCTTCCTCAATTGCTTCCTCCGTAGGAGCAATTGGTTGAGGAGTCGATTCCTTAAGTGTCTTACCACTACGTGTGGTAATCACTTTCATCTCACCCTCAGGGTTGGATACGGTGTTGCTAGGAAGACTACTTGAAGACGGTTTACACATTATTGCCTCAAACATAGACGAGATTTTATCTTCAAACACGGATTGCCTCTTCTCGGCTTTAATCATTTCTTGTTTAATCTCGTGTTGCCCTTGTTCCATTTTTTGTTGGTTTTGTTGTAACGTAGTGACATTTCCTTCCATCTTGTTGGTGTGGATCTTAAGTTCATTAGCTAACTCATTTTTCAACTCTTTCTTCAAGTCGTTCTTAAACTCGGATCTTAGGCTAATGATTTCTCTTTGAATATTGTCAAACCTAGCATCATTCCCACTAGCGTATTCAACAAAATCACTTGGAAGATCTTTCAATGTTTGCAAACCTTTGTTGTTTTGAAAATCATTTTGATTCTTGTTTGAAACTTGATTATTAGCCCCTTGATTACCATAATTTCCTTTATTGAAATTGTTTTTGAAACCAACTTGATTGTTGTGATAGTTGTTGTTAGCATTTTGATTTGAACCAAAACCCGGTGGAGTCAATTGATTAGAGCAGGAAACTTGACCGTTTTGGTTGTAATTTCCCATGGCCGCGAAGGCACTCGAAGTGTTACCACCGTTGGTAATGCACTCGGAGAAATCATGACCTCCACCACAATACATGCAAGAAACCTCAACCGCTTTAGCCGTAGCGGGAGCACTTTGTTCACCAACTTTAAACTCAATCAAAAGTCCTTTTAGCTTATCAAAAATATTGTTTTCCAAGTTTGCCTCAATTTGGCAAGCATCGATGGTAGTAGACAAAGAAGGTGAAGTCGGAGACGAAGCCTTACGAACACTAGACGTGCTACGAGGACTATACACCTTAGATCTATTCTCAATTATCACCAACGCTTCCTCAACCGTTTTACACAAAAAAATACCACCCGCGGCGGCATTCAAATAATCCCTTTCATGATCATTAAGTCCATTGTAAAACGTGTCAATTTGATGCAAGTCGGAAAAACCGTGACGAGGACATTCATGTAACATTTCCTTAAACCTATTCCAAGCCATTGAAAAACTTTCATTAAATTCTTGTGAAAACTTTGAAATCTCGTTTTTCAAGTGCGTAGTCTTAGAGGGCGGAAAAAATTGGTTCACAAACTTAGACACGAGATCCTTCCACGTCAATATAGAATTGGGTGGCTCTTTCTCTAACCAAATTTTGGCGGGCCCCGCTAAGGAATACAGAAAAAGCATCATCTTAATCGAGTCATTCGAGACATCCTTAAACTTGCAAGTTACGGTAAGACGATTGAATTGGCGGATATGGTTGTGTGGATTGTCCTTCTCATCACCACGGAATTTGTTGTTTTGGATCATCGATAACAAACCCGTTTTCACCTCAAAATTCTCCGCAAGGATAGCGGGAATTACAATAGCCTCTCCATAACCCTCGGTGGGTGCTTGAAGTAACTCCATCATAGTTCGATTCGCCATGGTTGGTGCTTCTCTTACAATGGGTTCGTCAATAGGAGACTCCTCACTAGAAAGATTGGGAGTGGGAGTTTTGTTCTTTCGTTTACGTGCACGTCTTGCTTGATTATGAGTTAGCATAAACGTCACGTACAATGAGGGGACGAGCAAAGAAGATTCTTTTTGGTGTTTTGTATTTTTCAAATTTTTTTTGTGGTTTTTGATTGTATTAACCTTTTTGGATCTTGTGGAATGTATTAAGTAGACACAAATCTACAAATCTCCTCCTTAATCAAATCTCTCGATTAAAGAAGCCTCAAGGAATGAAAACGATCACGTGAAGTGAACGCCTTCGATGACTTTAGAACGTTGGTGGAACACCAAAACATTCAAGAGGGTTTAATCAATTGAAACCAAGAAAATATATATGATACTTAGTAATACTTTGGGCGGCAAAACCCTCGATTAGCTCTCAAAATCAAATACTCACAAGCAAGCGGGGAAACGAGGCGGCGCGAAGCACTTAAGAGACTTTTTCCTTAGGATATATTTTATAATATCCGCCTTATACCCACCTTATAGTTTGTATTTTTCAAGATTGAGCTTCACGAAATTATTTATCTATTTTTGCCTTTTTTCTTTGGTTTGAGATTCGAATACAATGATTGGGTAATGACCTCCCAAGTCAAGGTTGTGATTTCTCACGTATTTGGAGTACTTGTGAATTTATTGTTCTACGTATACACTATAGTAATAGTATTCACACAAAAACCGAAAACCGATAATACGTATTAGTAGAGTGCTACTAATACAAATACTATTTATGGTTAGTATATAAAAACAACAATTCCAATCAAAACACAACACGCCTCCCCGGCAGCGGCGCCAAAATGATAGTTGATTTTTACTACTCTTTAGAAAAAGAGAGCAAAAGTGGCAAGTATTGAGCACGACGATTTAGGAAAACCGTGTACAAATGACCCAAAGTGGGGATTGTTCTCAAGGAGGCTAGTGTGTTATGTGTGTAATGACTTGGATTAGATTTGTGATTATATTGTTGAGAAATAAAAATAGAAATGAGATTAGGAGAGAATGACGGTTACGAAGACGGATTAAACTAGGACGAAAAAGGTGTACACGTAAAATCGTAAAAAAGCACTAAAATTAAAATTTTACCCTAAAAATTCCTAAAAATTACCAAAAATCCACAATAATATTCTAAGAGTTTACAAAAAACCCAAACTTGCCAAAACCTTTTAATTAATTAGATAATGACTTTTTAATGCTAATCAAAGCCCTAAAAATCACAATTATTTATTAAAAAGTCCCAAACAAGATTTTAAAGTTTGTAAACCTCAAAAATATCCTAATTAAGCTAAAAAGTATTTTTCAAAATTTTAAAATCACTAAAAACTATTTTTAAACAATTAAAAACTACTAAAATCAATTAAAACTTAAATTAATTCTAGAAAATAATTAAAAGACCCTAAAAATATTTGGAAAGTTGCAAAATTCCTAATTAAGTGTTTAGAACCTAGGAAAAATATAAAAACTTAGAAAATCAGACTTTTAATTTTTAATAATAAAATAATAATAAAATAATATTAAAAATCCAAAAATCATAAAAAATTCTAAAAACTTGCAAACTAGCTTAATTTAACCTAAATAACTCAGAAATGAAAGTGAAATTACCTAAATACCCTTAATGGGCCTAGAAAATGGGCTAAACCCAAAACAGTACCCTATTGGGCCAAATTTGGGCCCAATAACAAAAAGTGTTCAAAATAAGCCCAAAAAGCACTGGTTGACTCAAAATTCGATTTTAAACAACTTTTTCCAAAGGCCCAAAAGCTGAAAGTTTGAAATAAGCTAGCTTATACCAAGCAGCTTATTCTTAATGGGCTTTTTGGCCCATTAAGCTATAAGCCAATGCCATAAGCTAAAATTTGAGACACAAGCTTCTTTTGACCTAAATAAGACTTCTGCAAAAACAAATTTGAAATAAGCCCAAGGAATAAGCCTGAAAATGCAATAAGCAATCTACAGAAAACGACAAAATAGTCGTTTTTTAGTTCTAGGCCACCCCAAGTGCTGTTTCAAGTTTCTATAGCTTATAAATGACTTAATTAAGCAAAATCAACAAAGGGTTTTCAAATAAGCTGACTCAATAAGCTGGAAAAAGCAAATAAGCACTTATGTAAAAGTTAAATAAGTTGGTTTTCTAGTAAAAAGTCAAAGTCAAAGTCCAATAAGCTCCAGTCTACTTAAATGGTTCAAATAATGAAGACCTATCACAAAAAATAAGTTTTTGCAAGTCTGGATAAGCTAGAATAGCTTATTGATAAGCTGAGTTCAATTTTACACTAGCAGGGGCTAGTTTTGAGTGTTGAGCAGTGGAAACTTTTTCCACTGCTTGACTTGTTTGACTTTTTGTCTTTAGTGACTTTTTTGGAGATTCAGATTACACAAAGGCACCCAAATGATCTTTGGATCAAAATGAGTCAATAACAATCAAAATATCACAATCACAAACACCCAATTGATACAGTTTAATCAATAAAGTCCCAGATATTGCACAGACATGAACAATTAAGTAGTTGAGCACTTATAAGCAGTTTTAGCACAAATCAGCCAACCAAATTCAACCAAATGCATACACAAGCTATATTAAACTCAAATAAGTAAGTCTAAACAGGTTTCATGCAATGATTCAAAGAATTAAGCAAGATTCAAGCCAATGAATGTTACTGATGAACACTAATACATGCAGTTTTACACTTGCTGATGTATTTGACACTCAAGCCAGATTCAACACCTCAAATCTCTCAAACAGGTTACAATGACTTTGTTTAAACCACTTTTAGCCCTAAGCATGCATACACACTAAGTGTTCCCAAAATCCTAGGTCAAAACAGGCAATAACAAAGGTTCTATAGCAGATTGTTTGATTCAAGGCTTCAAACCCAAAAACTTGCAGCAAAACACTCTCAACCAAGCATATATCATATACCAAGCACAAACAATTCCTTCTAACAACACAATAACAAGTTACAATAACAAACAGGTAGACCCAAACACCCCTTAATCTTTTCAAAATCAAATTTTTCAAAAGAAAAGTGAGATTTAAGACCACCTAAGCATCAATTAACACAATAAAAAGTGAGATTAACAGATTCAAGCAGATTTAAGCCACAAAATTCACAAGAACACAAGCCACATACAAATATCACCAAAAATCAAGATTTTAAGCAGATTTTAGGATTGAGTATGCAAACCTCATGGATGTACATCTACACCCACGAATTTATGAGCTTATGTACTAGCAAGAACAAGTAAAAGCTTCCAAGAACACTCCTGCTAAGAATCAACAAGGTTAGAAGCACAAGTATAAAAATCAGAAACTTGAAAAATCTTGATTAATGCAACCTTGTTACCCCACACTTGATTATCCCCAAGTTATAAGCCTCACCACACCTTAATAAACTCAATTAGGATGCTATGATCAGCCCTATAACCCAAGAATTCCAAGATAGAAACAAGAACTTAGCAAAATATCAAGAAAATGAAGAAAATGTGCAAACTTTTGCACACTCCTCTTTTGAAAACAGGTTTTAAACTTCAAAATCAGTAAACTAAGAACATAAACAAGCAATAATAAGATGGCACTTGGTCTTTCTTCAAAACACTTAACTTAAATTTCATAAAACTGAAAAGGGATTTACAAGTGCTTGAACAAGGAAAAACCAAAAGCAAACGTCTAAGTTGGACCCTATACCCTTTATATAGAGGGTGTACATGGTCTGCATAAGCTTAAAACTAAAAACCCTAGCTTGTAGAAGTCCCAAAATACCCTTGCAGAATTTGAATATCTTGGAGTCTTGTGAGGAATCTTTTGGCCTTTTGTGGTGTGTATAGCTGTAAAAAGTTGATTAATGGTCTCAAATAAGCTTAAGTTTGAAGCTTTGTTGTGGGACGTTGGATTGTTGGCCCTACTGTTTGTCTTCTTCCTTTCTTTGTAGCAGGGGAGGCATGTGTGGGACAATGGGGTGATGAGGTGTCCAAGTTTAAGGTTGGGATGTGATTAGCAGACCATTAATCATAAATCTGCACAAGATGGTAGCTTAATTTTTGCATAAACAAAATTACCTAATTTGTGTTAAGAACACCAAGAACAGGTATTTGATCTTGTTTTGGGTTTAAAAACCTGTTTGGCGCGTGTTTAAACTAATCAGTTAGGATTAGTTTATTAATACAAGTGAGTGGGATCTAATGTGGACAAAGGGTGAATGGTGATTGGTGGAAAGGAGATAGTGGGACCGTGGGAGGTGTTGGTTGTGCTAGGTTAGATCCTTGTCTGGCCAGCATTAAACCCTTATCTTTGCACAACTTGTCATTTCCTTTCCAAACTTCTATCAACGCCCAAACTAGTTATAACAACTTTTACAACTTTGCACTTTTGCCCCAAAAACTTTTGTAAATTGATTTCAGGGGTATTTCTTGCCATTTTTGAATTCTTGAAGGACTGATTTGGCATTTTGATGATGGATAATGGTCTTGACTTGTATGTTGAGCATTTTGGAGGACTGAAATTTCCAAGTCTTGTTTGATGAGGGACCATTCTTGCCAAATGTTGAAAGTCAAGGGTCCTTTTTATAACTTTGGGATTTTCAAAGGACCAAACTTGTATTTTCTTGTACTTTGAAGGACTTCATGATGTACTTGACTTTGTGGATGATATTGGTTGACAATTTAGCTTTGTTGAGGGGCTAAACTTGCCAAATCTTCAAAGTGGAGGGCCCTTTTTGTAATTTTGACAAACTTTAGGGACCAAACTTGTAATTATGAGGATACAAGGGTATAAAGTGTCAATTCTTCCATATTGGAGGACCTTTCTTCATAATTCTTCAAATCTTCAAGGGTTTCATGGGAAATTCTTCATTAGGGCTTGGTTCATTGTGCGGCTTCGTTTCCCGTGTTCGTTTTTGCATGATTCTTGTGATCTTTTGTCATTTTCTCAATATCCGTACCTAAAATACACAAGTAACAAACACAAGCATATATATGGGTATTTTGATGATATTTAATGCATTTTAAGCCCTATTTGGAAGATGAGACTATGTATAAAAGCAGTCTCATCATTATGACATTATTATATAATGAAATAAAGATTGGGTTTCGTTTATTTTTATTATTTAATAAGTGTATCCTATTTTACATATTTAGTCCATGAATAAAAGTTATGCTAAATGTCCGTTGTCGATTAATAATATGGGAACATTATTAAACTAAGACTGTAACACCCCACTTGGATAAGTGGACCGTTACGTGTATTTATGATGTGTCATCAAAGCATAAGGTAAATGTTCTAAAACATTAACTGAGCATAAAGGAAATACCGGAATCAAATGTAATAACCTAAAACCGTGGTCATTATTTATTTAATTATATTTTTACGTATATTTTTGAAATTTTTGACGAGGTTGATTATTATGACGATTGGTAATTTGATTCGGATGATGTTGAAATTTTATTTTTACGTTTTGACGAGTTGCGAGGATTATTAGTGATGACGATATCGACGGATGCCCGAGAAATTTTACATTTTATTTTAAACATGTCGATGTTTAATATTTTGACGTTTTTATTTTAATGTCATATTAAGTCGTGCCGGGACTATATAATATCATATATTATGTGCGTTTTAAGTTTTGAGAAGCATTTTTATGAAACCTGAGACCCGTAAAAATTTTCAAAAGTGACTAATAGTCATTTCCCGCTTTTTAACAAAGTATTTGCATTTTGGTCCAAAAGAATCACAACTGGCAAAAACTACCCTAAACTTTTTCCATATAAAATGGAAAAATAACACACAAATCACATAACAAACATCACCACCCACCAAATTTCTCTCCCCTCTCTCTCTTGTTCTTCAAACCGTCACCCCCACCCTTACAAAATCTTTGATTTTTAAAAAATCTAGCTTGAATCTCTTAATTCTAATCAAAGACCCATCTTAGTATCATCAATCTCTATTCATTGGTATGAAAATTTCCCACATGCATGAACATTTTTGAAAAACCAATTTTTGGATGAAAATCTTGATGTTTGATCTTAAATTGTTGTTGTATGTAGGTGTTTATGTTTTTATATATATTAGTTTTTATGATTGCATATTAATATTTTTGAGTTGGGTTTTTATGAATTAATCATCTAGGATGATTTAGTGTGTTATGATATAAACTAGTAGTGTAAGAATGATTATAGTGGTAAAAATGGGGTAAAAATGTGGTGAAAAATTAATTTTGAGTGATATTTAAATATATATTTTATAGCAGATTATTAAACTTAATTTTCTGAAAATATGAGTTTGAGATGAACTAATTAGATATTGTTGTAGAGGATGTTTTTATCTTCGTTTTGGTATAAGGTAAGACTTCTAGCTCCAAACGAGCGAAAAGTTACGTTAGTTTGATTATTTCGTGTACCGGGAGACGAGTACCGACACAATATATAATTGTTGTCGATATTTGGATCGAATCTTGGGGACTATAAAATGGATTTTTAAATATGTCATGGACTGATTTTGAACGTTAAGTATGAGGATGTCGAGTTATTTTCAAAGTTGAGTGTCGGTTTCATAAACGCAGAAAAATAAATGTGTTAAAAGACTATATGAGTTGTTAACGTAAAGCTGTCCGGTTTTTGTAGTTCAAAGATGTGTCGGGCAGGGAACTTTAAATGTGAAATCTTTTGATGAGTTTTTAACAGGGCTTTCTATATATAGTAAGTGAAGCATCTGATTAGTATCATAAAAATTTGACGTGTTTAAGTGGAGTAAATGAGCTTGTACATTTGGTGTGTACCGGCAGATTTTTATCGAAAGAATTAACTAATAGAATAAACATATAGAATGGAGTAAAAAGGTCACTTGTATTATTTTTATTTTGGATTGATTGTGATTTTATGATTTTTAGTTTGATATTACTAAGTATGGATTTTACTCGAGTTTATTATTAATGAACGCGCCTTATTTGATAGATTGCGGTTTTTGTGTTTATCGGGCATCAACTATCGTCGAAGATCGTCTTGCTACTGCTATTACTCCAGGTGAGTCTATAGCCTCGCTTTCTACTTGTTTTAATGATTTTAAAACCCGCGAGGGGGATACATGCTATTTGAAGTAAAATGAACACATGTCATGAGTAATTGTTGGACCCGATGTTGCCTTTGATGAAATAAATTGTATAAGTACCTAATTGCATAAGACCCTAAATTCATGAGCCGTTAACTATCTTCTGACTTGATGTTGCGAGTTGGGAATAGCCGCTTATTCTAATAATAGTACTATTGGGCTGACACCCCTATCTGAGACCAGGGCTTTACGCTGAGTAACCCGCTGGGAAGGATAATTTTACGTGAATAAGAATTGGTATTCTTGCAATTAATACCCTAGTAGGGGCACTGGTAATTTTTCTAGTCATGCTGGCATTTGGCGTGGGTGACTAAGTTAAGGGGTCGGTGTCATGAGCTTAATACAATTCAATAGCTATTGCTATAATATGATATACCCGATTGATAGATTGTATGGCCACAATTCTATTAAACAATTGTGAATGATTTTTACGATGTGTTCAATTATGTTTTGTAAAACCTATAGACTTGCTCAACCTTTGTGTTCATGATTTTAAGCATGTATTTTAGGTACTTGAAGTTGTTGAATTGCGGAGCTTGCTGGAGAAGGATTGTGGAATTGCTTTTGTAGTAATTTGGTCTAAAACCGATTTCTTTCCCCATTGTCAAAAACATACAGTAAATGGTCAAGTATTTTGGTAAAAGGTTTGTTGTTTTGAATAAGATCCTAGGGGAACCTGTACGCTACTCTGATATATTTTAAACTGATTTTACTTGGGATTGAAGGTTTTAGACATTGATTTAAATTATTTCCATATTTATTCTTAAATATACTGTTTGTGGGTCATTTAAAGAGTTGTAAAACGAAGTTTGTAAATAACACCCAATTGTGTATTTTCCACTGCGCAATGTAAATTGGGGGTGTTAGAGATTGGTATCAGAGCTTTTTAGTTATAGCGAATTAGGTCGATTTTTGAAAATGTCCTAAAATATAACTTTGGTGTCGAAAGTATTTTATAAAAGCAACGCAACTTCTCTGCAAGGCTCCGGTAAGATTATTTATTTTGTTATGCTTTGTTATTATAGATGTATCCCTTATAATTGTTGTGAATTCTTGAGTATTTATTAAGTAAATACTGCAATGAGGTATTGGTATTAATGAAAGGACGTGGAGTGCTTTTACCATAATTTCATCATAATTTCATCATAATTTCATCTTTATGAGTATTGTATAATTATCGTTTACATTGCATTGCATTGCATCGCATACATATATATTTTGCATACGTAATTCATTTGCATTTGCATGATTATGCATTGCATATATATTTTTGAATAATGACCTTATGTACTTTTGAATTTTTTGTGATTTCAGAAAATGTCTGACATACCATATTACGTCAAGAATGGGGGATTTGCTGTAGGTCAATGGAGTTTGCAGAATCAGCAAGTAGGTGATCATAAGATTTCAGGTGGATGGTTAGATTACGAGGATGATACGGATGATAAGAAAAATGTTGTAGAATCTGATAGTGATAATTATATGACTGAGAGTGAGGTTGGAAGAACTAAGGTTAGAACTGAAGTGAGAAGTTATGGGACTGATTTTGAGAAGTATCAGAAAGAGATAGGTAGGCTTCACATGTTAAGTGAATATGTAGCCCATCTTGGGCCGTATCTTAAGCCACATTGGAAGTTTCAGGATAGTGAGGTGTATGCTAATTCTCATTATATGATAGATCCGTCGTGTCAAGGAGGGATTTTGAGGTATGGATTTAGGAATCCATCGTGTTCAGATCCAAAAGGGAGGTGCTACAAGTTAGGACCAGATGAAGATGAAGCAGGAACGAGCCAAGTTGGAGAAAGTGATGGACCACATCCTATGGAGTGATGTAGTGATAGATCTTTGTTGTATTTCAGTTTATGTATTATTGTGTTGTATTTGGATTATCTAGATGTTGTGAGGTAGTATTGTGATGGATTATCATTATTGTTGTTGTTTAAGATGGTAAGGGTAAGTGACATTAGTGACAGGGTTTTGTTGCGATTTTCTCGGATTTATGGATGAAATCTACTATTACCCTTTAGTATTTTGATGTGTCTTTGTATCTTTTCTTTTGAGATGATTGTGGAATTTAGGTAGCATTGTGTTGTTGGCGTATGCAGTATTCATGTTATATCTTGATGAAAAGATCCTATTCTTTCTATCTCGATGTGTATACTTATCAAGTATCTTTTGTATGTGTTAACAATGGAAAGAGTTGAGTGAGATATGTTTCTGTCATTAGCAGGGATTCCTGTGTCTGTGTGTATGTGACTGAGTATCTTGAAATATGTCTCCAAAGGTTGCCAACCATTAGTGTAGATTATATGATTGTGGGAATACTTGTTAGATTGTTTGAAGCCGATAATGCTGAGGAAACGAGATGCTGTTGAGACTGAAGATGCTGCTGAGACTAAAAATGTTGTTGAAACTGAAGATGCTGCTGAGATTGAAGATGCTGATGTCCCAGTTAGAGATGTTGCTAATATTTGCAAGATTTTAAAAGGATGTCTGTGTATTGGATTATTAGGAATGAGAAGAGATGCGGTGAAGAGTGCCGTACGACTATTAATGGTGATTGGGAAGGTGCAACTATATGGATAAGTTCGAGTAACAGATGGATGTTTAATATATCGATAGTCATTTGGGAGTGTTCAACTCGACGAAAAGAGATAGTAATTTAAAGATTGATCCTGATTTGAAATTAAGTGTGGTAGAAAAGGGTAAAGGAACGGTATTGTTACGAATGACAATAAGGAATAGGTATTTATTTCCTCTAACAGAAGGTAAACTTGGAATTTAATAGTCTAAGATAAGAAGAGATGGTATTCAAGCAGTTACTATAAATCGGGTAAACAGGAGGAAGTATGATGTGTAGATCACATGTATTTTATACCACTTAAGTAATTATCTATTTACTTGATGTAAGTACGGACTAGCTGGAGGTCGAGCTGCTGAAGGAATAACAAGGAATGTGGTATAAAAATTGGTATTTCTGTGGTAATGAAGTGTTTTCATTTCGGTAAAGGAGATTGAATAAAGGAATTATTCAGATAATGAAAGATCAATATGAAGGGAATGTTGCTGCTATTACAGCCTATATTTTGGAAATGCTGATAAGATTTGAGATTTTGGTGCAGTAAATTGTGTATTCTTATCTGGTAATCATTGAGTTAGAATTTTATTGAAATTCTGAAAGTGTTATTGATGGTGTATTAAATTCTTAAGGCGTTATTGAGGATATATTGAGATTTGAAGATGTTAGATTTTAGCTAACTTGAGGACGAGAAACCGACGAGAATTTGCGACTGGTTGAAATGAGAAATTCACCGATGGAAGAATAATATATATATATATATATATATATATATATATTAAGGAAATATTTTCTGAGTTTATGGAATTAAGAAGTATAGCGCAATTAATTGAACTAGAGTTGTGAGAAAGTTAACCAGGATAAGGAAGAATATCATAGGATATGATAAATAAAGATGGAAAGAATTAAATTGGAATGTTGTTGAACATTGAGTGCTGATTTCAGGGAGTAATCAGTGGAATTTTTATTTGACGATTTTATTAGTCAATGATGAGAAGGTATGTAGTAGGAAACTACAATAAGTCAAATTTTCTGTGCGCTTTACTAGTAGTAGTCGGAAAGGAATGAGAAGATGAGTAAGTACTTGAGGATACTATGTGATTGTTCTGCGGAATCGTAGAATTCACTGTCGTCATGGGAAAAAGGAAGCTTCGTGTTAGCTTGGTGATAGGAGTTATGCAATCGGATTGTATATTTTATTATATGGCATTATCAGGAAGCTGAGAATGGTAATATATTTGATTGTAAGGATTGGCAGATGAGACAATAAGGATAATCTGATTTGACTGGAAGGGTAAGTCGTCAGAGAAGTAATAATGGAAGAAAGTAAAGAAGCTGGATGTTCTGTGAATGAGATGATGGCTGTGAGGTTGAACAAACTGAGCACCAGAAATCGGTGTCCATTATTGATTGTGAATGTTTAGTGTGATGAATAGATGATTGGAGGAAAGAAAAGTATTCCCTAACAATTGGAAAATTGTTATTAAAAAGGAATGGTGTGTAAAATTCTTTGGATAAGAATTTTTGTTGGAGTATTATAGATGTTTTAGAATGTGCAATCTATGGCTAAAGTGATCGTGAAAATCTGACTAGATTGAAACGATTGAGGCTTTGTCGATACCGACGAAACCGACTGAAGCTTGTCAATTCCTTTGTGTAAGCTGGGTATTATCGGAGGTTTATCAGGAGGTTTTCACTGATTGTTGAACCAAGGATAAAGCTGACAAAGAAGAACTAAATGTGTGAAATCCATTCATAAATTTAAGTTGTGGTTGTGAGATTTGATTCTGTAGTTGAGGAAGTTGTTTATGAACGTTGAGGATAGATTGAAGTTCTGTGCCTGTATAATTAGTATTGGAGGAATATGAAGTAATTATAGAGCTGCGATGATGATATTTGGATAATATCAAGTGGAAAGGAAAGCAATAGGAGTGTGTTGACTTGAATAAAGAAGTGTAACGGGGTTTATATAATCATGAGATTGAACATTGTGGTATTTGTTTTGGGATGGAAAAGTATTACTTGTATGGATTCAAGTATGAAGGAAATAAGAATAAAAAGGACCTGTGTATAAATGCCATTCGGGGATTTTAAAGAAAGGAGATAAGGATTACTTAATGATGACGGGGAAATAATAATCGGTAAATTTGAGATGGGGTATTTTATAGTTCTGTATTATGAAGTGTGTTTCAGATTATGAAGGATAAGTGTGGATACTTTCACTATCAACTAGTGAGTATTTAGTAAGGAGGAGAAGGAAAAAGAGCTTATAAAATTTCTAAAGTAATTGAGAATTGACTCTTGAGTCTTGAGATAATTGAAATATTGGTAACAACAAGCAGAATGGATAGAATAGAAAGAAAGTTAGAATCAAGGTAATAAACTAATAGAAAAGGAATATCAAAGAAAGAAGATCAACAGATTGTTGGAAATTTTGAAATAGAATTGTAATAGAAATGAAAGAGTTGAGATGTATGTTTTTGTGGGACAAAAACGGTTATTGTGATTATCAAAATTTTATTCTATTAGATCAGAGAGTGTGTTAAGAATGCAAGACCAGTGGTGAATGAATTGTTCAGATTAAAAAGAGAATTTAATTATTCTTAGAGTGCTGAGAGTGTCGCATGTCGCATACAGAATGGTTGGAATAAAATATATTACGATATCAGGAAGTGATTTGACCATTATATATTTCAGATTTTAATATATGAGACTAATGGAGTTATTTAAACAGTATATGATAAGAGGAAGATGTAATAATGTACTATGGCAGGTACAGTAATTCAGTGATCTAGCAAGCACTACACTTGGGACATAGAGATTGTTAGAATGAATGAAAGTGGAAAATAAGTATGGGAAGTATATAAGTGACTGGTTAGAATTATGGATAATCTCATTGTATTTAGTTTGAGTGTAACCTCAGGACATAGAGGCAGAGTAAATTTTTGAATACTAGAAATCACTGTGATAAAGTATGAGTATGGATTAAGGTTTGAACATATTATGTGTGACCCATAAATTGAGATTGACTTTTGGATATTAGAGATTTCTACAGAAAGTGTGAAGAATTGAGTTAAGAAGGAATATTGCGTATTTTCGGAAAGCCATGGACAGAGTGAAAGGATGAATTGAACGATGGTAATTGAAATTGGTATCAATCACATCAACATATAATAGAAACTTGAGATGATGATATCTAAATATTTCACTATGAGGACTAATGGAAACTAGTGAAAATGGAATCCTTATGCGATGATAATCATCATATCAGTAGTTAAGAGGTGTAATTTGAGAACATACATAGTTGTGGGGTATGTTGTCAGAGTATTGGGGCAGGAATGAAACTGAGAAAGTGACGCAGAAGGAGTATGAATGATGAAGGAATATTAGCATAATAGAAGGTAAAATTAAAACTTGAAGTGTAGTAATAATTGTGGATATGATGATATCATAAGAATTGAGTTGGACTGGTGTGAAAGATGTGAGTAACTCTTGAGGATAAGAGGTTACGTTGACTCTAGAAGTGAGGAAGTGCGAATGTGAGGCGGGTTGAGCGCCGGGACGTCGCTCTCTTTTAGGAGGGTAGAATGTAACAACCCAAAACCGTGGTCATTATTTAATTATATTTTTACGTATATTTTTGAAATTCTTGACGAGGTTGATTATTATGACGATTAGTAATTTGATTTGGATGATGTTGAAATTTTATTTTTACGTTTTGACGAGTTGCGAGGATTATTAGTGATGACGATATCGACGGATGTCCGAGAAATTTTACATTTTATTTTGAACATGTCGATGTTTAATATTTTGACGTTTTTATTTTAATGTCGTATTAAGTCGTGCCGGGACTATATAATATCATATTTTGTGTGCGTTTTAAGTTTTGAGAAGCATTTTTATGAAACCCGAGACCCGTAAAAATTTTCAAAAGTGACTAATAGTCATTTCCCGTTTTTTAACAAAGTATTTGCAATTTGGTCCAAAAGAATCACAATTGGCAAAAACTACCCTAAACGTTTTCCATATAAAATGGAAAAATAACACACAAAACACATAACAAACATCACCACCCACCAAATTTCTCTCCCCTCTCTCTCTTGTTCTTCAAACCGTCACCCCCCACCCTTACAAAATCTTTGATTTTTAAAAAATCTAGCTTGAATCTCTTAATTATAATCAAAGACCCATCTTAGTTTCATCAATCTCTATCCATTGGTATGAAAATTTCCTACATGCATGAATATTTTTGAAAAACCCATTTTTGGATGAAAATCTTGATGTTTGATCTAAATTGTTGTTGTATGTAGGTGTTTATGTTTTTATATATATATATATATATATTTGTTTTTATGATTGTATGTTAATATTTTTGAGTTGGGTTTTTATGAATTAATCATCTAGGATGATTTAATGTGTTATGATATAAACTAGTAGTGTAAGAATGATTATAGTGGTAAAAATGGGGTTAAAATGTGATGAAAAATTAATTTTGAGTGATATTTAAATATATATTTTATAGCAGATTATTAAACTTAATTTTCTGAAAATATGAATTTGAGTTTGAGATGAACTAATTAGATATTGTTGTAGAGGATGTTTTTATCTTCGTTTTGGTATAAGGTAGGACTTCTAGCTCCAAACGAGCGAAAAGTTACGTTAGTTTGATTATTTCGTGTACCGGGAGACGAGTACCGACACAATATATAATTGTTGTCGATATTTGGATTGAATCTAGGGGACTATAAAATAGATTTTTAAATATGTCATGGACTGATTTTGAACGTTAAGTATGAGGATGTCGAGTTATTTTCAAAGTTGAGTGTCGGTTTCATAAACGGAGAAAAATAAGTGTGTTAAAAGACTATATGAGTTGTTAACGTAAAGCTGTCCGGTTTTTGTAGTTCAAAGATGTATCGGGCAGGGAACTTTAAATGTGAAATCTTTTGATGAGTTTTTAACAGGGCTTTCTATATATAGTAAGTGAAGTTTCTGATTAGTATCATAAAAATTTGACGTGTTTAAGTGGGGTAAATGAGCTTGTACATTTGGTGTGTACCGGCAGATTTTTATCGAAAGAATTAACCAATAGAATAAACATATAGAATGGAGTAAAAAGGTCACTTGTATTATTTTTATTTTGGATTGATCGTGATTTTATGATTTTGAGTTTGCTATTACTAAGTATGGATTTTACTCGAGTTTATTATTAATGAACGCGCCTTATTTGATAGGTTGCGGTTTTTGTGTTTATCTGGCATCAACTATCGTCGAAGATCGTCTTGCTACTGCTACTACTCCAGGTGAGTATATAGCCTCGTTTTCTACTTGTTTTAATGATTCTAAAACCCGCGAGGGGGATACAGGCTATTTGAAGTAAAATGAACACATGTCATGAGTAATTGTTGGACCCGATGTTGCCTTTGATGAAATGAATTGTATAAGTACCTAATTGCATAAGACCCTAAATTCATGAGTCGTTAACTATCTTCTGACTTGATGTTGCGAGTTGGGAATAGCCGCTTATTCTAATAATAGTACTATTGGGCTGACAACCCTATCTAAGACCAGGGCTTTACGCTGAGTAACCCGCTGGGAAGGATAATTTTACGTGAATAAGAATTGGTATTCTTGCAATTAATACCCTAGTAGGGGCACTGGTAATTTTTCTAGTCATACTGGCATTTGGCGTGGGTGACTAAGTTAAGGGGTCGGTGTCATGAGCTTAATACAATTCAATAGCTATTGCTATAATATGATATACCCGATTGATAGATTGTATGGCCATAATTCTATTAAACAATTGTGAATGATTTTTACGATGTGTACAATTACGTTTTGTAAAACCTATAGACTTGCTCAACCTTTGTGTTGATGATTTTAAGCATGTATTTCAGGTACTTGAAGTTGTTGAATTGCGGAGCTTGCTGGAGAAGGATTGCGGAATTGCTTTTGTTGTAATTTGGTCTAAAACAGATTTCTTTCCCTATTGTCAAAAACATACAGTAAATGGTCAAGTATTTTGGTAAAAGGTTTGTTGTTTTGAATAAGATCCTAGGGAAACCTATACGCTACTCTGATATATTTTAAACTGATTTTACTTGGGATTGAAGGTTTTAGACATTGGTTTAAATTATTTCCATATTTATTCTTAAATATACTGTTTTTGGGTCATTTAAAGAGTTGTAAAATGAAGTTTATAAATAGCACCCAATTGTGTATTTTCCGCTACGCAATGTAAATTGGGGGTGTTAGATCAAACCCATTGGTAATCCAAACATAAGCTCAAAACATGAAAAGTAAATACTGAAGGAAAGGACTAAACAATGTCCAAATAAGCAAAGTAATGTAAGAAGTGCATAAAGTAAGAAGTATGGATAACTTCCATCCAAATGCACATGCTCTCAGAATCCTAAGAGCGTCCCGTTGTACCTGCCGTTAGAACATGAAAGGAACTACGGCTAAGCATAACGCCCAGTGAACGGATATAAAGCATGATAAGAATGTAATGGAATGAGTCAGGTAACAAATATTGAAGCTATAAGACTGATATGTAAAAGTAGTGGAAAGCTGTGTATAATCTGGGAAGTCTGATTTATAACTAATAAAGATGAATTATTAACTGTTAAATCTGAATACATGTATTTACTGTATTTTAATTGCCAAGAGTTTATATAGGTCATGTGTTGTAACAACTGCTGCATGAATAAATAGAAGGGTGACCTCGTCATGTTGTAGAGGGGTGACCTCTAAATAATGTGCTGGGTGGAGGGATCAACTCCAATGTGAAGGATGTAGAGCACACACCACATTCACCTGATAAGCTGTAACTGATAACCTAGGATGCATCCATACGCTCCGCTGATAATACTGATAAAATGGCCAAGCTGAAAGAAATGAGACGCTGCGAGAAATCACTCCCCCACAGAGGAGTCATGACACTGGTGCCTCTAGTGTCATGGTTACGGTACCTCCGTAACTAGTACATAACTGGTCATGCTTGTATATAAAGCTCAAGCAATTTATTTAGTTATTAAAATGATTACTGATAAGCTTAAAACATATATTGGGAAAACATTTGGCTGCAAACGGGAAATCCTAATCATGCATAGAAGGAAGTCCTTTCTGAAGGACGGGAAATTTGTACCTCGTGTCCAGTAATGAAATAAGAATGAAAGCTGAAGGGTCGACTCCGACTTCACGGATACTACATAAATAAGGGACATGAAATGAGTTGTCTGATTACTGTTTACTGTTTATTATTTATTATTGTTTTTAATTTATTTTGCGTGTTCTCGTATTATTTTACTGGTTGCGTATAAACTGATTAATCTGATTGTCTGGCGTACTTCTGGTAAATCCCACTGTTCTTTAAAAGTTTACTGATTAGTGTATATCCTGTATTTCTGGTTACTATATATTATATTGTGTTCTGATATTTACGATAATACTATAAGTAGTAACCTGCTATAAATAGAAACCTTCTAAAAATGAAAAGGTTTCCAAAAAAAATAGTTTCTTTAAAATTAAATCCTTAATAAATCATATGTTTTAAAAAAATTAACAAGATAAAACAAAATCGATATAATTTTATTAATTAAATTAATAAAATCAACAATTAAATTTATTTTTATACACTCCGTTATAAAGTGATCTAGTGAATTTAAATAATCCCGTGTAATTATTATTAGCGATCCCGAAAACTCGTGCTAAAACCCCCGAGACACCCATGTCTCGGGTTAACCAAACCGGGCCCACCACGACACGTCGTGGCCTCCCTTGGCTGCTGACGTCACCCAGCAGTAGCTACTGGCCGAGTGCTAGTTGCTACTACTTGTATGAAGTTCCCGCTGTCCTCACTTGTTCCCACTGTTTTTATGTCAAACGTTTCCACTACTAATGTAGTGGTTCCCACTCCTTGTTATGTTGTTCCCACTGTTTACAAACCCAAACGCACCCTTACCGCCTGTTAATCCCAAACGCCCCCTGTTGAGTCTTTTTACCCATTATATTTAGAATAGAAATGCCCCTGCTTGTGTTTTGTTTGTGTCTGATCGAACAAGAGCATTAGCGAGACTTGAAGTCTTGGCTGGTCAGTCCACAAACACCACCACGCACCCTTTTAGGGTTTGAGATTGGTTTCAAATCGTCCACACCGAGACCCCTGTTGGTCTCGGTTCGCGAATCAAAGCTAACCGGACACCCCTTATTTCTGTTTTATGATTTCCCTTGATTAAACATAAATAATTCGGTTTATGGAAGAGAAAAGAATGGTTATTACCTTAGTTCGTGTTTTAGGATCAAGGAACAATACACACTAATCAAATGACGAAGTTCCAAAACTTTGGCTCCCTTATGTTTTGTCCCCAACCGTCAGTTACTCCAAGAAGACAAGAAACCCTAATATTTTGTGTTATTACGTGTTTACTGTTTTTGTGACCAAAGGGGTATGGGGTAACCCCCCGTTTATTTTCTTTTGAGGGTGGGCCGGGCTCCAAAGCCCAAAACTCTTTTCTTGTTTGTTTGGTTTAAAAACACAGCCCAAGTACTACATACACACTTCTAACTTTCGTGTTTTAAATATTTGTGTTTTATGTGTTTTCAGGTAAAAGGATACATTATGAAGCAAACATGTGTTTTCAAGGATTTATTCAAAGAAAAGACGAGAAAAAGACAAAACAAGACTATAAAGACCAAAGATGCAAGATTCATAAAACTTTGAGGACTGATTTGGAAGTTTTTCAAAGTGTATTACAAAGAAAACAAAGGCTGCCAAAGTTTTTGAAAATACAAGGACCTAATCTGCCAATCAATGAAAGTCTTCATGACTTTTATGACGCTATTTTATATAAACGTGAACTCACCGCCAAGTGACGATTCCACTCCTATTTACCTTCTGGTTCCGAGTTTGGATACTCGTCTTGTCATTTGGAATCATATATGTTGGTTCATCGACCTCTTTTATACAGTCTTCCAGTTTATTGGAGTACGACTTTGACTTGTCACCTCTTGATGTGCCATTTTTGGGCACCTATTTATTTGAAACACGGTTTAGTTGTGTTCCTTGATTTTCCTATCACTCTAGATGATTTTGAAAAATCACGCCGCAAAGAATATTATTTCCTTGATTAGAATATTTGATTTGGTCTTGATCTCGTGCTTTGTGCACTATGCTTAGGTAGGCTAATTTATAATTATCTTGTTGAAACGAATTCGTCACTCGTTTGAACAAGGAAACTATAAATTACCAAACTATTCGTTTTTAAATCTTAATTAGATGGACCTGACGAACCCATATAATTAATGATTTATAAATGAGTGGGCTTTAACATGTGGCATTCGCACAAACTGTTTCTTTTCGACTCCTTGTTCGATTGTACGATTGATCCATTGTCTATCGCTATTCCAATTCATTTTCTTATTATCTTGTACAAATAACATTTTAACCTCTTTTGGTTTATGACTGACCTTCACGTCTCTATCCGTGTGTAGCATCTACCGTGAACTTAATAAAATAATATTCTCGCCTCTTCGCAATCGAGCCATCATCAAATTGCGCGAAATAAAATCAGGAACATATTTTCTTTAAGGGTTGGAGAATGTAGAAATTCGTAAATATTATTCTCATGGCATAAAAATATTTTCTATTGTCTCTTTCTAATTTTCATTTTACGAGCATTTTTCATAAATTTCGTTAAATATTTAAGCGCCATTCGTTTATATAATGCATGAACGCATTTTAATTTATACGCACTCGTTTATTTATAAACATATCAAAGTTCTCAGAATGTCGACGTTTTTATTTTATATAGAGCGTTTATTTTTCATGTTTTACGTGTAACTTTCAAATCACACAACTTTTATAATATCGAAAATTAATAGTATCCGCTTAATTATAATTTAACAAAAGTTTGGAAAACTTAAACCCCTAATAATATACACGTAACATACATATCTATTTTATTACTTGAGAAAGTGCAAATATTTTCATATCATAAGAACTTTGAACAACAAAGAAACTTTCATTTTCGATTATCCAAAACATCGATCACCTCAAAAATATGGCCACGTATCCTTTGATAAGCTCGAATTGTAAGATTTACCTCAATATGGGTTAAAGACACACATATTTAGTCAACTATTTCATTCCATATCCCATTTCTTTTTACAAGTTAGCAAGCTAGTTTTTATATAAACGTCTATGACAAAGAGAGTCTCTAAACACAACACAACCAAGGTCATGAAACTATATTCAATCAAACTATACGTGAAAAACTTAAGCAGATGCGAGTGTTTTAGTTTTGGGTTGCCGACACACATATGAAATCACAAGTTCGAGTTCGTACTCGGTTTGTGTTCATAGTTTGTTTTGGTTTCTATTCGCGGGAGGGCTGTAGTTTGTGAGTCGGTGGAGTTGGGTCATGACTTATGCACGTCTGAGTTTCTGGTTCCTAAGCCGTGGGTCTGAGTTCGTGTTTTGGCTCAAGTCACGGACAGATTTAACTTTGTTGGTACTCGTCTTTGTGTCGGTAATTATACTCGTGTATCGCAACCTCGGCTCACTTGTAATTCCGTATGGAGCTAAGGTAACACTTGAGCCAAATCTTGTATAAATGTTATTTTGCAACATATATCCAAACTAGAAGTCACACGACTTGATGCGAGTCGATAAGTTGCGAGTTATATATGCTTATCGTGAAGTTTGAAATAACCCTCGAAGACAGAAATTGATTAGATAATATCATAGTCCCAAGTTTGTAGATTTTGAAATAAAGTCTTTAAACTAAAATAAAGTTTCATGCCATGAAAAATAACTTTATATAGGACGAAGATGATGACTTCATGTCATCAGTATGGAGATTAAATCCATATTTACATTTTTGGTACTTGGTTTATTAAAGTACTTTCAATAAATAATATAAAATATTAAAATAACATTTATGGTCTCTAACTTATAAAGCTATATACAAAATACATATGATAGGTTTTTACAATAAAACTTTTGGTCCTTGTCCATTTTATTCTTATCAAAACTAGTCATACGACTATAATTTAGTTAATTTAGTAATAAAGTTTGTTTATAAAAATAATTTCAACTTTGCTCGCTGTCATGTATATTTCTAAGACACGCCAATTTATTTTAGGTCGTCGTTTTAAGCTTGTGGTTTCTCGGCTTATCTTATTTCATCGTTTCACTCCAGTCACTATTATCTTGATCGTTATCCTCATTTATATCGATATCGTTAAGTTGAGTTCATAGCCTCGCTTTTACTACTTTAATTGTTTTAGGAAACCCACGAGGGGGATACGTGCTACTTTTTACAAACGAACGCAAGTTCTTGAACTATATGCTTATCATGTCATTATCATTTACATTAAGGAACACTATTGCACACAGCAAGTCCCTTTTAGTCATGAACCGTTAATTACTTAGACCGACTGTACTGGTCGAGTAAACACGAATGCTTTGAATAGATCTATTGGGATTGACATCCCTGTCCGGGTAAGTCGCGATTACTTGACCGACCGAACTGGTCAAACAGACATATTGTATTTGAGAACTCTAGGTAATATGGAAATTACCTACTAAGGGAAAACTTATCAGAACTCTGTTAACGTATCGGTTTCATGAGCTTGGTGCGATAATGGATGCTATCTGACTTTGGAAACTGAATGCTTGAAATCTTGTGATCCACTTCTTTTATTTGCAAACCTACGAATTCATTCAACCGTTGTGTTGACGTTTTTAGCATGTATTTCCTAGGTACTCAGGTTTAAGAGCAGCTGGAGCATGGAGTCGCACGAAATATTTTGAAGGCAATAAATACTGATCACCATTCGATAAACTTTTTAAAACTGTTTATTATTACATTATTGTTGGGACCTGTTTGTAACTCTGATGTTTTTATTAATCGAATGGATCAAACTTTTCAAACGTCTCTTTTTGAGTCATTTTCTTTAACTTGTGTGTTGTGCTATGAAGTAATATTCCTAATGACCCTTCCGCTGGTATTCGAAATTTGGGAGTGTTATAGGTGGCTTCTGATTGGCCAGTATGGTGAGTGCGTTTCAGTGTTACGATTCGCCTTTTCAGACCTCTCTCCTCATTTATTGCACTGATGTGGCAATCCTTGTCAACTGAATGCTTGATCCTGATTGGCTCTTGAGTCTTCACACAGATTGAGCCATAAAATACTTTGCAAGTTGGCAGATTTAGCCCCTAAACTTTGGTAGTTTCTTGTTTAAGCATAATAACTTTGTAGAGACGGCAACTTCAACACTTCAACTTATGAAATCAACCAAGTAGGCCCTTGAACTTTGGAGACTTTTCATAATTGGTCCTTCTCTTGTCATTTTCTTTATAATTTAGCCTTGAATTCCGTGTTTGCACCAAATCGTTTCTTTTTACCTAAACACTCACAAACAACAAATTATACCACGTAATCTATTTTATACACAATAAAACTTGGTAATTTCTTTGTGTTTTAGGGGTTTTATATGTTAATATTGATATGAGATATGACTCATATCAATCCTTCTCAAAGCGTGTTGGACGCTTACAATGTTATGAAGAAAAACCCGATTCCTTGAAGAACTGGAACACCAAATTCTTCTGAATTGATGATGTCATATATTTACATTTGACTACGATTTCGTGACCCAAGAAACCATGATGAGGGATGAGCATCTTGACCCTGGCACATACAATGAAGGAGATGTTGAGGTCATCAACACCAATCGCATTCCCATTCGGGCGTACCCGGAGCATTTTTGTTTATGATTGGGCTGAGTCATAACTCTACAGTGCGTGAAGACCAAGTTCTGAAGTTTTATTATGAAAACAGCCAGGGTTAGTGATCAACCTTCTTATGTATCCCCCTTTTTTACCTTGTAAATAATCACAGTCCCTCCCTCTAACTTGAATTATACTTTGCAGCAATGGACATATATTAATTGGTAAGGGATCGGCAACCCAAGACCGTTGCAATGTAGCCACGACTACTGGCGGAAGGAGAGCAACATGCGAGAACGGCTGTAGCTGGTCACATCATGTACATGGAAGTGCAAGAGTCGAGTTCCACCCAGGCACATCAGATACCTAGCTCCATCCTCTCCGAAGCGTACTAGGAGAAGGTCAACTACATCCCCAAGAAGAGGAGGGAAGTGTGAACCTAGAATCGTTGGAAATATCAGAAGCTGCTGAGATCGCCTTGGGAGAGTACGAGGAAGAAGAAAAAGATAACTCGCGGCTGTCCCGTAAGAGACAAATAGAAATCGCTGAATCCGGTCCTCAAAAAGTAGCGCGGAGTGAGGCTGGAGAACCATCATCTATAAGACATGCTCTAGAAGAAAAAACATCCCAATCTTCACCACCTAAAGATCGCTTCTTTGAAGTTAGTTCCTTTGATTCCCCATCCAAGACTCCATCACAGTTTGAGAAGCAAAGGTACATTCTCATCAATCTTTCTCATATATTTTAAAGCATACATACTATGCAATTTTAGAATATAACTATGTGTGTCGATACCCGCAGCCTTGATGCTAAGAAACCTAGTTCTTCCACATTTGTTGCTGTCATCCCCGTGACTGTTGCTCCGAGTGATGAGAAAACCGCTCATGCTACTGAAGAAACCACCACTGCACCGTATGTGGGCATCTTTGATCCTAATTGGACCTTACTTAAATCATTAGATTTGATCGAGACCCGTAATTGCCAGAGCTTCATGTATAACCTTAATATTCCTAGACGTGCTCAACGACTGGATATTCTTCCAGATGTTGTGTTGATGGATGAGGTGAATAATAAGTGTGAAAACACTTATCCTTTTACCACTTATTTCCAATAATAACAAGACCAAAACGTGTGATTTATGTCGTAAAGGTCGGAATTATGCGTGGTTTGTGTTTTTATTGTGTTTTAGGACCAAAATATGATAAAGGAAGAAAACACGGGTTTTCACGGGCTTTTATCGAAGAAAACACGGGTTTTCACGGGCTTTTATCGAAGAAAACGGGAAAAGACGAAGTCGAAAGATCAAGAGTGCAAAAAGAACGGAAGTCCAAGGCCTATTCTGAAGATTTATCGAAGAAAAAGACTAAAGACGAAAGTTTAACGAAGTCGAAGAACTTAAAAGTCTAATAGAAGAAGAAAATTAAAAGACAAGTTCAAATCCCGAGACGACAAAGACAAAGAATTAAAGTCGAGTCGAGAAAACGTGAAGAAAGCAAGAAAGAAGAAAGCACCACACATGCCTTCCACTTCCCTATAAATACCTTCCTAATCACATTAGGAAGGGGGTTAGCTAGTTTTTATTTCTTTAGTTTTCTTTCTAGTTTTTAGAGAGAGAAAGTCTTAAACTTTCTCTCACTAGTTCATCTTTTTCTTTTAATCTTTCAAGATTAAACACTTTTTGTATTGCTTATTTCATTAATCAAAGTTCTATTTTAAGCTTTTGATCCTTATTCTCATTCTACACTTCTTGATTTACTCTACCTTTGATCCGAATTTCACATCTCACTCGTATGATTTGATGCTTTTCGTGAATAAAGGTTTGATCTTTTGGTTTACACACAAGCTTTTACACGTTTAGGTCATAAGCTCATAATGCTTATTGGCTTATTCGGATCTTAGCTTATTGATTCTCGGATTTTGCAAAAGGATTTAGTAAGTTTAAAGTTCATTTCATAAAGTTCTTGATTTTATGTTTTAGAAGAGTTAAATTTAAGCTTTTTGAATTGCTTAAGTTCCGTTTGGATTTGCTTATTGCGTTTGCTTATTGAGATTCACTCTTGCCACAAATTTCGGAATCAGTTTCCATCCATCGCAATCCTAGGGTTTTGACACATATCCCGACGGTTTACTCCACATTCCGATAGGTTTTGGTTTTTGATCGCAATAACCCATTAGGGTTTTACTTTGCGATCGGTTGGTTAATCCCCTTATTCCGATCTGGGTTGCGATCGCACATTGCGATCGCATATTCCGACGGGTCTTAAGGACTTGGTTAAGACGAAGTGCTGCCCGTTTTTCTCGAGAGTCATTGCGACAACAGCATTCCGATAGATGCATATTGCGACAGAAGTGCTTCTTAAGTATTCCGATCTGAACTAGATTATTCCGATGGTTAATGTTAGTGACATTCCGATGGTGGCTATTTTATTCCGATGAACATGAATTGTTTTATTGCGATTGATTAACTTTAAGTTTAATTTTATCAAAGCTTTAATTTACTCAACGACACTTTAATTACTTGCTAATAGTTTAAATTAGATAAACAAACCAAACCATTCTCTTGATTCACCAAAAGACGATTGAGTCGCACTTAAGACCGGTTTTCAATTCGAAAAGATTCGGAACTACTACAAAATTTATATTTGGTGTAAAAGCCAAGTATTAAATGGCGCCGCTGCCGGCTCTTTTCGTTAAGATAAACGGTTTCTAGTGAGAGACGCATTGAATTTTGGGATCCGTTCTTTGAACGTTATTTTCATTGCTATAAAAATTTCCAAAAATCCTAAAAAAATATAAAACTCTTCAAAAATACAAAAACATTAAAAAACCTATAAAAACCAAAAAGATTATATAGATATTCTCTTTGTGTATATTTTTCTTCTGCAGGTGCATGCGTACTAGATCTTCCAACTATTCTGAGCCCGAGACTCTTGAAGATTTAGATATGGCTGGTGTTAATAACAACAATAATCACCCACCTCAAAACAATTTGAACAATAACAACAACAACAACAACAACAACAATGTCCTTCTACCTGATTTACGAACCATGGAGGAATTGTGCCAACCCACCATGAACGGACGCGGAGGCCCGATTGCGCCAATGCACGTCACGGCTCAGGAGTTTTCGTTGAAGCATCACATGATACAACAAGTGCAAACGAACCCATTTCGTGGAATTCCGGATGATGATGCCAACAAACACCTCGACAAATTCATTACCATTACCCAAAGCATGAAGTGCCCCGGTGTTTCTATGGATGACCTTCGCCTTCAACTTTTTCCACACTCGCTTTCTCACCATGCCGAAAAATGGTTTGACCGTCTTCCTAAGAATTCTATTCACACGTGGAACGACATGACTCAACGCTTTTTATCGCGCTACTTTCCCCCATCCATGGTCACTAGCCTTCGTAACCAAATCAGTGGATTTATGCAAGAGAATGATGAATCGCTTTTCGATGCTTGGGAACGTTACAATGATTTGATCGACCGCTGTCCTAATCACAATATGCTCCCCGTCACTCTCATTGACACCTTCTACAATGGTCTCACCTTTCGTGATCGTGACACGATCAATGCCGCCGCCGGTGGTACTTTTATGAAAAGGAGACCGGAGGAGTGTCGAGAGTTGATTGAAAACATGACTACTCACCACAACAATTGGGATTCTTCCGCATCCTCAAGATCTAATCAGAGAGTCAATGTTTCATCTACTTCTTCCACCACCAACTCGTCTGTTTTGGAACGTGCTCTTCTTGATATCAACAAAAGTCTCCAAATTTTGACCTCTAACCAAACTCAACAAGCTAAAGCCGTTGCTCTTTCTTGTGACACATGTGGTGGTCCTCATTCCTACAATGAGTGTCCTTCTACTCACGGCAATTATTCTGAAGACGTTAACGCAGCGTATGGTACTTATTCCACGGGAAGCTATCAAGCTCGCCCTCAAGGAGACCGTAACTTGCTAAGTTATCGCTCCAACAATTATCTTGCTCCTCCCGGTTTCCCTCCTGCAAACCAAAACCAACAACAAAGCTACAACCGAAACAACCAATCCCAACCTCGTGCTCAAAATCAATATCAATCCCAAAGAAACCCATACCCAACTCAAGGAAATTCTCAAGCTTACCAGGCTCCACCTCTCAATCAACCGATGGCAGTGAATCCAGAAGTCGAGACATTCATGAAGACTAATCGGGAGTTGGTGACGAATCTTCAGAGTCAAGTCCGCAACTTGAAGGGAGAAATGGCAAAACAAGGGAACGATATTCGAGCCGAGCTAAGGAATGATATGGCCAAGCACAATGATACAATGAATGCAAACATGCAAAACTCTTTTAACAATCAAGCTCTTCACCTTCGTGATATGATTAGTTCGCTTATCCAAGGTAATCAACCCTCTTCTTCGGGTACTCTTCCGAGTAATACCGTTGCGAATCCAAGAGGGGAGATGAAAGCAATCACCACTCGAAGTGGAAAAGGTTATATGGAACCCGAGCTTCCTACACCTCCACCGGTGATTGTGAACAAGGAAAAAGAGCAACTTTCTTCACCTCCTTTACCATCTATCCCCATTTCCCCACCACCCGTGGTTGTGAGTGATCCTATTCCCTTAAAGCCTTCTTCTTCATCCAATATACCTTACCCCTCAAGGTTGAGGAAAGAGAAGCAAAAGAGCAAGGATGATATTCAGGTTTCGAACTTCCTTAAAATGTTCAAACAATTGAATTTTAACATCTCCTTTGCCGAGGCTCTCGCTCACATGCCCAAATACGCTAAGATGTTTAAAGATCTTTTAAGTGATAAAGAAAAGCTTCTTGACATTGCTCAGACCCAACTTAATGAGAACTGCTCCGCAGTGCTCTTAAGGCAATTGCCCACCAAACTTGGTGATCCGGGTCGCTTCTTGATTCCTTGCAACTTCCCGGGAGTAGAGAATTGCATGGCCCTAGCCGATCTAGGTGCCAGTATAAACTTAATGCCTTTAAGTGTTTGGAAGCAATTATCTCTCCCCGAGCTAGTCCCCACCAAAATGACTTTGGAATTAGCCAACCGTACGGTTGCTTATCCAGTGGGGATTGCTGAAGATGTCTTTGTTGGCGTCGATAAATTCACCTTCCCGGCGGATTTTGTCGTCGTTGACTACGAGATGGATCCCCGTGTTCCATTAATCGTTGGACGTCCATTTCTGAGGACCGGTCGCACTCTTATTGATGTAGCCGCGGGCGAAATAATCATGAGAGTTGGTGACGATCAAATTGTCTTCAACATGGGTAAGATTTCTAAGCAACCTTATTCATATGAGAGTGTTAATGCTATTGATGTTCTCGATGAGGCTTGTGAAGAACATTTTCATAATGCTTCCAAAAGTACTCCTTCTCTACCCAATGTTGAGACCGTTACCTCAATTGCTCCAGCATTGACTCCTTTTGGAGAAAGTGACTTGGATGATTTCAAAGCTAGCTTGGGTCCTCTCGATATTAAGTATGATAATTTGTCCACCAATTGGGATGAAGATATTCGTACTATTGAGAGACTTCTCAATGAGGACCCGTTGTCTCCTCCTGCTCCTAAAGAGGTGACTAATGATGATCCATCGTTAGTTTCACCATCTATTGAAGATCCTCCGACTCTCGAGCTTAAGGACTTACCGCCTCATCTTGAGTACGTTTTTCTGGAAGACGACGAGAAGCTACCGGTCATCATCGCAAAGGATCTGACAGAAGACGAAAAAGCCCGACTTGTCGCTGTGTTGAAGAAGCATAAACGTGCTATCGCTTGGAAAATCTCCGACATCCGTGGAATTGATCCTCACTTTTGCACACATAAAATTCTCATGGAGGACGACTTTAAGCCCACAATTCAAAGTCAACGAAGGGTGAATCCTAAAATCCATGAAGTCATCAAAAAAGAGGTTATCAAACTTCTTGATGCGGGTATGATTTACCCTATTTCGGATTCACCGTGGGTTAGTCCAGTCCATTGTGTGCCTAAGAAAGGCGGAATCACCGTTGTGCCTAATGCAAACAACGAGTTAATTCCTACCCGTCTCGTTACTGGGTGGAGAGTTTGTATAGACTACCGCAAACTCAATGATGCCACGAGAAAGGATCATTTCCCTCTACCTTTTATGGACCAAATGCTTGAACGTCTAGCGGGTAATGAATATTACTGCTTTCTGGATGGTTTCTCGGGTTATTTTCAAATACCCATCGATCCACAAGATCAAGAGAAGACATCATTCACTTGTCCCTACGGCACATTTGCTTATAAACGAATGCCTTTTGGCTTATGCAATGCCCCCGGGACTTTCCAAAGGTGCATGTTGGCTATCTTTCATGATATGGTTGAGCAAATCATGGAAGTCTTCATGGATGATTTCTCGGTCTTCGGGGATTCCTTCTCTGCTTGCCTTACCAATTTGGAACGTATGCTTCAGCGGTGTGAAGACACTCGCCTTGTTCTGAATTGGGAAAAATGCCATTTTATGGTAAAAGAAGGCATCGTGCTAGGACACAAAATCTCTAAAGCCGGTCTTGAAGTCGACCATGCTAAAGTTGATGTCATAGTCAAATTACCTCCACCTTCAACCGTGAAGGGTGTGAGAAGCTTTCTGGGTCATGCGGGCTTCTATCATAGATTCATTCAAGATTTCTCTAAAATCGCTCGCCCGATGACCCACCTCTTAGAAAAAGATACTCCTTTTATTTTTTCTAAAGAGTGTCTCGAAGCCTTCAATCTTCTCAAGGATAAGCTAACTAAGGCACCGGTCTTGGTTACCCCAAATTGGGAGCTGCCTTTTGAATTGATGTGCGATGCTAGCGACTTTGCTATTGGTGCGGTTCTGGGCCAAAGAGTGAATAAACACTTCCAACCAATCCACTATGCTAGCAAAACAATGACGGGGGCTCAATTGCATTATACGACAACCGAAAAAGAGCTTTTAGCTGTTGTCTATGCTTTTGAGAAATTTCGCCCCTATCTTGTTTTATCCACCACCATCGTATACACGGACCATTCCGCGTTGAAGTACTTGATGACTAAAAACGATTCTAAGCCAAGACTTCTCCGCTGGGTTTTACTCCTTCAAGAATTCAACATTGAAATTCGTGACAAGAAGGGAGCCGAAAACCTGGCCGCGGATCATCTGAGTCGACTTGAGGATCCATATCAGGGGGATCATCCGAACAAAGAGATCAATGACTCTTTCCCCCTGGAGACTCTAATGTCTATAAATCTCAATCTTGATGGCACCCCGTGGTTTGCGGACATTGCAAACTACTTAGCGGGTGGTATTCTCATCCAAGGGTTAACATCCCAACAAAAGAATAAGTTCTTGAATGATGTTAAGACTTACTTTTGGGATGACCCTTATCTATTCAAACAGTGTGCTGATCTGATTATTCGTCGATGTGTTGACGGACCGGCAGCTTTTGACATCCTACAAGCTTGCCACAAAGGACCCACCGGTGGTCACTTTGGTCCCAACTACACCGCTAAGAAAGTGTTTGATTCCGGATTCTACTGGCCCACCATTTATCGTGACGCTCACGAAATGGTTAAGCATTGTGATGCTTGCCAACGTCAAGGCAAGATCACACATAAGGATGAGATGCCTCAAAATTTCATACAGGAATGTGAAATCTTTGACGTATGGGGCATCAACTTTATGGGGCCATTTCCATCATCCAAAGGGAACAAGTACATCCTCGTCGCCGTCGACTACGTCTCTAAATGGGTTGAAGCTAAGGGTCTTCCTACGAATGATGCGAGGGTGGTTGTGAACTTTTTGAAGCAGCTTTTCGCTCGATTCGGCGTTCCTCGTGCTATCATCAGTGACCGCGGGACTCATTTTTGCAACGATCAATTTGCAAGAGTCATGGCAAAGTATGGTGTCAATCACCGTCTTTCCACCGCCTATCATCCCCAAACCAATGGGCAAGCCGAGATATCTAACCGTGGCTTGAAGAGAATTTTGGAGCGTACTGTGGGAGAGCATCGTGCCGCGTGGGCCGATAAGTTAGATGATGCTCTGTGGGCTTTTCGTACTGCTTACAAGACCCCGATCGGTTGTACACCTTATCGTCTTGTGTACGGGAAAGCCTGCCACCTACCCATCGAGCTGGAACACAAGGCGCACTGGGCCTTGAAATGGGCTAACTTTGACATCATCAAAGCCGGTGATCATCGAAAGGTTCAACTCAACGAGCTAAATGAACTGAGGAATGAAGCTTATGAGAACTCGCTGATCTACAAGGAGAAGACGAAGATGATCCACGATGCTAAAATCAAGAACCGAGAGTTCCACGTTGGTGATCAAGTCTTACTTTTTAACTCTCGGTTGAAGATCTTCTCTGGCAAGTTGAAGAGCCGCTGGACTGGTCCATTCACCGTCGCCAAAGTCTTTCCGTATGGGACCATTGAGCTTTCTCAGCCGAATGGGCCCAATTTCAAGGTGAATGGCCAGCGTCTGAAGCTGTACTTTGGTGAGGACATCTCTCACGAGATGATTCCATCCCTCACCACGTTCCCCATGAACTAAAATTGGGTCGAGTCAGGCTCATGACTCGGTGAACAAAAACAAGCGCTTCTCGGGAGGCAACCCGTGTTCTATCCTTTACTGCTTTCATAATAAGTGTAGGGGGAGCCCCGCATATGTTTGTTGTCTTGTTTCTTGTGTTGTGCAGGGATTAAAGCTTCAGAGAGCATCTTGATAACTTTTGACGAACCGTGATACCGTGTTTTCCATCTTCCCGGTTCCATCCTAAACTCTTGTGATTCAATATTTCATATTCCATATGTTCACATTGAATTCACTTTAGTTGTCCTTTCCTTAGCAAGATTTAAACAACGTGCACAATGTCTTAAGTGTAGGGGAGTTTACTCCCACATGCTTAAACATTGAGGACAATGTTTATCTCAAGTGTAGGGGGGACTTCTATCGAAGTAAGTGGTCTTTTCCATGAATTTGCCCTCATTTTTACCGGAAAACTTGATTTTTCGACATTTTTCAAAATTTTTAATCTATTTTGGCCTAGTCGTATAGTCGTACTTTCCTTTATCATGTTTAGTTTCTTTCCTTTGCTAGAATAAATTTTTAATAAAATGGTTTTAGATTTTTCTTAGTCGTGAACATTTTGACTCAACCCGAGTTTACTTACCTAAGTTTACTCTAGCTAGTATCCTTAACGTGTTTAAGTCAAGTTTTGCTAGGCTTTTATATAGGGAGCTATAAAACGCGAAAGTCTTAACTCTCACGAGTTAAGAACAAGAACTTTTCGCAAGTTCCTATAATTGATCCTAGAGAGTCGTTTATCAAGGGAACTTTAAAATGCGAATTCTAAACTTAAAAAGTCTAAGAATTTGCAAGATCCTATAGGCGACTCGAAAACCCAAAACTTTGATTTAATAGGCTAAGCATCCACGAGTCTCATTCCTTGAGATTTTAAACTGTGGAGAACGAGAGGTGATAGAGTCAATTATAAGTTCGGTATTCTTTCGTGAATTTATGTGAGTTAATTATGAGCCTATTCTCCCTCCGCTTGTTAATAAATTAATCTACTAATAAGTAAGGTTGTACGATTTGAAAAGTTACTTAGCTTCTAGCCCCAGATCGTTTAAAAGTTGCTCGGTAATGACGAGAGTTCATAGCCAAGGCATAACTTATGAAGCGGGGCGCGAAGATTGGCGAGTCCGAAAAGGCCCTAACAAGGCATGAGGGCTACATTTTGTTGCTAAAAGATCCAAAAGTGATGTGAAGAATCATTTATCGAAAATCAATATGAAGGATCGAGACACACGACGAAAAGCAAGAACTCCCCAAAAATCATGGAGAAGTCTATCCGAAAAGACCCTAACAAGGTATGAGGATAAATAGATCCAAGTCCTAAAAGGAGGCGGATCGTTGTATATCAAAGTCCAAAATAAAGATTGGAGAAAAATGAAGAAGTCGTGGTCCAAAGATGAAGAATCTCTCAAAAACTTCAAGTGAAAAAAAAAAAATTTCTATTATGAAGAGAAGACCATAATTTCAAGAACGTCTCTCGAAGATTCGAAGTATGAAGTCGCTGCCAAATATCGGCCCGAGAAAGGTCTCAAATCGCGAACCAAGTTATGCCAAGATATGAACTTTCTGATATCCCGAGAAGCAGTTTTAAAAGATTTGGACCTTTAGCTAACTATTGATTAAATCGTTCACCTTATTTTCGGACTAAATAACTATCGAAATAAGTCAAACAATGCATCCTCGTGATCATTCAAGACAAAAATAAAATATAAGAGATACACCTAGGAATAAGGGAGTCTAAGTGAATAATTGGCCCACATGAGTTCGTGATAGTTTGCTAACTTATAATAACAATGATCTCGTTTTTAAGCTTGGTATGGGGAACGTGAAACTTGAGGATGATAAACGTTCATGGCCGCCAAAACCCAATGTAAGTTTTTAATTTCTTTACTTATTTCTATCTTTTATGTTTAGAATTTAATAAAGGCCAAGGTGGGTTATTTATGATGGGAAATGTAAACCGTGCTTAAAATTAATGCATTGCATGAGGGCATTGCAATGGTCAAGTGTAGGGGATTTAATAAGTGTGAAAACACTTATCCTTTTACCACTTATTTCCAATAATAACAAGACCAAAACGTGTGATTTATGTCGTAAAGGTCGGAATTATGCGTGGTTTGTGTTTTTATTGTGTTTTAGGACCAAAATATGATAAAGGAAGAAAACACGGGTTTTCACGGGCTTTTATCGAAGAAAACACGGGTTTTCACGGGCTTTTATCGAAGAAAACGGGAAAAGACGAAGTCGAAAGATCAAGAGTGCAAAAAGAACGAAAGTCCAAGGCCTATTCTGAAGATTTATCGAAGAAAAAGACTAAAGACGAAAGTTTAACGAAGTCGAAGAACTTAAAAGTCTAATAGAAGAAGAAAATTAAAAGACAAGTTCAAATCCCGAGACGACAAAGACAAAGAATTAAAGTCGAGTCGAGAAAACGTGAAGAAAGCAAGAAAGAAGAAAGCACCACACATGCCTTCCACTTCCCTATAAATACCTTCCTAATCACATTAGGAAGGGGGTTAGCTAGTTTTTATTTCTTTAGTTTTCTTTCTAGTTTTTAGAGAGAGAAAGTCTTAAACTTTCTCTCACTAGTTCATCTTTTTCTTTTAATCTTTCAAGATTAAACACTTTTTGTATTGCTTATTTCATTAATCAAAGTTCTATTTTAAGCTTTTGATCCTTATTCTCATTCTACACTTCTTGATTTACTCTACCTTTGATCCGAATTTCACATCTCACTCGTATGATTTGATGCTTTTCGTGAATAAAGGTTTGATCTTTTGGTTTACACACAAGCTTTTACACGTTTAGGTCATAAGCTCATAATGCTTATTGGCTTATTCGGATCTTAGCTTATTGATTCTCGGATTTTGCAAAAGGATTTAGTAAGTTTAAAGTTCATTTCATAAAGTTCTTGATTTTATGTTTTAGAAGAGTTAAATTTAAGCTTTTTGAATTGCTTAAGTTCCGTTTGGATTTGCTTATTGCGTTTGCTTATTGAGATTCACTCTTGCCACAAATTTCGGAATCAGTTTCCATCCATCGCAATCCTAGGGTTTTGACACATATCCCGACGGTTTACTCCACATTCCGATAGGTTTTGGTTTTTGATCGCAATAACCCATTAGGGTTTTACTTTGCGATCGGTTGGTTAATCCCCTTATTCCGATCTGGGTTGCGATCGCACATTGCGATCGCATATTCCGACGGGTCTTAAGGACTTGGTTAAGACGAAGTGCTGCCCGTTTTTCGAGAGAGTCATTGCGACAACAGCATTCCGATAGATGCATATTGCGACAGAAGTGCTTCTTAAGTATTCCGATCTGAACTAGATTATTCCGATGGTTAATGTTAGTGACATTCCGATGGTGGCTATTTTATTCCGATGAACATGAATTGTTTTATTGCGATTGATTAACTTTAAGTTTAATTTTATCAAAGCTTTAATTTACTCAACGACACTTTAATTACTTGCTAATAGTTTAAATTAGATAAACAAACCAAACCATTCTCTTGATTCACCAAAAGACGATTGAGTCGCACTTAAGACCGGTTTTCAATTCGAAAAGATTCAGAACTACTACAAAATTTATATTTGGTGTAAAAGCCAAGTATTAGTGAACATGGATGTGACCCACAACGTGACACTGGTGCCACGTTTGAGAAGGAGATTTACTAAGCAAGCCTAACAGGCTAACACCATTGACGCAGAAAATGTCAAGGGCATGGAGGAGAATAATATAGAACTAGTGCAAGTTAAAGTGAAGCTGGCATTAGTAGAAGCCAAGAACAGAATGGATGCGAGAACCATCCAATCGCTTAACGATGAAAAAACCAACCTCCTTGCCACCGTGGCACAAGAGCCCGCAAAACTAGAAAAACATCTATCAACCAATAAGCGGGCCATGGATCACCTCGAGATAGGTAAGGATAAGTTATCTGCTAATATAGATAAGTTTGATACAAAACTTCAGAAGCAGGTAGATGATCATGAGGATAAACTCCGCCGCATGAATATCGAATATGATGAGGAGCTCTACCCTCATCTACTATCTCCGATCGCTGACAGGAGGTGGTTAATCCGCCACAGCTTGCGCCTTGCCAACATGGGGTAATAAAGTCACCAAATATTAGCGAGACATTTGTTGATGTAGTGGTAGCATCAATGGTTGCTGGTGAGAGCACGGTCGTAGAGCGGGCAATGAGGGACAAACCATTAAAGAATGATTTAAGTCATATTGCTTCATACGACACCCTTGCGCAAGAAAAACTTGACGCCGCCATGCTAAAACTGAAAGACTACGATCGTCCATTGGTAAGTATGGTAGAACCAGACCAAGATTGGCCGATCAGTGTAATAATGGAAGGTGTCACACTGGCAAGACACAAGATAGAAAGCGGAGAGGAGCAACCTGACTACCATCTAATACCAGATGCGACAAAATCGAAGGTACCTATTTTCCCTCATCCACGCGACACTTTGAACCCCTTCAAAGTAGACAAAGAAGTACCTCTCCAAGAAGTATTAACGTTTCATGCCAAGCGTGCAACTAAGAAGAAGGGTCTTAAGGGAAAAGGCGCAATGTTCAGTTTAGGTGCAACTCACCTACCTCGATCTGATGGTGTAGCTGTCAGTGTACCCACTGTCTCTATACGCGGTGCTCTAACACTCTGGGGTTATGGAGAAAGGCCTCAATGAGCACACCATTTCCTCGTCCAGTTTTCTTCCACATAGGTTGAAAAGATCACGCTCTACTAGAGATTTGTTGTGAATATATGTCTGAATACTTCACATCGTGTGGCACGTGTATGCCAAAAAGAACTTCTTCTTTTTTTAATTTTTTTGATGTACGAATGTTCGTGCATGGCCTGTAATAGTTAACACCTAAGACCGTAGCCTAGGGTGCGTACTTGGTAAGTTTTTACCTATGATGCAATATAGTTTTGAATTTTTATTTTTTTAACTGTTTTGTAGGTTGAGTTTTGTAAATCTGAAATGGAAGTTCAATGTAATTGTAAGCACTACGAGTCATATGGTCTTCTTTGTAGGCACATTTTTTAAGTGTTGAGAATGAACAATGTGAAAGAGTTTCCTTGGAAATACTTGAAGAATAGGTGGTTAAAGGACACTAAGCCTTTTAATGCTACAGTTAGGAAAGTTTTCAGTGGATCAAATTCAGTTTTGCGAAGTGAGGTTTTTTATTTATACGAGATTTTTGAATCAACGACTGATCGCTTGGTTCATGACATGGGCATGTTGAAGACTTATAAGGAGCAAATGATTGAGTTGTTGAACAAAGCTAAAATCGATGTTCCGACAGTTCCAAAACTTAACTCATAAGATATAATTATTGGCGTGAAGGAGCCAACTTCAACTTCAAAGGTTATACAAAATGCAGATCTGAGTTAAAATAAAGGATCTGGTGTTCATACTAGGTGGAAGTCAAAAGCCGAAATCGAAAAAGAAGTAGCAAAATCAAATGACAAGCGAAGGACATATAGTAAATGTGGGAATAAAGAAGGCCATAATTCTAGTACATGCACAAGAGAAAGAATGCATCCATCTGAAAAAAATCAAGAAAAAATCTCAGGAGGCGTCGGCGACAAGAACTGGTCTCAGATCTAGGCGTAATTGAGCAATGACAATTTGATGCAGTTACTTTTACATATTCATGCAATTACTTTTACATATTGATGTAGTTACTTTATATAGCTACATCTTTTTTACATAGCGGCAATCTTTACACAATAATGCAGTGACTTACATTGTAATACAATGATATATTTACAAATACGTGAAATATATCACTTCGTAAGTCATTTGCTTATGTCTTTTTTGGTTTCAGTGAGTTTACATTGTGATGCAGTTACTTTTACATTTTGATGCATTGAATTTTGCATAACAGATAAAGTATATCTTTTTTTAATTTTCTATGATAAAAAACAAGCATTGAAGTAAATAACTTGGTTTGAAAATCTTCATGTTTACAAGTAGTTGGTAGAAAAATTAACGAGTAATTCAATTCAAAAGAATTAAAACTAAGATCTTTAATCAATTGTCTTCCTAAAAGGTAGTACTGAATTTCTTCCACAAAGCTATATCATATCTAACATCATTATCCTTAATAATCCTTGAAATCCTTGGCCTCTTCTTGAGGCATGCTTGTGCTTTGGTCAACAAATTTTCTTTTTCGACGTGAAACTCCATGAGAAGGATCTTGGCCAAGTACTTAATCAATTGTCTTACTTACGGTAGTAATGAATTTCTTCCATAAAGCTTTATCATATCTAACATCATTATCCGTAATAATCTTTGAAATATTTGGCTTATTCTTGAAGTATGTTTGTGCTATGGTCAACAAATTCTATTTTTGACATTAAATTCCATGAGAAGGATCTTGGCAAACTACTTGACACGAAGCATCTTCAATTGTGCTTTCTAAAATGGTCCTTCTGTCGTCAAGGGATATAAAAAGATACCTCTACCAAGATATGTTTATAAGTGCCTCATAATAAATATTCCACAATCGACGACATTATATTTTGTTTTCCAATTAATCTCAACAAGCCTAGGTTCATAAACCCTAGTTTTATCTAACATCATTATAACGCTCGTGTTTTATTGTTTAATCTGGTGATTATTGTGATTTAACCTGTCCTTTATTAGGTTGATTGGTTAAATTTGAGTGATTTTGGTCGATTCTTTAGGGTTTCGTGTTGCTGTTTTTTATTCTTTTTCCTTAATTGACATCATAAAAGTCGGTTAGGGCTCCATTATGTGCTTTTAATCCCTTGTTTGTGAGGATTTCGATCAATTTTGACGTGGAACTTGTTGTTTCTTTATTGTTTGCTGCGATAGGTGTTTAGGGTTTTCTTTACATTTTATAGGGTTTCGTGTTTAATTTAATGTCTAATCCTATATCGATTGATTTGGATGCTTTAAAAAGAAGGATGTCATCGTTGATGAATCAGAGTGGTTTGGGGGATCGCAAGCCTGTGAGAGGTAATTCCATGAATGTTTCTAATACTTGCGATGAGGATAGGTCTGGAGTCCAAATATCGCAACCTGCAAGGGTTTTTAGTAACTCTAATCTGAGTGGTACGCATGGGGTGGACCCGAGTAGTTTTTCTGATAACATAGATCATGATGTATGAGGAAGGGAGGGAATTAGGGTTTTTTACCTTGCTGCTATTAATAAACCTGTTGGAGCTACGTTTGTAGCTGGGGAACAATACCCTGGTATGTAAAATGCTAATTCAAGTGAGGGAATGGATAGTGTTAACATTGGACTAACGCTAGGGCTGCGAGTTTCTTGCCCAAGGGGTTATTCGGAGCTACGTGTACAAGTGGTACCTTTGAAAGTGTATCTCACAATGGTGGACATGGGGCGACTAATGCTCCGTCAGTTGTTGCTAGCCAAGACGCTACTTTTGTTCAATCAACAGATGTTGTGAGTACTTTGCAAGGGCTGCGGGTGGTAAACGGAGTTTTGGTAATTTAGGTGATTCTAACTTTCGTGCATTAAGAGTGGAGAATGTTTATGAGGGGGTTGATGTTTCGATGCCTTTCTCGATTATTGAAAATGTTAGTGCACGTTTTTTAGCATACTTTGTGTGGTTATTTTATTGGCAAATACATTGTATTTCCGGTGGTTGACTATTTTGTTCGCAATAACTGGGCGAAGCATGGTCTTAAACGGGCTATGTTGAACTCTAAAGGTTTCTTTTTCTTTAAATTTGCTTCTAGTGATGGTCTCGTGGCTGTTATTGAAGGTGGTCCTTGGATGATTAAGAATACCCCAATTGTTTTGAAGAAATGGTCCATTAATTCTAGCCTATCAAAAGATGAGCTGACTCATGTCCCTATTTGGGTTAAGCTTCATGATGTTCCATTGTAGGTTTTCTCGGAAGATGGGATTAGTATTCTTTCCACTCAGATTGGTACTCCAATTATGCTTGATTCTTTCACTAGTGCAATATGTGCGGATTCATGGGGTAGAAGCAGTTTTGCGCGTTGTTTAATTGAGATTAACTCGAATGCTGAGTTGAACGAGTTTATTAAGGTAGGGGTTCCTATTAATAGAGGGTCAAGGCATACGGTGGAGATCATCCGGCTTGAATATGAGTGGAGACCACCATGGTGTGACGCTTGCAAGATTTTTGGCCATACTAATGAGGAGTGCCCTAAAAGAGTTGTCACTAATATGCCTAAGACTGTGGATTCTAATGATGGGATTCAACGATCTTCCATTGGTAAGTATGGTAGAACCGGACCAAGATTGGCCGATCAGTGTAATAATGGAAGGTCTCACACTAGCAAGACACAAGATGGAAGGCAGAGAGGAGCAACCTGACTACCATCTAATACCAGATGCTGCACAATCGAAGGTACCTATTTTCCCTCATCCACGTGAAACTTTGAACCCCTTCAAAGTATACAAAGAAGCACCTCTCCAAGAAGTATTAACGTTTCATGCCAAGCGTGCAACTAAGAAGAAGGGTCTTAAGGGAAAAGGCGCAATGTTCAGTTTAGGTGCAACTCACCTACCTTGATCTGATGGTGTAGCTGTCAGTGTACCCACTGTCTCTATACGCGGTGACCGGATACTCCGGGGTTATGGATAAATCCCTCAATGAGCACACCATTTCCTCATCCAGTTTTCTTCCACATAGGTTGAAAAGATTGCGCTCTACTAGAGATTTGTTGTGAATATATGTCTGAATACTTCGCATCGTGTGGCACGTGTATGGAAAAAACAACTTTTTTTTAATTTTTTTAATTTTTTTTATGTACGAATGTTCGTGCATGGTCTGTAATACTTAACACCTAAGACCGTAGCCTAAGGTGCATACTTGGTAAGTTTTTAGCTATGATGTAGTATAGTTTTGAATTTTTAATTTTTTTTAACTGTTTTGTAGGTTGAGTTTTGTAAACATGAAATGGAAGTTCAATGTAGTTGTAAGCACTACGAGTCATATGGTCTTCTTTGTAGGCACATTTTTTACGTGTTGAGAATGAACAATGTGAAAGAGTTTCCTCGAAAATACTTGAAGAAAAGGTGGTTAAAGGATGCTAAGCCTTTCAACACTACAACTAGGAAAGTTTTCAATGGATCAAATTCGGTTTTGCAAAGTGAGGTTTTTGATTTATACGAGATTTTTGAATCAACGACTGATTGCTTGGTTCATGACATGGGCATGTTGAAGATTTATAAGGAGCAAATGATTGAGTTGTTGAACAAAGCTAAAATCGATGAATAGACAGCTCCAAAACTTAACTCAAAAGATATTATTAGTGCAATGCTTGGTGTGAAGGAGCCAACTTCAACTTCAAAGGTTATACAAAATGCAGATCTGAGTTCAAATAAAGGATCTGGTGTTCATACTAGGTGGAAGTCAAAATCCGAAATCGAAAAAGAAGTAGCAAAATCAAATGACAAGCGGAGGACATATAGTAAATGCGGGAATAAAGAAGGTCATAATTCTAGGACATGCACAAGAGAAAGAATGCAACCATCTGTAAAAAACCAAGAAAACATCTCAGGAGGCGTCAGCGACAAGAACTGGTCTCAGATCTAGGCGTAACTGAGCAATGACAATTTGATGCAGTTACTTTTACATATTGATGCAGTCACGTTTACATATTGATGCAGTTACTTTACATAGCAGTTTAAGTACATCTTTTTTATATAGCGACAATTTTTACACAATAATGTAGTGACTTTTACATTGTAATACAATGATATATTTACAAATATGTGAAATATATCACTTCTTAAGTCATTTGCTTATGTCTTTTTTGGTTTCAGTGAGTTTACATTGTGATGTAGTTACTTTTACATTTTGATGCATTGAATTTTGCATAACAAATAAAGTATATCTTTTTTAAATTTTCTATGATAAAAAAAAGCATTGAAGTAAATAACTTGGTTTGAAAATCTTCATGTTTACAAGTAGTTGGTAGAAAAATCAATGAGTAATTCAATTCAAAAGAATTAAAACTAAGCTCTTTAATCAATTGTCTTCCTTACAGTAGTACTGAATTTCTTCCACAAAGCTATATCAAATCTAACATCATTATCCTTAATAATCTTTAAAATCTTTGGCTTCTTCTTGAAGTATGCTTGTGCTTCGGTCAACAAATTTTCTTTTTCGACGTGAAACTCCATGAGAAGGATCTTGGCCAAGTACTTAATCAATTGTCTTCCTTACGGTAGTACTGAGTTTCTTCCATAAAGCTTTATCAAATCTAACATCATTATCCGTATTAATCTTTGAAATATTTTGCTTCTTCTTGAAGTATGCTTGTGCTTTGGTCAACAAATTCTCTTTTTGACATTAAATTCCATGAGAAGGATCTTGACCAAGTACTTGGCATGAAGCATCTTCAATTGTGTTTTCTGAAATGGTCCTTCTGTCGTCAAGGGATATAAGAAGTTACCTCTACCAAGATATATTTATAAGCGCCTCATATAAGTTATTCCGCAATCGACGACATTATATTTTGTTTTCTAGTTAATCTCAACAAGCCTCGGTTCAGAAACCCTAGTTTTCTCTAATGGCAGCAAGAACTTTATCCCTTTCATTCTAATCGTTCAAACTCAGTCTTATTGATCCGGATACCTTATAACGCTCGTGTTTTATTGTTTAATCTTGTGATTATTCTGATTTAACATATCCTTTATTAGGTTGATTGGCTAAATTTGATTGCTTTTGGTCGATTCTTTAGGGTTTAGTGTCACTGTTTTTTATTATTTTTCCTTAATTGACATCATGAAAGTTGGTTAGGGCTCCATTATGTGCTTTTAATCCCTCGTTTGTGAGGATTTTGATCACTTTTGACGTGGAACTTGTTGTTTCTTTATTGTTTGCTGCGATAGGTGTTTAGGGTTTTCTTTACATTTTTTAGGGTTTTGTGTTTAATTTTATGTCTATTCCTAGATCAATTGATTTGGATTCTTTAAAAAGAAGGATGTCATCGTTGATGAATAAGAGTGGTTTAGGGGATATCCTGTGAGAGGTAATTCCATGAATGTTTCTAATGCTTGCGATGTGGATAGGTCTGGAGTCCAAATATTGCAACCTGCTAGGGTTTTTAGTAACTCTAATCTGAGTGGTACGCATGGGGTGGACCCGAGTGGTTTTTTTGATAACATGGATCATGGTGTATGAGGAAGTGAGGGAATTAGGGTTTTTTACCTGGCTGCTATTAATAAGCCTGTTGGGGCTACGTTTGTAGCTGGGGAACAATACCCTGGTATGTAAAATGCTAATTCAAGTGAGGAAATGGATAGTGTTAACATTGGACTGCCGCTAGGGCTGCGAGTTTGTTGCCCAAGAGGTTATTCGGAGCTACGTGTACAAGTGGTACCTTTAAAAGTGTATCTCACAATGGTGGACATGGGGCGACTAATGCTCCGTTAGTTGCTGCTAGCCAAGACGCTACTTTTGTTCAATCACCAGATGTTGTGAGTACTTTGCAAGGGCTGCGGGTGGTAAACAGAGTGTTGGTAATTTAGGTGATTCTAAATTTCGTGCATTAAGGGTGGAGAATGTTTATGAGGGGGTTGATGTTTTGATGCCTTTCTCGATTGTTGAAAATGTTAGTGCACGTTTTTGAGCATACTTTGTGTGGTTATTTTATTGGCAAACGCATTGCATTTCTGGTGGTTGAATATTTTGTTCGCAATAACTAGGCGAAGCTTGGTCTTAGACGGGCTATGTTGAACTCTAAAGGTTTCTTTTTCTTTAAATTTGCTTCTAGTGATGGTCTCGTGGATGTTCTTGAAGGTGGTCCTTGGATGATTAAGAATAGCCTAATTGTTTTGAAGAAATGGTCCATTAATTCTAGCCTATCAAAAGATGAGCTGACTCGTGTCCCTATTTGGGTTAAGCTTCATGATGTTCCATTGCAGGTTTTCTCGGAAGATGGGATTAGTATTCTTGCTACTTAGATTGACACTTCAATTATGCTTGATTCTTTCACAAGTGCAATATGTGCGGATTCACGGGGTAGAAGCAGTTTTGCGTGTTGTTTAATTGAGATTGACTCAAATGCTAAGTTGAACGAGTTTATTAAGGTGGGGGTTCCTAATGATAGAGGGTCAAGTCATACAGTGGAGATCATCCGGCTTGAATATGAGTGGAGACCACCAAGATGTGAAGCTTGTAAGATTTTTGGCCATACTAATGAGGAGTGCCCTAAAGAGTAGTCACTAATATGCCTAAGACTGTAGATTCTAATGATGGGTTTCAACAATTACTAAACGTAGACACAATAATAAACGATCTAATAAGGGGGCTTCGAATATGGGAGTCTCAATACCAAAGAATTTTCAATATGTTCCTAAGAGACCGGATAATCAAAATGATGTGGGTACTAGTTCTGGTCGCACTAATGGACAACCTATAAGCAATGTTCCTAATGCTAGGACAGCGGGTGGTGTTTCTAATCAGCCTTTGTCTAAGGAAAAAGGGAAGGCAGTGTCACCTCCGGTAGATGGCAGCTCTTATGTCTCACGTGGGGGTAATGTATCTTCTACTGCGCCTAATATTTCTGTCTCAGATACTTATAATATTTTATCTACTCATAATGGGGATGATATAGATGGAAATTTAGATAATGAGGAGGAGGTTGAGGTTGTTTATCATGAATCTGTTAACCTTGTTTCAAGTTCTTTTCCAGGGGAAAGCACTCCTGCCGTGAATGTTTCTAATGTTTAGTATTGCGTCGTGGAATATAACGGGCTTGAACCAAACCCCCAAACAAAAGGAGTTATGCAGGTTATGAATGAAAACAATTTAAGTGTGTTTGCTATTTTGGAATCTCATGTGGATGCTTCTATTGTGTATGATAAGTGACGTAAGATCTTCCAAAGATGGAAATGGACTTCTAATGGAGGTTTGTGTCCTAAGGTATCTAGGATTATTCTTTGTTGGAGTGATGTGGTTGTTGATATAATGGTTATGGCACAAACGTCCCAAGTTATGCACTGTCAGAATAATATCCGTGCTGATGCTAAGACTATTTTCTGCTCCTTTATATATGCTGATATAATATTTGTCTTTTTCAAGTTCCTTTTTCTCTCGATATCTTTACGAATTGAATGATCGATATCAAACAAGTCACTTTATTGTTCTTGGTATTTGATTGGCAAGATAATGGTATTCTATTTTTACTTTCCACAAATCCGTCAAAAGTGTAAAATAATATCGTCTACATAACCGTACTAGTCTAAAAACAAGTTGCAAATACCATCATATAAGCACAAAGTACAAGTCAGCAAAGCACAAGTGTGTAATAAATGCTAAAATGTAAAGTGTATAAAAGTATAAGGACTAAAAATGTAAATGTGAAAAGTCTAGGGACTGAAATTGTAAAATGTGTAAACTACTAACCAAAAGTAACAACTATAACAAACTATCAACCAACTATAACAAACCAACAACCTCTAGGGACTAAACAGCAAAACCTAGACAATTATAACTAATTATAACAAACTAGCAACTAACCAAAATCCCAAGGACTGATTTGTAATTTATGAAAAGATTTCACTAAAAACGGGCTTATTGAGTTTTAAGCCATATCTCAAGTTCTAGTGAACCAAATAAGCTCAAATCAGTCTTAAAAGATTCAGAATTCAAAATAAGCTAGGGAATGTCAAGGAAATAAGCTGAAACTTTCTAAATCTCAAATAAGCTATTTTCAATAAGCCACTTTTAAGAGATCAGTTTATCTATATAAGCACTTGGTCTGATTTTCACAAGAAATGTTTATAAGCTCAAAATATTGACACCTATCCAAGAAAATATAATTTTCATCCACTGAATAAGCCAAAAAATCGAATAAGCTCAAACTGGCTTATGTTGACCAAGTTTGACTTACGTTGACCAAAAGTTGACCAAGTTCAAATCTTATTTATATCACTTATACAACTAATTTGTGAAAGAAAATGGCTACTTTTATGAAGTAGATCAATGGGGAATGAAAATAAGCATTGACAGTTTAAGCTATTTGTTACGGAGACTTTTAAAGGCTTAGAGATTATTCTATAGTGCAATCTAGACCTAACAGCTTATCAATCCTGAAAGCCTAGATGTTGGACTTTCCAATGAAATAGAATCAAGGCCTAACTCTAAGAATTGAGCAAATGGTGAATGATTGAAAGTAGGCTGTTTAGGCTTAAAAGATTGACCCAAAGTATTTATGTGTCATTTGCCTTTTTGACTTAATGATTGATTTCCAAACTTTGCACAAATGCTTTTGCCCAGTTAATGAGTGAATGTAAACAACAATGACTCAATTTCACTTGCTGATTCAAAATATAACAGATCATCCAAACACTACTTATCAACTGAAACGGAATTCTTAGCTAGGTAAAGTAGATTAAGCGAACTGAATTTAACTACCAACTATCAAATCATATCAGTAAGATCAAATAGATCATATAATAGGCAAAAACAAGCAATTCTACACTATTTCTAGGAATTTAGCATGTAGAGATAATTTAGAGAAAATGTAAAACAGGATTTTCACTTTTTAGCTTATGAAGCCTCCTTTGATGGAGAAGAGAGTGTTTGTTGTCCCATTAATTTGTGATGATTAAACAAGAAAGAAAGGTAGAAAATAGATGAATTCTATAGAGAGAAAGTAGTGAGAGAGAGTAGAGAGAAAATAGTTGGAACTTTTGAAATATTTGATTAGTAAGAGAAAATGAAAATGACCAACACCCTTCCTAACATGCTAGGAAGGGTATTTACAGTCCACCCACATGTGGGCTTGTTTATGGACTATTTTCTAATGGGCCAGGCTTTCCTTTTGGGCTTTAGTTACTTATCAATGAACTTTAGCCTAAAGTTAAGCCCGTATATCACGACTAATCTACTACCTATTACAACGTTCTAAAAATACGATACATAATAAACATATGACCGAGCATTCTTGTTTGACTCAATATTTTGAGGCTAACAATCTCCCCCAATAAGAGGTCATTACCCTTTAAGAGGGCCATAACCCTTTGTCATTTGGAGATTTGTAGAGATTACTAATCTCTCCATAAACGAGTCTTGAACGTGTAATAGTAGTCTTGTTTCTTCATGCTGTGATCTTTAAGCCTTTGTCGTTGTCTTTCGACTTTGTCTTTTGATCTTGAGATCTTCAAATCATCCTTGACTTGTCTTAGCCATCTTGCGATCTTGTGTCTTCATCCACATGCTCACGCTTTTAATTGTTGAATATGTCTTTAGGCATGAGTATGTGGTTTTGAATCTTTGACTTTGCTGAGTACACCGTGACACCACCTTCTCGAGACACAACATAGACACGGACTGAATGGCTTTGACATTCGTCCTAAATCGGTAGCGTTTTACCTCCGTTCGGTGAAGACCGTTATACGATATTAAATACCCTACCTGTGATTAGGTAGATTCAATTAAGAATCTTCTTGACAGAGTTTCGCACTGTACTAGCCGTTCTCTTTACTCGACCATCTCAAAGCAAGACTGTGAACATAAAGAGTGAATCAATTGGATAAATATCCGCTAGATTAAAGTCTTCAATTCAAATTCCTGGAACAAGTGTGATTCATAAAGAATCTTACCATTGTTGCTTTCCAGTTGACACAAGCTTGATTCATAAGAATCTCACCAGTCACCTACCGAAGCGCTGTTTGAGGTTGACGCTAGAAGGATTTCCATTCGTCACTGTGAATATTAATGAATATCACTCTGAATGTTCTGGCAAGACCATAAAGATATTGCGTAGAAACCTGAAACGAGTTTGAATCAATTCAAAATCAAACCACTGTTTCTTTTCAGTTTTACACATGTTCAATTCATAAAGAATCTTACATATAACCTACCGCAGTGCTGTTTTATGTTAACACTGGAAGGATTTCCACTCATCATTGTGAGTACTAAGTAGTATCACTCTGAGTGTTCTAGCAATATCACAAGAATATGGCGTAGGACTCTCTTTATCGTCATTCCGTGTGTCATAATGAGATCTGATTGATCTCTAGGCTCTAGACTCGATTTGTGCACTTTTAGTGGTTGGAGGCGGGAGCAGATGCCACCTATTCAATATCAACTATCTCGGAGTGAGAAAGTCAATAGAAGTCATGTTGATCTCCGTGACAATAAAACAAACTTCTTTTGAGAGAAGCCTGAGTAGCTAGGTAAGGGTTGTGCATTACATCACTGGGTCCATGATGAGTTTGTCTTCATGATGTGTTGACCTGGTTTTTCTGCCTAAGTTGTATGGAGGGCTAATTTCTTTACACCCTTTATCCTTACATTTCTTTTTCATTCTTCAACCCCTTCAATGCTTACCAAGACATCCTTACTAGCACCTTGTTGTGATTGTTCCAATGCTAGCAGTACTTAGTCGACATTCAATTACATTCATATTCTACTCCATCTTTCCTAAGGACTTCTAATAATATATTGGATTCTCCCTAGGAAGATCCCTCTGGTTCTGGTTGGATCATAAGACTTAAACCTAACCACCCTTTTGACACCAATAACGTCGTGGATTAAATATGTTGTGGGTATTTGATCGTAACCATGAAAACCACTTCAAATGTCTAACAAGGTGTTTGAAAAAAACATTTTATCACCTTGATAGTTTTGTCATTTCAAAAATGCTCCCCCTTTACATGTGCATCGGTAATCTAAAGTGTTTTGCACATGTGGGTAAGAGTTAAAAGTGCTTGAGTATTTTAGATCACATTTTAATCACTTTTTCTCCCCGTATCTCTAATATATAAAATCTTTTGATATTAGAGATACCAAATTTGATTAAAACATATTTTGAAAAAATAGTCTTGAAAATCTCTGGGAGAAAGATGTGTTAATCTTTGCATGAAGTTGAAATTCTCCCCCTCAAAAATTGATCCAATTGAATTGTCATTGTGAGGATGTGATCCACATATCGCTTTTTGAGGATGGGAGTTTTTGAACACACAAATTTTGAAAGATTTTGAAAAATCATTGAAAAATTCTGGAAAAAATTGTGTTCAACGCTTTTTGAAAAATCTTATTTCTTTAGTGCGAAGAGGTTTTTCTAAAGCATAAACTTGAGTTCATAGACTTTGAATGTCTTGACGAATCCACTCAAGTGTAAGAAGATTTCTCTTCTTTTGCTGAGGGTAAGGGCACTAAAGCGTACACTCCCCCGTGAATATAGAATCGGGTTGCAACCTGAAAGTGATTACAAGCCATTGTGTTGAGCTCAAAATGTTGAATGTTTTGTGACATGCTCAACCCAATATAAATTGCTCTACCCGTTGTTGGAAAAATTGTCCAAAATAGACATTTTCCTTTATTAAAAGAAGAAAACATGTTTTGAAAAATATTTACAACTTTCATTCGAGCTTTATGTACACACCCGTGTCGTTATTGAGCGACATTTCTAGGCACGTCCATATTATCGATACTGAAAGGTCGAGAAGAATATTTTTGGATTCTGAAAGATTTTTTAATTTTGTGTTTTGCTTTTATATGTTTTATATTTTTGTATTTGGCTTTTTCAATAATATTTACAAGTAGATGTTTGATAGATAAATCAAGCAGGCACCTTTGCCAGAATCTCCAGGTCTGCTGGAGTCAAACATCTCATACCAATTTGCCTAACGAGGTACTCAAACCTATCTTTCGACAGAGCTTTCTGATAGTTGTAAAATTACCCCTTTAGGAAAAGGAAGGCAATTAGGGCAAGTAGTGAATACGACGATTTAGGAAAACCGTGTGTAAATGACCCTAAAATGAGATCGTTCCCAAGGAGGCTAGTGTGTTATATGTGTAATGATTTGGATTAGATTTGTGATTATATTTTTGAGGAAGAAAACTAGAAATGAGATTAGAAGAGAATGACGGTTACGAAGACGGATTAAGTTAAGACGAAAAAGGTGTACACGTGAACTTGTAAAAAGCACTAAAATTAAAATTTTACCCTAAAATTTCCTAAAAATTACCAAAAATCCACAATAGTATTCTAAGAGTTTACAAAATAATCCAAACTTGCCAAAACCTTTTAATTAATTAGATAATGACTTTTTAATACTAATTAAAGCCCTAAAAATCACAACTAATTATTAAAAAGTCCCTAACAAGATTTTAAAGTTTGTAAACCTCAAAAATACTCTAATTAAGCTAAAAAGTATTTTTCAAAATTTTAAATCAACTAAAAACTATTTTTAAACAATTAAAAACTACTAAAATCAATTAAAACTTAAATTAATTCTAGAAAATAATTAAAAGACTCTAAAAGACTCTAAAAAATGTTTAGAACCTAGGAAAAATATAAAAACTTGGAAAATTAGACTTTTAATTTTTAATAATAAAATAATATTAAAATAATATTAAAAATCCAAAAATCATAAAAAATTCTAAAAACTTGCAAACTAGGTTAATTTAACCTAAATAACTCAGAAATGAAAGTGAAATTACCTAAATACCCTTAATGGGCCTAGAAAATGGGCTAAACCCAAAACAGTACCTTATTGGGCCAAATTTGGGCCCAATAACAAAAAGTGTTCAAAATAAGCCCAAAAAGCACAGGTTGACTCAAAATTTGATTTTAAACAACTTTTTCCAAAGGCCCAAAAGCTGAAAGTGTGAAATAAGCTAGCTTATACCAAGCAGCTTATTCTTAATGGGCTTTTTGGCCCATTAAGCTATAAGCCAATGCCATAAGCTAAAATTTGACACACAAGCTTCTTTTGACCTAAATAAGACTTCTGCAAAAATAAATTTGAAATAAGCCCAAGGAATAAGCCTGAAAATGCAATAAGCAATCTACAAAAAACGACAAAATAGTCGTTTTTGAGTTCTTGGCCACCCCAAGTGCCGATTCAAGTTCCTAAAGTTTTAAAATGACTTAATTAAGCAAAATAAACAAAGAGTTTTCAAATAAGCTGACTCAATAAGCTGGAAAAAGCAAATAAGCACTTATGTAAAAGTCAAATAAGTTGGTTTTCTAGTAAAAAGTCAAAGTCAAAGTCTAATAAGCTCTAGTCTACTTAAATGGGTCAAATAATGAAGACCTATCACAAAAAATAAGTTGTTGCAAGTCTGGATAAGCTAGAATAACTTATTGATAAGCTGAGTTCAAAATTACACTAGCAGGGGCTAGTTTTGGGTGTTGAGCAGTGGAAACTTTTTCCACTGCTTGACTTGTTTGACTTTTTGTCTTTAGTGACTTTTTTGGAGATTCAGATTACACAAAGGCACCCAAATGATCTTTGGATCAAAAGGAGTCAATAACAATCAAAATAACACAATCACAAACACCCAATTGATACAGTTTAATCAATAAATCACCAGATATGATACAGACATGAACACTTAAGCAGTTGAGCATAAATAAGCAGTTTTAGCACAAATCAGCCAGCCAAATTCAACCAAATGCATACACAAGCTATTATAAACTCCAATAAGCAAGTCTAAACAGGTTTCATGCAATGGTTGAAAGAATTAAGCAAGATTCAAGCCAATAAAAGTTACTGATGAACACTAACACATGCAGTTTTACACTTTGCTGATGTATTTGACACTTAAGCCAGATTCAACACCTCAAATCTCTCAAACAGGTTACAATAACTTTGTTTAAACCACTTTTAACCCTAAGCATGCATACACACTAAGTGTTCCCAAAATCCTAGGTCAAAACAGGCAGTAACAAAGATTATATAGCAGATTGTTTGATTGAAGGCTTCAAACCCAAAAACTTGCAGTAAAACACTCTCAACCAAGCATATATCAGATACAGAACACAAACTCAAACTTTCCTCAACACAATAACAAGTTACAATCTCAAACAGATAGACCCAAACACCCCTTAATCTTTTCAAAATCAAATTTTTCAAAGGCAAAGTGAGATTTAAGGCCACCCAAGCATCAATTAACACAATAACAAGTAAGATTAACAGATTCAAGCAGATTTAAGCCACAAAATTCACAAGAACACAAGCCACATACAAATATCACCAAAAATCATGAATTTAAGCAAATTTTAGGATTGAGTATGCAAACCTCATGTATGTACATCCACACCCACGAATTTATGAGCTTATGTACTAGAAAGAACAAGTACAAGCTTCCAATAACACCCCTGCTAAGAATCAACAAGGTTAGAAGCACAAGTATAAAAATCAGAAACTTGGAAAATCTTGATTAATGCAACCTTGTTACCCCACAATTGATTATCCCCAAGTTATAAGCCTCACCACACCTTAATCAACTCAATTAGGATGCTATGATCAGCCCTATAACCCAAGAATTCCAAGATAGAAACAAGAACTTAGCAAAATATCAAGAAAATGAGAAAATGTGCAAACTTTTGCACACTCCTCTTTTGAAAACAGGTTTTTAACTTCAAAAATCAGTAAACTAAGAACATATACAAGCAGAAATAAGATGGCACTTGGTCTTTCTTCAAAACACTTAACTCGAATTCATAAAACTGAAAAAGGGATTTACAAGTGCTTGAACAAAGGAAAAACCAAAAGCAACTGCTAATGTTGGGTCCTAAGGCCTTTATATAGGCTACATTGAACTACTAGAAAGCATAAAAAACGTAGCCCTAATGTTGATGAAGTCCCCAAAATGCCCCTTGTATTGTTTTGAGTTGTGAAGAACATGTGACATTTCCTTGGCAGTTTGTGGAGCTGGCAATGTAGAAAGTTGATCAAAGGGCTCCAAATGAGCTTAACTTCAAAGCTATGTTGTGGGACGTTGGATGACTGCCACTGTTTTGGCATCTTCTTCAAAGGTTGAAAAGCAGGGGAAAACATGTGACCTTGTGCTGATGTGGCAAGCCTTTTGAAAGTGGGGTTAAGGTTATTAGTCCCTTAATCTTAAATCTGGAAGAGATTAAGGGCTAATTTCAAGTGTTATGAAAATACCCAATTTTCATAAGAACACCAAGAACACCTCATTTGATCTGTTTTCATGTTTAAACATGTTGTTAGACGCCATAATCTTTATTTAAATAAAGATTAGTTAATACAGGTGTGAGTGGGATATGATGTGGCACCAGGGTGGGTTTTGATTGGAGGAGGGGAGTAAGTGGGGCACGTGGCAGCCCAGGAGTGGTCTAGGTTACAATGTTGTCTGGCCAAGTTTCACCCCCCATCTCTTCTTCCTTTGTCTTTTCACTTTAAAAAGCTATCAACGCCCATTTTAGCCTTATCAACTTTTGCAACTTTGCATTTTTGGCCCAAAAACTTTTACAAAGTAAATTCAGGGGTACTTCTTGCCAATTTGTGATTTTTGAGGGACTGTTTTGGCAATTTCTTGATGGATTATGGTCTTGACTTGTATGTTGAGCATTTTGGAGGACTGATTTGCCAAGTCTTGTTTGATGGGGGACCATTTTTGCCAAATGTTGAAAGTTAAGGGTCCTTTTTGTAATTTTGGAATTTTCAAAGGACCAAACTTGTAATTTCTTGTACTTTGAAGGACTTCATGATGTATTTGACTTTGTGGAGGATAATGGTTGACAATTTAGCTTTGTTGAGGGGCTAAACTTGCCAAATCTTCAAAGTGGAGGGCCCTTTTTGTAATTTTGACAAACTTTAGGGACCAAACTTGTAATTATGAGGATACAAGGGTATAAAGTGTCAGTCCTTCCATATTGGAGGACCCTTATTCATAATTCTTCAAATCTTCAAGGGTTGATCTTGGGAAGGTCTTCATTAGGGCTTGGTTCATTGTGCGGCTTCGTTTCCCGTGTTCGTTTTTGAATGATTCTTGTGATCTTTTGTCATTTTCTCGATATCCGTACCTAAAATACAAAAGCAACAAACACAAGCATATATATATGGGTATTTTGATGATATTTAATGCATTTTAAGCCCTATTTGGAAGATGAGACTATGCATAAAAGCAGTCTCATCACTCCCCCATACTAAACCATTGCCGTGCCCTCACGCAATGCTAGAATAAAGTATCGTAGCATCTCCAAAATTCATTTTTATTCACTTTATTGAACGATAAACTAGCTACACTACTTCTATTGCTACTACTACTTGTGTTTAGACATAATGTATGATTTTCATCGCAAAATGGGACGTTTAGGTTCATAGAATAAGAACACGTGAATGCTTCGTTAGAAATAATTTCATCGTCCTCGATTTTCACCCCAATTCCATGCCAAGCGTGCAACGAGGTCATTGTCATTATAAGTTAGTAATGCTAACACTACTCATATGCCCTAATTACGTACTTATCCTCCCATTATTCCTAAGTTGTATCTCTTATATTTTATATTGTCTTGAATGTTTCACAAGGGTACATTGTTTGACTTATGCGATAATAGAGATTTAGGTCTAAAATAGAGTCTTAACGCTGTAACCAAGACCATCAAATCAGTAACCCCTCCCAATAGACAACGATGTCAAAAAATTAAGTTGACAAGAAGAATCGATAAACACGATTTTATAACGGTTTTGAACATGAGACTTATTACCAAGACTTTTATACGCCCCCTAAC